>OX030951.1:15324983-15762483 GCA_943735915.1 Pherbina coryleti
GTTGTTGCCACTCAACAGATTTTTCAAACTTGTGCGCCTGCCCCCCCTCACAACCCACGGTTCACAGTCATTTCCAACAAAGTGTTCGATGGTTCACTTATTAGCAACTAGTTGAAAGTTTTCGCTATTTTTGCGGGATATTAAAATTAATCAAGTTCAAGCGTTTAAATTGGTTGTTGTTGTTATTGTTGATGTGGAAAATATGCTTGGTTTTCCAGCTTGTTTTGCAACAAGTTAAAAGCTTGTTTGATTTTGCATAAGCAAGGAACTTTACTCAAACTGCTTAACAATTCTATTGGTTTACAAAGCAAAGCGTTTTCAAGGCAAATTTATTCTGGTCGAATAAGTTGAATTTACTGACTGGAAAGGAAAACATTTGGAGTATTTGATGAGATTTGAAATTTAAATCGAATTGTCTAGATATAAGTTGGATACGGTAAAGGGGAACAGCATTCTTAGGATACAACGCGGGCCTTAGTAATATGCTAAGTCATGAAAAGACATGTTCTGCCTAAGCTTAGAACAGTGGTGTTCACACGCATATTATCAACTTTTGTACTTGTTTTAGTAGCTACTTCGCTCTCTGCACTGATAAAAATTGTTGTGCAGGTATTAAGCAAGAACTTTGTTATAAATATTATTATCATCATCATTATCTTCATCAGTATCATTATCATTATCATTATCATTATCAGTATTTTTGCTATTATTCTGCAAATAATGAATTTCCATATGCCTCAAACATTTCTTGTAGTGCAAAATACACGTCCAAGAGGCGCGAACTTTCTTACTTGAAGTTTCAGCGCCAACTAATTGAGATTACTTCGTACATTCGGTCGTGTACGTGTTTCGATTCTGGAATAAAGCTTTCGAATCTCACCACGCGTGGTACTAAGTGAACATCACTGGTTTAGAACAGCGCAGGGCACCCCCATGGTATAATAATACAAGGTTGCATTGACAGTTGCTTGGGAAATCATCTACTGTCAAAAAATATACTCAAAAAGAGAGCGCTCACAATCCGCCATTGAAAACACAAGCATGTTGAAAACGTTGAAGTGAAAAAAAACAACAACCACAGCAGCTGCTGATGTATTTCCACAAAAAGCTGTTTTTGACAGTTTATGTTTTCCTGTTGAAGAGAAAATAAGCAGTTGTCAATGCTACCATGTATTATTATACCATGGGGCACCCCATAGCTCACCATCAACCAAGAAATAAAGATCATGCAAAGAAAAGAGCCGCCATATTGTAAACAAAACAAAGCTGGTAGTTCTGACGTCATCGGTCACAAATTGTTTTGTTTACGTGTAGCGATTATATGTGAAAAATTATTTCTTGAAGTTCTAAAGAATTATTAGTGTTTATAATTCAGTAATTTTTTGTGTTTTTTATAAAAATGAAGTGTGCTGTAGCGACGTGCAATAATTGCAACAGCAAAAAAAAAATTACTTTAAATTTCGTTACTGCATGAAAATATAAACAAACAAAGTATTCAAACACTTTTTTTGAGAATTAAACTTGTTAATTTTATAATTTTCCACTTTTATTTGAGTTTTCACATGTTTTGCATGAAAAACGTATGCAATATAGCTTTTTTTGTGAACGATGACGTGGCACGAAAAAAATACTTTTTTCTCGCACTGCTGATTGCTTGATCTTGTCTTGTTGGTTCATGATAGCTCACTGATCTCTTTACGAGCTTAAATTTTTTCATGTACACAAAGCTCACGACAGAAGATAATATAAATCAGTCGTTCGCAGACAGTGATGTTATAAGGTTCTATGTCGCTTTGCGCTGTAAATTTTATGTACACTCTAAAAAAAAGAACCTATTGTCTTGTAGATTCAAAATAATTATGCATATTAGAGTGGAATGAATTTTTAACGTCATGGGCTTCATATATTTTTGAAAACAACGCGTAAAAAAATAAATTTCTGCATCTTTACTTTTTTTCTACGACATAACTTTTGACTGCACCCCAGGGGTTACATATATTTCATTGCCAGACTTATTATTTTTTTTTTTTTCTGAAATCCAAAGTTTAGTTTGAAAATAAGGAACTCATTTTTTTATGCAAACCTCTTAATTAACACATAAATAACAACTTGTCAAAAGTATCCCTACGATACCATGTACTCGCTCAGACTGCGCGATTCGAGAGCGCACTAATACTAACAAGACAAAATAAAATGTGACTGTGTTAGAATGCCCAGCCCTGGTTTGTGTGTTAAAAGAAGCTTTTTGTAGTGAAACTTCTTTAGCCGCGATGGGGAGTAAAAGCGATGAATCAAATCGCCGATGAAACACTTCGCCGTGAAACGCTTCTGAGTGTTTTTAACATAGTGTTACGCAAAATTAAATCATTGTACTAAAGTATGGACACAGTAGCTTTTCAACTGCATGGTTCATACATCGAGTAATTATAATATTGGCATAAAAATTCGAAGCATATGGAGCATGTCTTTGATATTCATATTGAAAGTATCAACCTTAAACAAAAAGACAAACATTGACTGCTGCTAACAGAGTTCTAATGTACAACATTTTAAAGTATATTTCAAACTTTTGAGAGTAACAGAAGAGTACACAGAGTGTATTTCTGTATTGCATTAATATTCCTTATGTCTTTATGTTTAAGATACAAAATCCTACATATCACATAGTTTTATGATACATATTAACCCTCTCCAGCCCTCCCTTAAACCTACACCCTGTTCAGGTGTAGGGAATAAATACACAAAAATCATAAAATTTGTATGGGAGCACTCATAAGGAGTAATCGGAGGGAAAAGGTTTTAAAGGGAAAAATGTTCCTTTTGCAGAAGTAATGTGGGTCGGTCATACATATTAACCCTCGCCGGCACTCCCTTAAAGCCCCCTGTTCAGGTGTAGGGAATAACTACACAAAAATCATGAAATTTGTATGGGAGTGTCCCTAAGGAGTGGTCGGAGAGTAAAGGTACCCGAGGGAAAAATGTTCCGTTTGCAAAAGTAATAGGGGTTGGTCATACATATTAACTCTCTCCGGCACTCCCTTAAAGCCCCCTGTTCAGGTGTAGGGAATAAACACACAAAAATCATAAAATTTGTATGGGAGCCCTCATAAGGAGTAATCGGAGGGAAAAGGTTTCAAAGGAAAAAATGTTCCTTTTGCGGAAGTAATGTGGGTTGGTCATACATATTAACCCTCTCCAGACCACCCTTAAAGCCCCTCTGTTCAGTTGTAGGGAATAAATATACAAAAATCATGAAATTAGTATGGGAGCCCCCCTAAGGAGTGGTCGGAGAGAATAGGTCCCCAAGGGAAAAATGTTTCTTTATAAAAAGTAATGGTGGTTGATCATACATATTAACCCTCTGCGGCCGTCCTTTAAAGCCCCCATGTTCAGGTGTAGGGAATAAATACAAAAAAATCATAAAATTTGTATGGAAGCCCCCCTAGGAGTGGTCGGAGGGAATAGATCCCCAACATTTCTACATTTCAAGTTTTCTACATTTGGCGACTTGATTTTTGCTGCCTATGATTCACCCAAACTTGCTGTTTGCTTGCCTCTACTTGCAGGGAGTTGAAAAATTAAAGGAACTTGAAACAGCAAATAAATCCATTTATGCAGATCTCTGGTACTTACCCACCAGATCCCAGTTTCTACAATCTTAATGTACCATTCTAAGGTCGAAAAATTAAAGCTCACAAAAAATCCTTTAACTCTTCCCAAGAGATCGATTATCCCATTAGTACTATTTGAAAAAAAAAATGTTTGATATTTTTTGCAGAACATAGGATTTCTTCTTTAAAATTTTTCGTCATATCTTCGACATTAACACTCTGCAATATAAAGAATATTATATCGATATTTTTATCTCGAGGAGACAAAATTTTTTGCTCTAAAGATCATTGGTGGTCAAGGACCCCGTTTTAGCACTTACCAGATATCAACTTCTTCAGATAAGATTTTTCGATACGGTCTAACGCCCAGTCTTAAAGCCACTCTGCCAATAACATGTCTCATAAGAAGACTTACTGGAATGCAAATTTCATTTGCACTCATACCTAGAAGGGACTTACAGCTTTATCTTACATATTTATCAAGTATTGACTATTTATAAATATTTGGTATTCTGTGATAGAAAAAAAGCTCTTTAATTGATAAATTTATCAATATCTCATTTGCTATTGATAAATTTATCAAGAGAGTTGTGGTTGCTCGTAGCAGGCAATATCAAGGTTAAAATTAACATAATAATATTAACCTTCATCGGTCCCTAATTTCTAGAAACGAATAAGTTCCTTGTGTGTAAATTTTACACACTTTTTCAAGAGCCATATTTTTATCGATGAATGAAATTAATGCGATCTAGTCGTTAAAAATTATTTAATATTCATTATTTTATTTATTTAAAAAACAAAATTTTTAAAAAACCAGCCAAAATCCTAGCTCGGTCGATTTGCTGAAATTATATTAAAAAAATAACAGCTTGAAGTTGAAAAGTGTGTGTAAAATTTACACAAGGGACCGATTAAGGTCAATAATAATAATTAATAAAAATAAATAAAAATAAATAACTGGCCATTTCAGCCCTTGAAAGGACTTCGACCTAGCTTCTTATGATCAATTGTGTTGTGCGTGTTATTAAGTTTGTACACAATTGACCGAGAAATGAACCTACATGCTTAACGCCGACTCCGAACGGCGATGAACGGAATGTTCTTATTCTCAAGAAGCTTTACATGGCATTTTGATTACTCTCTGAGGTTTGCCATTGTCTGCAAAGAGGTGGCGGCCGTACAGAAAAATTATTTTAATTCAAATAATTTTCTGTCGCTGCTGGGATTCGAACCTGGGTCTCCAGGTTCTTTGACATAGCGGCCACGCACTTTAACCAACTACGCCACGGACGCCACCAATAATAATAATTATTTTCAACAACTTAATACACTTTCGTGGAAAATAAGGAAAATGAAAGCAGAAATCGTTTTAATTATTGCTGCTCTTGTTGTGCGTATATCGAGTGTTGCTGCTTTTCATACTCCTCTCTTTGCTTTTCATGCACATCAAGCTGCTTTTCACGCTCTGCTCTCTGTGTTATGCTATTAATGAGAACAATTAGCTGTTAATAGGAATTCACCTCCTCTGGTGAATTACGAAAACTTTTTATTTATCAAGGTTGCTGTAGAATACTAAAAAAGCTTTCGCTTGATAAAATTCTTTAAAAATTTTATTGATAAATTACTTATCAAGAAAACGCAGAATAGGGCGGTTAGTTCCTTCTATCCAGAGCTTAGGCTTAAAGTAGTGGGAGATAACACAGTCGCCTCTATGAAAGGAACCCAGATGTTTTTATTTAATATCTTACTTTATAGTTTATACTTTTCTTAACTACCTCAATATGAATTATGACTGACATATGGACACTGAGAGTCCTAAAAAAATTTCGACCAAATCTTACACCGTTCAAGGATGAAATAAGCAATCAAATAGATACCTACACTTTTTTGTGTGCAAATCAAGTTTAAAGTTTGCTTTTACTTTTGAAATTAAACAAGTTTGACCTAATAAAGAAACTGTCTGATTTCGTCTGATTTAGTACTAAGAGTAAGAAAAAAATTTATTTAACAGCACTTTTGTGTTACTTACATGAACACTTGAAAACAAGTGTATCAGCGCAGTAACGCAAATCAGCGTGTAAACTCAATAACAGCGTTGCGTTTACCATGTCTAGTTCAAACATTGCAGCTGTCACACTTATCGTCGAAGTAAAAAAGCTACATTGAACATATGTTAAAAGTATTGGCTTAAAAGCAGTTTTGCCAAAAGCTGCTTTTCCTTAAAAGCGCACAGAGACACATAAAATGGTGTCGAAAAGACGTAGTCAATCTATACGTTTCTCAACGTTTGAAAATTTGAGTCTTTTTTAAATCCACCCCCTCACGTTGCGCACAAATTTTATGCTCAATGCTTAATGCATGCCACAAAACTGCACCACATTTTCAATAAACACTTTTGATGTTTACAAGTGTGTGCGTATGTGTGAGTTTGTGTGAGTGTGTGTGTGTATGTTCATATGTGCATTTGTGCTATTTAGCAACGACAACCGCATCTTTAAGTTTTCTTCTTGCTTGCACTTTAGCAAAATTTATGCCCTGCTCGTCAACTGCTGCCGCTGCTACTGCTATGTTTGTTCGTTTGTTTGCCAACGTTAAGTGGGTCAAATTGGACAAAACGAATGTTTGAATGTGGTGAAAAAGTGTGCTTTAAAGTGTGCATCTGAGTAAAGGTGAAAAAACTCATATAAAGCAGGTTCAATTTTTAACTTCAACTTTAATTATTTTCAGTTTCATACAAGTTGTTCAGAAAGATTTTAAATATGGTTCTGTGTGGTAAAGTGGCAAGAAATTTTTGAAGCTGGTATTATTTTTGTCCACTACAAAATTAAGCCTAGTTTATTTTAAATAAATAAAATTTTTTTCTTAATGCTTTTTTCATTATTTTCTTTCTTATACTTTTCTTCAAGCTACCCTTTTCTTTTTATTCACCCTAACTCTGCTTCACAATTTTCATTGTCGAACACTTGGAATAAGATATAAAAAAACTAATTTTATTTCCTGTATCTAATTGGCAACACTGCTCCATAAAATGTTGTTACTTTGTGGTTGTTGCTGTTGTTGCCACCACTGACTGACTATCTTAATGTCTCGGCTTGGCAATTAATTAGTTGGCAGTGCAGCATTTATTTAATGAGATTCCGATACGGAAATGAAAATATCGTAAACGAAATATTGTTGGTGTAACTGCTTGGTGTTGCCACACCTACTGGCAGTCATTAAAGCCTATCTGCTCCTCCTATTGTACACCAACAGCACGCACCAATTCATAGAGTCGCGAATTTACGCCTTGCTTGAGCATTTTTGGGTTGGTGTAGAGATGTGTAAAATATGAGTACTCAGTTTGCGCAATTGAGTTGAAGCACTGCGTTACTGAGTTACTGCGTTGATACAATTAACGGAATAGTGCAGTAATACTAATTGTTTCGTGATCGTTTCTTTATCTTTGTTCAGCCGCACGTGTTTTATTTCAGTGGGGAACAAAAATTAAGGGGGCATATAGGTTACAAATTAAAAAAAACTTTTTTTTCGGGAATTTTTTTTCATATTTAGAAGGAAAAAAGATATCGTTTTCAAATTTCGCTCATATGTTTAATTACATTTAAAGAATACAAAATTTTTTTTGCCGCCATTTTGTTTTTTTTCAGAGGAAAAAAATTATCCTAGTTCAGGCGATATCCACTTAAACAAGGATTAATTTGGTTTTTTTTACCTCAGATGTTCCAGGCTGGTGATATCCTGCACACCGTCAATTTTTTGGCATTTTTTTAAAAAAATCAAATAACGTCAAAAACCGCTTCCAGAAATCTGAAAAATCTTTTTTTTTGTATTTTTTAAATGTTAATAAATATATGTGCAAAATTTGAAAACGATATCTTCTTTCCTTCTATGAAAAAAATTACCCGAAAAAATTGTTTTGTTTTTAAATTTGTAACCTGTATGCCCCCTTAAACGAAAGCACTGCGATACTGCGTTGATATCCTTCTTTATATAAAAATAACTCTATAGCGCAGTTATGCTTATTGTTTCTTAATCGTTTCTCTATCTTTGTTCCATCGAACGAGTTAGATTTCGAAGGAAGAAACCTGAAACGCAAGCACTGCTTTGCATCATTGAGTTGCAGCACTCAACTGCGTTACTGCGCTGATACAATTTCATTATAAAAGTAACTCAAAAGAGCAGCTAAACTAATTATTTCTTTATAATTTCTCTATCTTTGTTCTATGGAACTTGTTCAATTTCAATGTGGAAGAAAAGTTGAACGCAAGCGCTGTTTTAAATCACTGAGTTGAAGTACTCAACTGCGTTACTGCGCTGATACACTCTTTTTTCATAGAAATAACTTTATAGCGCAGTTCTACTAATTTTTTTTATGGTCGTTACTCTATCTCTCTTCCATCGAACGTGTTTGATATCAAGTCTAAGAAAACTTGATCGAATGCGCTACTTTGCATCATCAATTGCACTCAACTGCGTTACTGCGCTGGTACAATTATTTTGATGAAAATAGCTCAATAGCTCAGTTAAACAAATTGTTTCTCGATTGTTTTTATACTTTTGTTCAGTCGAACTTGTTTGATTTCAACTTTTAAAAACTTGAACGCAAGTGCGGCTTTTCATTACTGAGTTGAAGTACTCAACTGCGTTATTGCGCTGATACACGTTTTTTTTTTTTATAAAAGCAACTCAATATTTCTTTATAGTTTCTGTATCTTTGTATCATCGAACTTGTTTTATTTCAAAGTGGAAGAAAATTTGAACGCAAGCGCTACTTTGCATCATTGAGTTGAAGCACTCAACTGTGTTACTGCACTGATGTTGCACTTGTTTTGATAAAAGTAACGCAATAGTGCAGTTATACTTATTGTTGCTTGGTCGTTACTCTATCTTTCTTCAGTCGAACATGTTTGATTTCAAAGTTTAAGAAAACTTAATTGTCAGCGCTGCTTTGCATTATTGAGTTAAAACACTAAACTGCCTTACTGCGCTGACTCATTTGTTAGAATAAAAGTAACACAACAGCGCAGCTACTCATATTGCTTCTTGCACGTTCTTCTTTCTTAGTCATGTCGAATGTCTTTGATTCATCATCATGCTTAAAAATTTTTCTGTAGACCGGAAACGTGTAGGTACGACTATATGTTTGATAGCAATCATAAAATTAATTAAATAAAATAACTCAACGTACTTTTCAATGTAATTAATCACTGTACTGATTAAAGTCTCACTGCGTTGTGAGTATAATAGAAATATTTCCAACTGCGCCATGGCGCATTTACTGTCAATTGTGCTTGAGTTGGTGTATCAGCGCAGCACTTTTTTGCTACATTACACATGTCTAGGTGGATCTTTTGTTTTTGTTCCTGCCATTGCAATTGTGCTGTGCCGATCACGACTATCACTACGGGTTTATTGTCGTTGTCTGATGCCTACATTTTGTGTTTTTTGATTTTTTTTTTCTGTCTTTGGTTTTATTATTTTCTGTGTAGTGCGAAAATTTAATAGCTGCCGGCTAGCACTGAGATCAAAATTAATTTCCATTTCATTTTCATCCATGAAGTTGAATTTGCTGCTGTAACATTCTGTTGTTGTTGCTGCTGCTGCTGTATCTGTTGTTGTGGTACTTTTATCTCTTTAACCTTCGCAGGAAGATACTTTTATTGCCTTCATCAATTTGTCGTTGTGTTTGTATAGATTTGTGAGTGTGTATGTATCGGTGTATGAAATGAAGTCGTTAATTTGTATTCTTTGTTCTTGTTTAGTCGAAGTGCTTCGTGTGCTGCAAATAATTATCCAGTATCAGACATTTTTAATTGTGTTTTATTCGTCTACTTTTAGGTGCAGAATATTTTATGTTTTCGGGGTAATAATTTGAAATATTGTGTTGAAATAAAATACTTCTTTATTCTTGTTACAGTTAGCGGAACAATGAAAACTCTTGAGGGCTCTTCCGTCATTGACATACTTAATTCTTGCTTAAAATAATAAAATAAAGCATACTTTCAAGCGTTCTTCATAATCAAAACCAAACTTCTTGCTGCGGCAGTTCATTAAAATGAAAATAAATTTAATATTACTCTTATCTTATAGATGTAGCTATTGTATCCGACTTGACACTCAAAACAAACGAAATTAGTTGATAACTTGGTAGATTTATTTTCAATTTATCAAGGCTGAATTTAAATCAAGATTTAAAAAATTAGATCAACTAGAGGATTTAAGGACTTAAAGGTCGTCCATCTGGAGGAGATAAATGGTTCTCGTTAAAATAACTGAGTAATTCTGGGATATTAATTTCCTGGCTTAACCGTGAGTTTTACGTTTTTCTTAGCACTAAATAGCATTATGATTTTGATTTTGATTTTAGATTATGATTTTGTCAAAGTGATGCTTTCCTTTTGGTATGAATTTAGACGTCAATTGAAATTTTCATTTAAACTTAAACATTGCACCGCATTATCATGAACTTAATCATAAAAAATCCCAATTAAACCTTAAATATATAATTTTAATATCAAAATAATTAATATATTTGAGGAGCATATTGGAAAATTCTTTAACACAATTTAAAGAACACACGATCCAAAGACACGTAAGATTTTCCCGGCATAACCATTTCAACAGAAATCATGCATCAAAATTGCCATATTTTTTGTTATATATAAATAATTGTGAGGATAAAAGTTGCTAGGCTTCGGTTTTCTACCACATTATTTGATTCATATTTTACTTGACTCAAAACCACCGAAGAAAATATATATTTGGAGTGTAAGCATTTTCAACATAATTATTTATACAAGTAACCAAGCGACAGCTAAGCGCAACAATTTCACACGGTTACCAACACTAGACCGTGGTGAATGCATGACATGTAGTCAAAGCTTTACTTTCAAGCAACTCTGGCAACAAGCAAAGCAAAACAGCTGATACATAAATCCACCACACATCCACTGTGCAGCAAAGTTGGGGTGGCTCATATCCAATGTCGAAATTTACTCTTGATGCACTGAACACATTGACGACTACAACGACATTACGACATCTGTCATCATTTTTTTACATGCATTTCTTTTGGAGGTGAATGTGGTGAAAATGTCGCAGCAACAGTGTAAATATAAGGATTTGTGTATATGTGAATGTGGCGTCCGTGGCGTAGTTGGTTAAAGTGCGTGGCCGCTATGTCAAAGAACTTTGGAGACCCAGGTTCGAACCCCAGCAGCGACAGAAAATTATTTGAATCAAAATAATTTTTCTGTACGGCCGCCACCTCTCTGCAGACAATGGCAAACCTCAGAGAGTAATCAAAATGCCATGTAAAGCTTCTTGAGAATAAGAACATTCCGTTCATCGCCGTTCGGAGTCGGCGTTAAGCCTGTAGGTCCATTTCTCGGTCAATTGTGTACAAACTTAATAACACGCACAACACAATTGATCATAAGAAGCTAGGTCAAAGTCCTTTCAAGGGCTGAAATGGCCAGTTATTTATTTTTTTTTTTTTGTATATGTGAATGTAACAATCGTATGATACTTCCAGAATGTTGACTCTTTCTTCAGAAAAGTCGTAAAGTCGTCAATGTATTCAGTGCATCACTTTTAAGGCGACATGTAATTTGGTAAGTTATCTTCAACTACTAACCTCCTAATTTCTTTTCTAGGTTTCTGTTGCTTAAATCAACGGTCCTTTCCTTATAGAAGCCTCAGACGCTACGACTTTTCATCCGACTTAGCCAAGTGGTATAAAAAGTCGTAGTGTGTGAGGTCAAGTCATATAAGAAACTCAAGACGTTCGTCTAGGTCGTATGAAAATAAAAATAGTTTGATTTTTTATCAAGTTGAAGTAAAAGTCTGAGTGTGTGAGGGCAAGTCATACGACTTCAAGCATCTTTTCATTGTTCATTCGCATTTTGTAAAGCATGCAAGCATGCAATAATCAAAGGATAAGGACTTTTTTGAGGTAAAACCGTACGCAGCCAGACGTCTGATGAAAGGAGTATGAAAAGTCGCAACGTATGATGAGAACGTACGACTGAGTCATACTACTAGGTAGTATGAAAGACATAGCGTCTGAGTCCCCTATTAGTGTTTGCCAATCGTTGTGGCAATTTGATAAAGAAATCATCGGGACAAGGAGGGAGCTGTCTAAGCAAGAAAATTCCAAATTTTGTACATGGAATTATAAATGCTTCGGTGAAAAATATGACAGTCCTAATGTCAAAATGACAAAAAAAGACAAAGAATTCATGATATCATGAAGGCGTGGAGACAATAACTACAAGATCGAAAATGCAACAATTATGCAACGGCGTTGCATGGAATTATTACTCCTTGAATAGATGCGCCATGGTAAATGTTATAAAACCGAAAGGAAGGATTTATACTTGGCCCTACGACAAAAATAAAAAAAAAACATAAGTTATGACGTCGTCAGGTCTCGGAGCAGAGCAGCTTATGCAACAAAAATGCAACACTGTTAAAATTTTATTTTACAACAAAAAATGCTTCTTTGACCTCATAATGAAAATAAAAAAGAAAAATATTTGGAGCTACGACATCAAGGATGCAATCGTTTAATGCATTGACAATGCAAAAATATTGAGAAAACGTTGCATGCTATTGTAAAAAAAAAAATCTGAAAAATCCCCTTAAATTAAAAAAAGTGTTATATCTCGGAAACTCTGAGCGATATCACTTTCATTGCTTCTACAAAATTTTCATCATATTGTCTTTAACTTTGCACAACATCATAATACAAAAAAACCGGCCCTTATAAATAAAATCGCCATAGAAGGGGATTTTTTGATTTAAATATTAAAAAACAAAAATCTTAGGGATTGAAAGTGATATCGCCCAGAGTTTCGGAGATATGACACTTTTTTTTAATTTAAGGGGTTTTTCACCCCCCCCCCTGTGTGAATATTAAGGGGAATTAATGTTTCCCAATCTTAAAGAAAATTAAATTTGCAAGAATTTTACTGAAAGTCTTATATCAAAATTTTACTTAGTTTAAAGTATAAAATCTGATCTTGAAAAAATCGGTTTTTTGAGCTTACCCAGGAAAAGCCCTTGGACGATATGTTCTATAGATCAAAGGCTATCAGAAACCATTGAAGTTATTTCAGTTTTTTTTTTGGTGTCACACAGTGTTATTAGGGAAAATATAAGAATAAGAATAAGTTGAAAACAAGTTTGGGAACAAAGTGAAGGATAGAAACGAGCAACGACAAGAATAAAGATACGCTGTCACCAGGGGCGGTTCCAGGAAAATATTTCGGGGGGAGGGGTTTCAAAAATATTTATGTACGCTATAATACATAAATATAAATAAATACATATATATAAATTTATATACGATATATATATATATATACATAGTATATTTATTAAATAAGTAATCAGTAAATCAAATTTTACATGTTTTAGATTATAAAATGATAATAATTTTTCTTGGCTTTTTCGACATAATTTCGATTACATTTTCGCACGTTACTTCCACGTCACGATACACGTTCTACAACGCCAAACCGTTCAATCGGTCTTTACTTGCCTCAACGATCTAAGAGCGCTCTCTGCCCATAGCTGCTCATGAGCTTCACTTAAGTTCGTTAAATTTCTCTCTCATTCTGCTGCATGACCAGATTATCATTCATGCCGTCTTCATTAAATATCATTCGTTTGCGAATATCGTGCATTCAACACTCAATAAAATCCTCTAAAAACGCCTTTTTTGCATCCATTTTTTAAAAAACGAACCACGGGCAATGTGGACACAATTAGAATTTTGAACGAATGTTGAATTGAAAAAATTTTATTACACATTGTCAAACAACGAGCAAGAGCTAACCCGTGACGGACGAGCTCACAAAAATTTTTGTTCAGTGCTCAAGTGTACATACTGTGACTCAAGCTCAAATTCAATCTCAACTGACATTCATGAGCGATAATGTGTACCCTACTTAACGGTTTACAGATGCAGAGACTCTGCATGGTCGTTGTGTTATGAAAATATTTGTTAAAATCGGAATAAATTCGACTTATCTATTATATAAAAACGTTGGTGCGTATGTATGTAAGAGCATCACGGCTGAACCACTGAAGCTATCCGCCTTTCACTCCATATTCATTCCATATGATTGTTATGTCTACACTTCCGATACTATCGAAACTGTGGGTTTTTAAAATGAAAACAGTGCGGTGTTTGCATATATTTGATCCGAAAATGCGGTGTTTTTTGATTTCAGGTTGCGGTTGTATGTATGACTGTTTGCAGCTACAGGCACGATATCGCAAAAATGAAACAACAACTGGAACAGAACTCAGTGTTTTAGCAATACGTGTAGAAACAGCTACAAACGTTTACAGCATAGGGGTGTGAATATTTAAAGTAAATATAAAAAATCAATGTTTTTCTTTTTGGTACCTTTAGCCCACATAATAAACATCAGTACATCACATTTAAATACAGGCTCTTTTAGAATTTCAGAGGGGGGTTTGAACCCCCCAAATTCCCCCTCTGAATTCGCGCCTGGCTGTCACATCGAAATCTACGGGTGTGTTCACGATGCAGCCAACTAATGTTTTTACAGGAATAATAGCCGCCATCTCAGAATAATACAAATTCGTAAGGCAGTGATTTAGTAACTTAAACTAAAGATAATTTATTTATAACGGAATTTATCATACCGTATAAGCTGTTTCCAAAAAGTTTCCTGAATAAGAAATTTACCTGAAATGAAAAAAAAAGAATATTGGTTAAAAATATTGTTTGATATGCAAAATCATTAAAGTTCAATGAAATATGTAGGAATTTCAAATTAATTATTGCAAATGTAAAGCTTAAATGGCGAAAATATTTTATTTTGAAATTTTATGTTTTTTTTTAAATTCATGAACCATACATTATAAATTCTGTTTTTATGAATTACATTTAAATATTAATAGTTGAAAATTAAATAAAATGACATATAAATTAATATCAAATAAAAACTAAAGCAAAACAATAACAATAACAATAACAACAAACGAATTTAATAATTCACCGCTGCATGCTAGGCGTATTTCCGCTTAAGCTGCACGCTTCCGGTGAGAAACAACGCAACAAATAAATGCTTAATGCAATGGCAACAAAATGCTGCACATGCAATAACATACACATGAATGTGTTGAAAGTTGCAACACATGGGCACACACAAATATCACACACACACACACATACATACATACATCCATACAAACACGACAGCCGAATTGCTTGAATTATTAAGAGCAACAAACTGGCAATGAAACATTTTATGGCCATTAATAGTGGGTAAAAAAACCTGTAAGCTACTGTTGTTGTTGTTGTTATTGTTATTTAAGCACTTTGCAGCTCTAACCGAGTGCTACAAAAATAACAATTTAGTTACTTTAGTATACATTTTTTTAATTTTTTTATAGTTCCCCTACGATTTCTAAATTTCTTCAGATTTATTTGCAATTTTCTTGAAAAATATTGCATTTTCTTGGACGAAATTCCAATATATTTTTGCTCCTTTTACAAAAAACTCGCATTACTTGGCATATCCAATGTAAGTTAGTGTAATCAAGCTGTTGCTCTTGTTGTTGTTGTTGTTGTTGTAAACATTTGCATTTTTTCAACTTTTCTTGTAAAGGATTCTTTCGCTTAGCTCCAAGGGAACTCAATCTTTTTTCGCTTCCTTTAGGAATTTTTGGAAAAAAATGTATCATGTGCCACATGCTGCGCTTCATTTTTAAAATTTTTTTTTTTTAATTTGTATTGTGTTTCATTCTCTTTAAATTCTTTTTTAAACTTAATTTTAACGAAATTTTTTGGTAGCACTCACAACATGACTCACAACTTTTGCCACTCAATAGGGCCGATTTCATTTTGTTCTCATTCCAAAATTCTTTGTATTTTTTTAATATGTGTACTTTGAAAAAACTTCGTTTCATTGGAAATAATTGGAGTGCACTTTATACAATAGTATTGAATTTCATTCCATTTAGTATGGAAGTTTTTACATAATTTTTGTTTTGCTTCTGAAGTTTGCTCCATACACTTCAATTCCGTTGAAAAAATAAAGTTTATCCATCAAATGGTTTCGTTTCAGGTTCTATTGAACTGTTGCCCTCTTCCCTTTTGAACATTTTCACAGAGTACAAGTTTGAATATTGTTTTGGAACTAGTTTAAATTAAAATTGTTTTGTATTTCATTTTGTTAGATGGGAAGATAGTAGCTCTTAATAGTTATCTACTTTTAGCCTGCAAATACATTCGAAGTTGACTGTTTGTGGACATAACACAAAGAAATTTAATTGTTAACCGAGCTTATTTCAATGAAATTTTATTCAATTTAGAAAGCTCAAATTTAAATTAAAAATGTATGCATATAATTTAATATGAATGAAGTTTTAGTCAAATAGAGACAGAATTAATTAAAGAATTTTAAAAAATTATTTTAAGAAAATTAATATTTAATATGTATTGTGATGAGGAAGAACCTGTTAAAGCAACGAAATTGGAAATTTGTTGCATGGAATGAATATGAACCCACGGTAGAACATATTATAGGCTCGTGAAGGATGGTTTTAATCCGCCATGAAATAAAATATGACGTCATAAGGTCGCAGAACCTCACCAAAATCGGAAAAGTAGGAATCGTGCAACGGCGTTGCATGAAATTATCAATCGATAAGTATGAGCGCTACGGTAAATGTTATAAAACCAAAATGAACGAATTGTAGTAGGATTTACGACAAAACTAACAAAATAAATGATGATTTCGTAAGGACGCAGTTTATGCAACAAAACTGCAATATTGTTGCATGGAATTATTACTACTTGCATAGAATTATTACATTGCTAATTATACCTACTCGCTCAGTAGGTGTGCTATGCTAAATTTTATTTTTAGGTAGCAAGATTGGTTCTTCCAACTCATAACGAAAATAAAAAAATAAAAACAAAATGGCGCCATAACTTCAAGCAGACAACCGCTTAAGGCAGTGAAAATGCAACAACAATAGAAAAAGTTTCACGGAACTATAAATCAAAGGCAAGCGCAAAAGCAAAAGCAAAAGCAAAGGCAAAAGTAAAAGCAAAAGCAAAAGCAACAAAAGAAAAAGCAAAAGAAAAAGCAAAATCAAAATCAAAATCATTATCAAAATCAAAATCAAAATCAAAATCAAAATCAAAATCAAAATCAAAATCAAAATCAAAATCCAAATCAAAATCAAAATCAAAATCAAAATCAAAATCAAAATCAAAATCAAAATCAAAATCAAAATCAAAATCAAAATCAAAATCAAAATCAAAATCAAAATTAAAATAAAAATCAAAATAAAAATCAAAATCAAAATCAAAATCAAAATCAAAATCAAAATCAAAATCAAAATCAAAATCAAAATCAAAATCAAAATCAAAATCAAAATCAAAATCAAAATCAAAATCAAAATCAAAATCAAAATCAAAGTCAAAATCAAAATCAAAATCAAAATCAAAATCAAAATCAAAATCAAAATCAAAATTAAAATCAAAATCAAAATCAAAATCAAAATCAAAATCAAAATCAAAATCAAAATCAAAATCAAAATAAAAATCAAAATCAAAATCAAACTCAAACTCAAAATTAAACTCAAATCAAACTCAATCTCAAACTCAAACTTAAACTTAAACTCAAATTTAAACTCAAACTCAAACGCAAATTCAAGCTCAAAATCAAACTCATACTTAAACTCAAATTTAAACTCAAACTCAAAATCAAAATCAAAATCAAAATCAAAGTCAAAATCAAAATCAAAATCAAAATCAAAATCAAAATCAAAATCAAAATCAAAATCAAAATCAAAATCAAAATCAAAATCAAAATCAAAATCAAAATCAAAATCAAAATCAAAATCAAAATCAAAATCAAAATCAAAATCAAAATCAAAATCAAAATCAAAATCAAAATCAAAATCAAAATGAAAATCAAAATCAAAATCAAAATCAAAATCAAAATCAAAATCAAAATCAAAATCAAAATCAAAATCAAAATCAAAATCAAAATCAAAATCAAAACCAAAAGCAAAAGATAAGGACATAGATTAGGTTTAGGATTCAGATAAATTTTTTGGATAAGGATTTAGTTTTAGGGCTTGGGAATCGATTAGCATAAGAAATAGGACATGGTTTTATGTAAGGATAATAACGATCATTGGTAAAAAAGATTTGGACTAAGATTTGAGCAAAGATTGGAACAAAGATTATTAAAAGGATTCAGACAAGTTAAGTGAATTTAACGATTTGCAATATATTTGGTAGGAGATGAAAATATTTCATGCTCCCTCAACCCTGTTGGCCATAGACGCAATGTTGGTTGCCTAAGTTTTGCCTAATAGAAGCTTGAATTACCAAAATAATTCGTTCTTTATTCGTTCAATAAAATAGTGGAACAATCTGCCTGTGTTAAATTTCGACAAATCTTCACAGATACTACCATCTATTTATGTTCCCACTAACTATCACCTGCCTTTCGAATCAACACAATACATACTTTCGCATTTATGTGGGGCATCCTCTGAGTTGGTTTTGTTTATTTTTATTCTACTTTTTGTTAAACAGTTAGATATTTATTCAATTCTCATTCATTCAAAGGATATTGTCATGTCAATTCCTTCGGCTTTTCAATACCTTCGGCCAACTCCTTTTCACAATATGAATGCAGATTGTAACATTTATGATGAAATGTGATAATTTGATTGATTTGATGACTCGAGAATTTTTTTTACTAAAGTAATCAGTCGTTCATATTGTCTTTCCATGTAAAAGTTACACTTTTTATTTATATAATTCCACAAATAGATTGTGAGCAGTGTACAGCTTTTATAAATTCATTAGAAAGGACATATGTGCTTAAATACATGCCTACAAGTATAATTTTTACCCTTCATAAAAGAATATCAACAACTTTCGCAAAAAGTATTTTTTTTAAAAAAAGCTTTTATGAAAAAGTGCTAATATAAACAAACGAAAAAAAAAACAACTTGTACTGCGTTTAAGTTTTTCTTTTGAATTCTTCACATATTTCATCTGTTATGCCTGAAGAAATTCTAAGTTAAGAAAAATAAAAAACAAGCTTGTTTGGCAACACTTGGCTTTATTGAGCAGGCGTGTAGAAAGTTGTATGTAGCTAAAGATTATTGCTGATATTTGCTACATTTTACAAAAGCGTAAGAAACAGAGAAAAAACTTAGAAAATATGAAAGCAAGAAAAGAATTTGTAACTTTATTGTAGGCAGCGTAAAAAAAAAACGCAAGAATAATAAAAAAAAAAACACAGAACAAAAAAGTTATGTTAAGTTAAAGTTGAAGAGCTTTCCTTGTGAAAATAAAAGACCATAAAAAGAATTTCATAAGAAATGCACGGAAATAATGAAAAAAAAAAAATATCTCAGCTTATATTAAAAAGCACCAGAAAATATAAAAATAAAAAAAATGTTACTATGAATAAAGTAGCAGAAAAGAAAAATTCAATGCAGGATGCGTTGGCAAATTACAACCAAGAAATTCGCCCGAATGGAAAAATTTTTAAGCAGCTTGCATAACGTTCTTCGTTATAATTTTAATGCATTTAAATGTTACTCATACGCCGTGTAACACTTTTAATAAAACGCTTTTGGTAGGTAGCCTGTGCTAAGCAGGAAACTGCTTAAACCCTTAAGCTTAAAAAATACCAAAGCTTAAAAACCTCAAAAGCTTTGCCATCTCAAAAGCTATAAAGCTCACATAGTTTTGCAACTAAAAAATGCTTAACTTTCAATACTTGCATATTTTTTTACCATTTTTGTATGCAATTAAAGAAGCTCTCTTAGGCAACGTTTTAAAGCTTAATCATTATCTCTCTCTTGTATTGCTTCTGCTAAACTCTATCATTGTATAACTATTATTATGAATATTTTGCTATCATTGTAAATGCCTAACCCTACTTGGCCTGGGACTGTAAGTAGCAATTTTTATGGCTACCGTGGGAAATTCTCTTTTTTTTTAATGTGATAGTGGAGCAAATGGAAAAAAAGGGGGAAAAAATTGTGCAAAAGCAACAAAAGCAGAAAGAAAGTTGCTTGCCAACAAGTTTTTGGCGTAATCATCGTTGTTAGTTTTTGGCATACATGTAGACAACAATAACAGCTGGCAGCAATAGTAAAGCGCTGAGCAGCAGCTTGGCCAGGCGCTCCTGCAATAGCCCACACAGTGACGTTAAAAAAAAAAAAATGAAAAAAAAGCGCCATCAGCAGTTTATGGAGAAACAAGTGGCTGTTTTGTTTTTTTCATTTTTTTTTTTTACTTTACAGTGATGCGACAAAGTAATCAAAAAGTAACACATTTTTTTCGTGCGTAGTTTTTTTAACAAGATTAAAAGAAAACAATAAAAATTGTTCTTTGTGGTCTGTGGCATGATGCTTGAATTCCCTAAGCTTAAAGTTTTCATATGTGAATATTCTTTGAGATATAAAATTAAAAAGCACCTATTAAAAAGGACTAATTTTTAAATAATTTTTAATGTTTTCAATGCGATGCTGTTGCGATAATTTTAATGAATACTCAACAAATTTAAAAAAAAAATATGTAAAATGAAAGTTCTAAACTTGACATAGAATCTAACCGTACTGTACTGTTGGACGCGAGCTTACTTCAGGTTATTGCTTGAGCCATCCCTCTGGGAAAAATTGAAAGGCTTCCATATGGAAGTGATTTGGAAACATTTCTCATCTTATGTTATGGAAACTTATGGGAAGTTTTAAATTAATATTGCTTACAAACCGCTTTCTCGAGAATGTATGTGGAAATAGTAGCATTGGCAGTTGTGGGGAAACATTACTCATCGTATCTTTTAGAAACTTATAAGAAGTTTTAAATTGATATTGTTTACAAACTGATTTCTTAAGAATGTATGTGGAAACAGTAGCGTTGGAAGTTATGGGGAAACATGCCTCATCGTATCTTGTGGAAACTTATGGGATGTTTTCAATTTATATTGTGTCCAAACTGCTTCTTAAAGAATGCATATGGAAATATTTGCTTGTTTTGAAGCAATTTCAATTTATTTCCAATAATAAAGACTCGACTTATAAGGCAGCCTCTGTAGTCGAATAGGTACCGTGCTTAACTGCCAGCCCAGGCTCGAATTCCCGGGTTCGAATTCCGGCCAGGCTAACCATTTTTAGGTGCTATTTATTTGTTGTTGTTTCCTTATTAATTTTTAGGACAGCAGAGAGGAATGCTTCTCTCCAATGACATGGTGTGTATAAAAAAAAATGGAGTTAGACACTCCACCAAAGGGAATGCTTCCTACATTCTATGGAATGTTTCCTGCTTTTATTCGGGAATATTTCCATTTCCCAGAGGATTTTTTTGGTTTCTTTCTTAAATTCAATTATTTTTGCTTAGACTTTGGATGATCTTTGTATTTATTAAATTTTTTAAGATGTGTTCTTTTAATTAAAATTTTCATTTTTATGTATTACGAGGATTTGTTTTTATTGGATGTACTTGTGGGCAAAAAATATCGGGAAAAAAATATCGGAAATTATAAATCAAAAAATCTATATTTATTCTTCTAAATTAGTTTCATCTCCCTTAAGATAGTCACCACTGGATGCAATACACTTGTGCTAATGTTTTTTCTATTTTGTTATTTTCCTATTTAAAACATGCTGCCAAAACAGTCTTCTTCTGGTATAGCCTTCTTCGTTTCGGTGTCTATCTTTTCTATCGATTCAAAACGGTGTCCACGGAGCGGTCTCTTGAGTTTAGCGAATAGCCAGAAGTTACATGATATGGGTCGAGTTTTTGGTGAAATGATCACGAGTTACAAGTGCAGTGTGAGGTGCTGTATTATTGTGATGCAAAAACCAAGAATTATCTCTACACAAATTCGGTCTACAAACAACGCATAACACCCAAGTAGTATTCTTTGTGGACAGTTTGGTCGGTTGGAAGGAATTCATAATGCACAGCACCACGATAATCGAACTGTCAACATAACCTTGATTTTTGACTTGCTTTGACATGGTTTTTTCAGTTTCGGCTCATCTTTGGTCCGGTATTCACCCGATTGATCGATTGATGATTTCAAATACTCATCTCCAGTTATGATGCGTTTCATTTTGTCTTTATAGTAGGAAAGCATTGTTTCAAATACATCAACGCAGCGCTGTTTTTCCATGAAATAGAGCGTTTTTGGCACCAATCGAGATTTCACTTTTTGAGGGTCAAATGGTCACTCAAAATGGTTCTCACTGATTCTTCCGATATTCCAACAAGGTCAGTAAGGTCTCGGACTGTCAATCGACGATTTTGGAGCACCAATTTTTTGATTTTGTTGTCGTGTAGAGCTCATCGGTTGATATTGATTGTCGTCCTAGCCGTGCCTCGTCTTCAACTTGAACATTTTGTACCACTCATACACTTTTGTTTTCGATAGCACTTGGTCACCAAAGGCCATCTGCAACATTTTTACCGTTTCGGCAGGAGAAATTTAATTTCACACAAAATTCAATGGAACTGCGTTGTTGAATACTTTCAGACATTATAAATAACGAACAATTCACTTTTAGCTATTTACAAAAGAACGCGTATTTCAAACACTAATGAATATTTTGTCGTCTTGTTAGGCACAGATATCAGTGATAGTAGTGCCAACTCAAAAATAAAAAACATTAAGAAAAATTAATAAAAAAAAACAAAATTTAAATTGAAATTTTCCCGCATTTTTTTCTCACATGTATAGTTGTATATCTTTTAAGTTTCTTGTTAACAGCTTTTAGGATTTTTGAAATGACTTGTAATACTTTAAAAATGTTTAGTGGTTTTTTTCGGATAAATTGTTAAATTTTTATTTTTTAATTTTTTCCTTTTTTTTTTGAGTTTTTTCTAAAATTTCTGACATTGTTTTTCTATTTTTATAACTAAAAATTTTTATTTTTTTTTAAAATTATGGTTTTATTATTTTTTTTTTTATATATTGTTTAATTAATAAAAACGGATTTTATTTTTGTTTTTTATAACATTTTTTTGCTTGTAATTCTTTTTCATATTTTTCTAATATTCTGCTTTAGTATTAATTTTGAAGATTTTTCATTTTTGTATTTTTGCATTTATTTAATAAAAGAAAAAATATTTTTAAAAATTTTTCAAAAAGTTTTCTATTAATTTTTTTATAATCTCTAATTGAGTAAAATTTTTAATTAATTCTAATATTTGCTTAAATGCTTTAACATTTTGTCAATGTTTTTATTAAAACATTATCTTGTTTTTTTTAAATTTTTTTTATTATTTTAGTTTTTTTTAATACTCAATTTTTTGTGGTATAGTAATTTAATTAAAAATTATTTCAATAAATTCATTTTAGTAATAAATTAATATATCTATAAAAATAAAAAGTTTTCATTTTAAATTATTGAATTTTTGAGCTATTTTATCCCAACCGTCATCACTGTAGTTCACTGCCTATTGGGAGCTTACCCTAAAATTGGCTGACTGCGTACAAGCAAGTGTGCCAAGCACAAACATACATAGTTATATAAAAAAAAAATTCCAGACTAATTTCCGTCTAGCCATAATATGCATATCCTGTCTTTTACTTTGTCACTTGCTCTTTCGCCTTCTGTTTCCGCCTTCTCCTTCATCTATTATCTCTTTTTGTACAACCTTTTGCTACAATATTTTGTTTGCTTTCGGAGAAAATCGTTTTGGTAATCATGCTAATAACTTGGCTTTGCAAGTAATTAGCCACAACGAGTACAAACACAACGACACATATCCGTAATTGTGCCTTCTCTATGGTTGTGTGTATGTGTGTGTGTATATTGGTGCTGATGTCGCTGTATTTGCTTTTGTGGTTCTGCTTTTGCAATATCTATTGAAACTGTAGTATTTTTGTTTCTTTTTTTGCTCAGCTGCAGCTCAATTAGGATATCGTCGCCGCATCTTGTTTGGCTGCAATTTGGCGAATGTGGCTGTCATGTGGTTGATGGTTTTGCGGTATAGGGGGTGATATGGAGGTAGGGATACACATGTATATCACACTCAAGGGAATAAAGAACTTCTTTATGAATGTGGTTTTATTCAAGTAGCGAAGCTAACTGAATAGCAAGATTTTCTTTTGTGCGACTCGTGGCGTATGAGCTACATTAATTAATAGTTTTGTCATAACTTAAGACAAACACAACCTATATTTTAGCAATTTTTAGCAAAATATTTTGCTATTAAAGTGTGATTAATTAGGTATTAGGTCTTGTTGCGGAATTTATAGAATAAACTCAGCGTAAAAATAGTTTCATGCGTAAAAGTTATTTTATTATTATTGCTAATTATATAAAGTCACAGACTTTTAAGAATTTGTTTTTCTAAAGTGAATAAACTGGAAAAGTTGGAGAAACACTGAAGTTTCATAGTAAACAAGACCTAAAAACACATACACACAAAGTTTAAGAAGCATTGGATTCACAGTTTTGCAAGTAGTGCTTAACTAAACCAAAAGTGTAGGAACAACTGGAGTAAAAATAGAATAGAAACTGATAATTACGCGCCAGAAGTTTGAGAAACAGTGTAGTCAAGAATGACAATAACTGAAAAATTGAATTAAAAAAAAATTAAACACATTCGACCGAATCATGTTTAAATAAAAGTGTAAAGGACCAAATTATGACTATAAGGCATCGAATAAGTTTCCGTTCTGGCTTAACCCCCCTGCGCATGAATTATCCCGGAGTAAACGCTTCCAAATGCATGAATTTTTTTAGACAATGATTTCCGAAAAGTCATGATTGGTATAGGGTTTTTTGGGGCGCTGAGTCCATTCCCGATATCTGTTGGGGCGAAAAAATTCCCCCAAGGGGTGAAAATGGGGGTTTGGGTGGTGGAAATTTGTGAGCAAGACAAAAACGAAAAAAAAAATAGAAAAAAATAAAAAAAATTAAAATAAAACAAAAATAAAAAAAGATACAGTCGTTTCGATTATGTCGTAACACAAGACGTAGAATTATTCAATTCGCTTTTGATGACATCTTTTTTAAAAATATTTATTCCATACACCTGAGGATATGACCTTTAAGAGAGTGCCGGAGAGGGTTAATATGTATCACCAACCCCCATTACTTTTGCAAAAGGAACATTTTTGCCATTGACACCTATTCCCTCCGACCACTCCTTAGGGGCGCTCCCATACAAATTTTATGCTTTTTTTTTTTTTTTTAATAAAACCGGTCGATAAAACCGGAAACTGTCCATAAATAGGTAGAAAACTTAAACAAGCAAACAAAATTTGTTCAATGCTATCAAATTCAACAACCCATGTGTCAAAATTTCACTGTCGATAATATGCCCGGATATTTAATTGGCTGCGTTTGACTTTCAATAACAGATTCTGTTAAAAAAGCATGCCCCTCCAAATTACTCAGTATTACTGGGCTACGCGAGTCTGTTAAAAACAACATGCCCCCAAAAGTATGCTTTTTTTTAATTATAAGATTTATGTCTTCACGCTAGATGGCGCTGTCTTCGCCGTGGAAAAAACCGGAAGACGTCGATAATAGGTAGCAAGTTTAAGCAAACAAAAACATCAAATGTTGGCTTTATATTTCATGTAATTGTGTAAAACTGATATAAGTTAGACAGTTCTAACATGAATTTTTGTCGCATTGAGGATCAAGCAGACCAACAAGTGCTAAGATCAACATTGTACGATTAGTACTTTAGGCCCACCAAAGGCTCAAAAAGTAAGGTAAATACCGACACCTGATCACTATCAACCACCCTACTTACCTCCGAGAACGACGTATTCTACGTCAAAAAAATTAAACAAGGGATGTATTAGAGACTTGGAGCCTCCACGCGGCACATCCTGGGTATATTTTTCCTTCTTGAAAATTATAGCTTATCCAAGTCTTACCAAAGATCTTGAATTTTTCGTTTCGTCAACTTTTTCAACCCCCGACCCCTATTTTCAAACCATGAGAATTTATTTTCCTACCCAATAATACCGGATTCAGATCCAGCGACCTCGAAAACCCCCAAGTACCAGATTCCAGCCCCGGGCTACGATTTTTCACGTCAGAAATGTTGCTTATTTTATTTCCGGACTCTCCCCTACCCCGTTTTCAACCCCCCGAAATTTATTGACCATATCAGCAGGGTGTTATCTTATAGAGGACATTTCACCCTTTAATTTGAGCCCTCGCGGGGGTCTCAAAGTTGTATAGATTCAGAGATATGCCCGTTTACTTTTGGACGAGTATACTCGTCATTCTGAATACGGAAGCGACTTCGTTTGGACGAGTATACTCGGGACAGCGCGCAGGGGGGTTAAATTTACTCTGATAAAGAATTGATCTAGCTCGAAAATTAGATAATGTGCTCGCAGAAGAGTTTTTAAGGCGAAATATTTTATATTTAAAATTTAATTTATTATCCTTTTGATATGGATACAAAAATTCAGTTCTTGGTGGCACATAATGAAAAAATCTTGCCTAAAAATTACCGACAAAATTAAAATTGTGCCGATAATTCTAAGAAAAATAATAATAAATGAAGTTATTAAGTTACTCATCATTATAAGTTAATTCGATTATTTTTTTTTAGTTCATCATAATTCCATAGACATGTATGCTTTTTGAAGATATAGACATTTTTTTCACATCTTCTACTTAAAATATAAATATAAAAATATAAAATATTTTTAAAATTCTAACAACACAATTAACTAATTGCTTTTTGAAGTGAAATAAATACGGATAAAAGGTTTCATAACGTTGATTATATCAATAACGCTTGATGTTATGAGCTACATATTGAACAATATTTCTAACACACATTTGAAAGCAGAACATGTACACACTTCACCCACACTTTTACTCAATCACAAGGACACGTTTTATATGCACAAAATCACATAAAATGAAACTTTAGATTTATTAATGCAGAAAATTAAAATCACATTACAATCAACACACATATTCACACAAAACCACACAAGCACAAATTCATAATCTGGGTATTCAGTGATAATACCCAGCAAGCAGGACTACTTAGAGCTCAATTTATTACAACTTATAGTGTTATTGTCCTGATCAAAGCATATAATTCAATCTTCACATTACTCATCCATCAAAACGTTTAACCCTCTTACCTGCAAGGTTGCCCTGAGACATTTTTTTCAATCTTACAATTCCTTAGGAGCACAGCAGAACAAAAATGTTGATTCTATTGATTCCCCGTTATAATTACTTTGCAGGTTAAAGTGTTAAAATCAGAAAACAATCAATATAAAAATAAACTCCTATGACCTTTTTAAACTAATGTTGGGCAGTAGTGACTATTTGGCAGCCTTAGTAGTCGAGTGGTAGCGCTTTTGACTGCCAACTCAGTGGTCCTGGTTCGAATCCCAGAATTGTTCTATTTTTTAGTCTTTCTGTATTTATTTCCTCGTTTCTTATCAACTGAAATTAAAACTTAATATTTACGAGTTAAAAGCTATAGTTGGCGATAAAAAATTTAGTGGATGAGATGGTCTTATAATTAGAATTGACTGTCATTTAAAAACATAACACTTGTCTCAGATTTTAATTCACATGTTTCTGCGGCTTTGCGCCACGATTAGAACATTTTCCATATGTTTCACTTTATTGCTCTGTTTTTCCCAAAAATCGATCACCAAATTTTTGAACCAAGGTCGAATTTACTGAATAGGTGTAACACCTACAATTCTTGGTTCAAATCAAAAAACAAAAAAGAGTTGGTTGTGTCGTGAACACACCCGTAGGTTTTGACGTGACGGTGTTTCTTTATAATCCTATTTCATGTCCAAACTCTTCTTTTGATCCATGACCAAATTCTTGACTTAATCAAATATATAATCCTTTTAAGATTTCACCAAATTCTTGACTTAATCAAATATATACTCCTTTTAAGATTTCATATTCCGGTTTCGATGTGTTATTTTTTTGTTAGTGAGCAATGTTGGTTGCCAACTAACAGTTGTTGAAAAAACTGTTGAAGTCATAACTAGATTTTTGTTGTTGTTGTTGTTGTTATTGTTGTTTTTGTTGTTGTTGTTGTTGTTTCTGTTGTTGTTTTGTTGTTGTTTTGTTGTTGTTTGTTGTTTGTTGTTGTTGTTGTTGTTGTTGTAATCGCTATTGTTGTTGTTGGTGTTGTTGATGTTAATGTTGATGTTGATGTTGATGTTGATGTTGATGTTGATGTTGATGCTGATGTTGATGTTGATGTTGATGTTGATGTTAATGTTGATGTTGATGTTGATGTTGATGTTGATGTTGATGTTGATGTTGATGTTGATGTTGATGTTGATGTTGATGTTGATGTTGATGTTGATGTTGATGTTGATGTTGATGTTGATGTTGATGTTGATGTTGATGTTGATGTTGATGTTGATGTTGATGTTGATGTTGATGTTGATGTTGATGTTGATGCTGATGTTGATGTTGATGTTGATGTTGACGTTGATGTTGAAGTTGATATTGATGTTGATGTTGATGTTGATGTTGATGTTGATGTTGATGTTGATGTTGATGTTGATGTTGATGTTGATGTTGATGTTGGTGTTGATGTTGATGTTGATGTTGATGTTGATGTTGATGTTGATGTTGATGTTGATGTTGATGTTGATGTTGATTTTGATGTTGATGTTGATGTTGATGTTGATGTTGATGTTGATGTTGATGTTGATGTTGATGTTGATGTTGATGTTGATGTTGATGTTGATGTTGATGTTGATGTTGATGTTGATGTTGATGTTGATGTTGATGTTGATGTTGATGTTGATGTTGATGTTGATGTTGATGTTGATATTGATGTTGATGTTGATGTTGATGTTGATGTTGATGTTGATGTTGATGTTGATGTTGATGTTGATATTGATGTTGATGTTGATGTTGATGTTGTTGTTTTTGTTTTTGTTGTTGTTAGTGTAGGCGTTGCTTTTGCTTTTTTTTCATTTTATTCTCTTTAGCTTTAGCTGCATGCAATTAATCCAGCAAAAGTGATGCCTATGCGTCACATTAGGCGGTTCCGTGAGGGGCCTCATGACGCCGTCATTTTTTTTTTATTTTTATCATTTACCTTAAGACCTCACCTTTATTTTCGTTCATTAAAATTTACCTTCACGCTAGTAGTCACAGAGTTAAAATTCCATGCAACGTTTTTTCATGGTTGTAGTATTTTTACTGCATTATGTGGTTGCCATCTTGAAATTAGGACGATAAGAATTTTTTTCGAATTTTAGTTGTGAGGCGTAATACAAAATTTACCATAGCACTTCTCCTGAGTGAGTAATAATTCCATGCAACGATAATACGTTTCTGTTACATAATCTGCTATCTTCACGACTTGACGACGTCAGAATATATTTTTATTTATGTCGTTAACCCAAGTATAAATCCTTCATTTTCCTTTTTAAACATTTATCGTAGCTTATATACTCAACGAGAAAAAATTTGATGCAACGCCGTTGAATGAATGTTGCATTATCGATCTTTGAGAGGTTCTCTCTGTGTCCTCCTGACGTCAGAGGAGAAAGCTTAGAATAGGCTTTTATTGGTGAATCATATTTTTAATCTTAAGTTGCTTAAGCAGCTCCCACCGCGTCACGGTGACGTTTTGAATTTTAGTTTAGTTTTTATAATAAAGTCATAGAATTAAGCTTTACGATCATACCATTTTTTTAATCATAGCTCTTAAACTCAGCGATTAACAATTCAATGTAACGCCGATGAATTTTGAAAAAATGCCTTTTTCAACTTTTTTGGTAAAACGTAACTTCGTCACGTCAAAAGTGTCATCATCACTGGTCTGGTCAAACATCATAATAAATAAAAACTATACCATAAGAATCATTCTTTTTTTTCAGTGCTTTAAATGATAACATACAGTGGGCTCACTTTATTTTGTGAGTTATAAATCCAAAAGTGCTTAGCTAAAAAAAAGGTACTACCTAGTTTATCTTTTTCACACTTTTCTAGACATTCGTTTAAACACACTGTTTGCTGGGATAAAACAACTGTGTGTGTGCACAAATAAACAAAACTCCGGTTGGCAATAAAAGTACGAAAACAATAATTTAATTCAAATCGTGCTAATATCAGCAAAATTTAATTAGTTATACGATCAACAAGGCGTGACATTCGGATGCGCCGCACTAGTGAAAGTGAAGGCAAAGGTTATGAAATAAAATGCTGCCAGCAAAGGTTAATGAAATCAAAAAGGGATGAAGAACGAAGATGACATGAGTGGCAGTAAATAAATTGAGTAAAAGCAGATAGAAATGATGTAAATAAATAAGCTGTCAGGATGCGTGAGTATGGGTAAATATTTAGTATAATTTGTGCGAATGTGCATTTGTGTGTAAACATGGTGTGCTGAAGTGTGTAATTAATAGTTATTTATAGTTGTTGTTGTTATCATTTTGGCAATAACTGCTGTAATATATAAACAGAAATAGATAAAATCAAATTCAAAATCAAAATTAATATGAAAATTACAGTTAAACATGCTCGAAATGGTTGCCAAATTTAATTATTTGGCTACTTGTTTGCAATCAAATAAATGCACATGTTTATGTGTTCGGTCTGAGTTCTATTGTTGGTATTGTAGCGCTTAAATGAGCAAATTAAATAGATGCGGGCAAAAACATGCTTTGTTTAACAAACTAAATAATAAAAATACAAATAAGCTTACACACATACAAGCGCAAACAAACAAATATGCCTAAATAAATATAAATATAGGCTAAAATTGCGCAAAAATTGCTCAAAATGACATCCGTTGTTGAATGCTTGAAAATTTGTTGGCTCTGGATTTTTTTTTTTGTTTTTTTTTGCACACTGTTGACAACAATTTTTGTTATTGTTATAAAAATTGAATTTTTTTTATTTTATTCAATGAAAGTAATAAAATTAAATCGTATTAATTTATTTAAATCATAAATTTACAATTACTTTTGACTCTGCCAAGCAATGCAACGCACTGAAACAATGCAACGGAAGCGGATATTGAACTTTGTTGCTCTTGTTGTTGTTGTTTTTGTTTTTATTGTTGCCGTTGTTGTTCATTTATGATGCCACTTGTAATTTATTATTGGTTTCTGGCTTAATTATTTGATTTATTCGAAAGCGTTATGCTTTGTTGGCATTTCACTGGATTTTATGGTATTTAATGTAACTCATACATCATTATGTCCACACATATTATTAATGTTAATGCGTTTGTCGTACTAAATTAAATAATATTGATGCATGATATGAGTATTAAGTGTCAATTATTGACATGCAGTTAATATGTTTTCTGAATAACTACTTCAGAAATTAATTTTAATATTTCCTTCATATCAAAAGCTTCTAGCTCTTATTTATTAACGCGTCTAAGGATTTTAATAATTAAGAGGCATGCCTTCTACGCTACATAACAAAGAAATTTATCTAAAATTAGTCATATTTCCGCCTAAAATCACTTATTTTCAAAGCTATGCAAATTTATTCAAATTAATGTTGCTCATACGCCTGAGTGCCCAACATTATTAATGCCCGTTTTTTCACATATTTTAACATCTTAAAGTTAACCCAGCCTTATTTTGGCAATGAATTCATTATCATTTAATTAAAAGAAAATATAGTAGCTCATCTTCTCCACTCTACTTGCCCTCATCATCTTCATACAACGGCGCACTTCATTAAAATTTTTTCTCATTTGGCCGAGAAGAATATTAAAACAATGTTAATAGTAAAAACCGCCAAAGAAATTGTAAACACTTTTTTTTCTTTTTGTTTTTTTTTTTGGTAACAACAAAAGGAAATAAAATTTATTCCACATCATTTGCATGTGCGGCTGCTGCTTTTGTTTTTGATTTCGTTGCTGTCGTTGCTGTTGATGTAACGCGTAATTATCTACGCCAAGTAATTACAAACATTTTTCCACGTCGTCAACACAATGAATTCAAGCAGCAACTAGCGTAAAAATCGCCAACAACAGTAGTAACAACATCAACAACAAACACAACAGCAGCAACAGTGCAGACAACGAAGAAGCCGCCGCCACAACTGCTCGACATTCAAAGCAGTCGTTAATGAATGTGGCCAAGAGGAGCAGCAACAACAGCACCAACACAACAACAACAATTAGAATAATTTCCTTAGTACCACAAGGGAAGCGGGTCAACAGGCAAATGAAGAAGCAGAAGCAGAAAACTAGACTAGAGCGGAAACATTTTTGTCGCTTGATAGCAAAAGTCGTCAGAGTTAAGTTTTTCATGCTTTCTACTCGTATTTTTTTGAGTTTTTGTGTGCTTTGTGGTGTTTGTGGTGGCCATACTGCTGCTTCTTTTTCTTCTTTTTCTACGTCTTCTAATTGCTGTTGGCCGCCGCTTATAAATTGCAAAATTTTCCCCTCCACTTGTTTTAAGCTTGAATGTTGTGAATATTTTAGTCTATAGACTGCTGCTTACATTTTGGCCTAAAAAAACAATACCCTCTTATTCCTCCTCTCTTTTACTGCATGATAATGTGTTGGCAATTGTTAGTCGCTTCCTGAAAATTTTTGACTGCGTTCCAAGATTTAAAAGTTGCTGTTGCTGATTATGCTGCTCAGGGACTCAGGAACTTTAGCTTTGTGGTATATATTTTGTATTATTATTAACTACAATAACAACAACAGCAACATCATCATTATTATCATGAACAGAATAAACACTGAGATATAGCCGCAACAACTTTCTATTAAGTTGTCGGACAATAATTGTTGTCGCCATTATCAGCAACATCATCAGCAACATCAACATTAGTAAACAGCTGTTTTTGGCACTAAGATAAGTTTAAGTTGTTGTTGTTGTTGTTGTTGTTGTTGTAGTTGCTGTTGGTGTTGTTATATCACAAGTTTATGTTGCAAGGTTTTTGTTGTTGTTTAAGTTATATATATTTTAGGTGATGATTTTTTCTACTCGCACAGCTCAATTGTTTAATCTATGAATTATGAATTATGAATGATGAACAATGAATGATGAATGCAGAATGATGAATGATGAATGATGAATGATGAATGATGAATGATGAATGATGAATGATGAATGATGAATGATGAATGATGAATGATGAATGCTGAATGATGAATGATGACTGATACATGATGAATGATGAATGATGAATGATGAATGATGAATGATGAATGATGATTGACGAATGATGAATGATGACTGATGAATGATGAATGATAAATGAGGAATGAGGAATGATGAATGATGAATGATGAATGATGAATGATGAATGATGAATGATGAATGATGAATGATGAATGATGAATGATGAATGATGACTGCTGAATGATGAATGATGAATGATAAATGAGGAATGAGGAATGATGAATGATGAATGATGAATGATGTATGATGAATGATGAATGATGAATGATGAATGATGAATTATGAATTATGAATTTTGAATTATGAATTATGAATTATGAATTATGAATTATGAATTATGAATTATGCATTATGCATTATGCATTATGAATTATGAATTATGAGTTATGAATTATGAATTATGAATTATGAATTATGAATTATAAATTATCCATTATGAATTATGAATTAAGAATTATGAATTATGAATTATGAATTATAAGTTATAAATTATGAATTATGAATTATAAATTATGAATTATGAACTATGAATCATGAATTATGAATTCTGAATTATGAATTATGAATTATGAATTATGAATTATGAATTATGAATTATGAATTATGAATTATGAATTATGAATTATGAATTATGAATTATGAATTTTGAGTTATGAATTATGAATTATAAATGATGAAATATTTATTATAAGTTATGAATTATGACTTTTAAATTTGGAGTTGTGAATTATTTGTTATAATTGAAATGAATACGAACGACACAAGTGCTCGTAAGTAAAAAAATTTTAAATTTGAATGTCAATAATATTATGAATGTTATTTTGAAGAAAAAAGTAAGACATTATGTAGATATCATATTTCGGTTCCAGGAAAACTGTACATTTTTGGTTTTTTTTTTTTCAATCGACCCACGGTATATTCTTCCATTCAAAAGCGGGTTGATTTTTCTTTTATACCATATTCCCTACATAACACAAATAAAACCTTTTGTAGCACAGGTAATTTCAAATTCAAAGATGGTGAAAGTAGTCAATGCTCTATATCTGCAAAGCTTTTCTTTTCCAGTTAAATTCAGCAAAAAAATGAAAAAGAAAAATTAAAATTCAAGGCGAACGCAAAATCCATAAGCTGCCTATTGTGTGAAGTGCCTAAAAGCAGACACTCAACATATCGTGCCAAGAAAAATCAATCCCACAAAAACAATCCGATTAACGCCAACTACGTATACTAAATATGCCAACTTCTACCTTTAACCATCTATTTTTTGTTGGTTTACTATAAAGGCGGGCATGAAAAGGATAAGAAAGAAATATGTTCTCGATAGAAGGATTAACAGATGGAAAGATTAAGTAATGTAGGTAAAAATGTAGATTATGTTTATGGGAATTGATATTTGTGTATTTGTATAGTGATTGAGAGTGTGAATGAGTGTATGTGTGTGTGTTTGAGCATGTATATTTGTAATATTTCTAATTGCTTTAACTAGAGTTTGGTCTTTATTCTATTGATTTTATGCTTTTAATATTAATCAGTTGCACAAATAGACATTGTTAATATTTATTGAGAATATTTTGTTTACTTATTGTTTTTTTTTCTATTTTATTGTTTTATTGCAATATTATAGATATTATGTAATTGTTCTTGCAATTTCTTTGGTTGCATTTTCTTTTGTTAATGTCTTAGTTGTTGAATTAATGACACAATTTTGCATTTTAAATGAAAGAACTGTTAAGTAAGCTATTGCATATTTATAGGCTGCAGATAATTTAATTTATTTCACTTACATTTATGTAATAAAGGAATATAACTATCGATTAAATAAGCACTCAAAATTTGCTCAAATAATGGCTGGGGAAAAGCTTTATTAGCATTGTTTTTGATTTAAATGTATAAATTTCAAACTTTAAAAGTTTATAAATGCATTTTTTTTCAGGCTAAAAATATGCAACAGACATTTAATTTTATCTGAAACTGTGAAAAGAACCTGTTAAATCAAGAAACTCTTTCAAAAGCTGCTGTTAGCTCAAAAACTATTAACCGACTTGGCAATAGACAAGTTCTAGTTATAAGCAGACCAATTCTAATAAAAAATTTATTGTTACCTTGAAAAACTGAACAATTTAATTTCGGACAAACTTTTCTCTTTCAAAGCTGCTGCTGAGCTCAAGTAGAAGAAAATTTTAAGTTTTCAATGAAAATATTTCACTTGAGCAAACTGAGTGAAAAATCTTAGTACTCAGATCTCAGACAAGAAAGGATGATATGAGTGAGCACTCAGTCAGGCGCAAAAAATTGCATTGAAATGCAGGGAATTTCCAAAAGCTTTGTAGAACATTTCGCTGCTACTGGTTGTAGGGTAGACATGAAATGTGTAGCAAGAAGAAAACGAACAAAAAGCTCAGAAGTAGAGCAAAATGATATATATAAAGCAGTTGTGCCCACAAAAAATAATGAATGAGCCAAAGTTTCATGGTAAAATATTAATCTCAAAATAGTGAATAATGTGGTTTTTTATAAGATCGATAAACGGTATTAAGAAGGAAAAATGTGAAGCAGTAATGTCCACAAAAAATTGCGAACGAGGCACCAGCATATATTTTAATACTAAAAACTTTTTAACAAAAAAAAACCGACTTCAAAATCACTACAAAGCAAAAAATAATTTTAAATAATTTTTCCCATTCATTTCTTGGTCATATTTTAAAAGCTATATGTATTATAATATTGGAAATCTTATCATTTTCATTTTTTCTATTTTGTTTTATTATCATCAATATACTAATTGCTTTATGTACATAAAAGCTTTGAAGTCGGCGCTTATATTACTATGTCGAAATCTTTTTATTTTAATTTTTTCTAATTTGTTTTATCAAAAAAATATTATTAACTTTATGAATATAAAAGCTTGGCAATTGGCCATTTTTGAGTAAGATGAATGTAGCCAATGTGTTCCATGCATTATTTGTGCAGCTGTTACACACTATGTCATATTCAATACAAGCTCACCCAAACCAGTTTAGTGAGAATTTTAATGTGTACAAAGCTTTTAAAATTACTACAGTGTCACCAAGGCACCAAATAGTGCACGGATGGTAAAAGATCATGATTGTGTGTCAAAGATGAGCGCCGACTTCAAAGCTTTTATGTTCATAAAGCAATTAATATATTGATGATAATAAAACAAAATAGAAAAAATGAAAATGATAAGATTTCCAATATTATAATACATATAAATAGCTTTTAAAATATGACCAAAAAATGAATGGGAAAAATATTTAAAATTATTTTTTGCTTTGTAGTGATTTTGAAGTCGGTTTTTTTTTTGTTAAAAAGTTTTTATTTCTTCCTTTTTAGAGAATATGAAATATTTTATGTAAAATTATTTTTGAGGAAAATTTCAAACATGAAAGTTTGTTCTTAAAAAATTTAATTTATTAATTCCTGAAAGTTTGTTGGGTATTTTCCATTTCTGTTTCCTTACAATTTTTAGTACCACGTCCTTTCTATAATCCCGCTCACTTTCTTTACCGTACCTTATAATGATTCTACCTAGCCCTGTGCCAAATTTCAGTTTCCAAGTATGAATATTAACCGTAATATAGTACTTTCCTTAAAGTGACACATCCTGTGTACAATCCCGCTAACTTTTTTAATGATTCTACCTACCTATCTACCTGCATACCAAATATTAATACGCTAGTGTCAATATTAATTAAAATATAGTATTTTTATAATATTGACACGCCCACTTTTTTGGCCGTAATTTCCAGTAACTGTACCTACCCATGTACTAAATTTCAGCACCCTAGTGTCAATATTATTCGATATATAGTGTGTTTCTAATATTGCCACACCCCTTTGTGGAATAACGCCCACTTTCTTTACAGTAATTTTAAAAAATTGTGTCTACCCCTGTACTAAATTTCAGTACCCTAGTGTCAATACTATTCGAGATACAGTGTTTTTCCAATATTTCCACGCCCCTTTGTCAAACAACGCCCACTTTATTGACTGTAAGTTGTAATAGCTATGCCTACCTACGCACTAAATTTCAGCACCCTAGTGTCAATATTATTCGATATATAGTGTGTTTCTAATATTGCCTCACCCCTTTGTCGAATAACGCCCACTTTCTATACAGTAATTTTTTAAAATTGTGTCTACCCTTGTACTAAATTTCAGTACACTAGTGTCAATACTATTTGAGATACAGTGTTTTTTTAATATGACTACACCCATTTGTCAAATTACGCCCACTTTATTTATCGTAATTTGTAATAATTGTGTCTACCCCAATGTTTTTACTGTAAATTTCAGTACCCTAGTGTCAATATTAACTGAAATACAGTGTTTTTCTTATATTGACATGCCCCTTTGTCGAATATCGCCCACTTTTTTAAAAAAGGACCTCCGCCTTCATGGTATCTATCTGTTGACAAAAATTACTGAAATCGGGCAAGTGCTTTAGGAGTTATCGATGTACATACATTTAAAAAAAAAAAAAAAAAAAAAAAGCGGACAAACCAACGAAATTGAGAACCTCCTCTTTTTGAAGTCGGTTAAAAATATAGAGCAGCGAATTTTTGATTAGAGCGAGAACGATATTAAAAAAAAAACAAAGCAATAAGCAGTAATGTGCACAAAACACAATTAATTAGTCAAAAAGAGCTTTTAAAAAACAAAAGTCTTACCTGCTTTGGATAAGAGCGATACACAATATAAAAGAGAAAACTATTACCAAGCAGCCGTGTCCCCGAACCAAAGCTTGAAAATGGAAAAATCCAAAATATTTTGAAATTTGTGGCTTTTGATGAGGGCGATGACGAAAAAATAAATAGTACTAAGCAGTAGTGTCTACAAAAAATAATGAATGAGCCAAAAGGTGTGCTTACAAAACAAACCATAACATTTAAGATATAGCGGCTTTTGATACACAAAAAAATACTCGATATAGAAAAGATAACAGTTACTAAGCAGTGATGTAAATATATTAAAAATCAATAATGAGTCAAAGTATGCTTATTAAAAATCAAAATGATTTTAAAGATAAAATATTCCTGGTATAGAATGGTATAGAAAAAAAAAAAATTGTTAAGCAATGGCGTCCACAACAAACTTGAATGAGCACAAGATTGCTTATAAATATAAACGAGCCAAAGCATTCCTCTAAAGAGCAAAATATATGATATTAAAGTTATGTGATAAACGATATTGTAAAAAAAAAAGCTCAAGCCTGTGTTAGATAACACGGGCGCATAGGTCAGACAAGGAATACGTTAGTCATTCACAGCATTATTCAATAGATTTCCTTAAACAACCTTTAAACGCTTGTTTAGTTACGCACTGTTTAAGGCTTTACGCAGCTTCGATGCAACCTTGCTAACATTGTTATTCATAAGCATTTTTTTCATTTTCTGCTTATGATTGTAAGGTTTGTGTCTGAACTATAGAAAATCTCTACAAAAATTAAGAATTCCTATGGATTTACAATGGCCGCCGCATAAAAAAATGCTGCAAAGGGCACATATGGAGCATGTCTTTGATATTAAAAGAAAAGACAAACAAAAATCATGGTTGTATTTACGTAACATTTAAACACCAATTTCAGCGTTTAAGTTTCGCAGCTCTTAAACAACTACGAAAAATGTTTATGAATAACGTTTTCTTGTTTAAAGCCCGTTTAAAGTTACGCTGCCTCTAAAATGTGTTTATGAATAAGGCTGTAAGACATTGAGGATGTCTTAAAGACGTGGCCAACTGAGTAAGCACAATTTTGTTTCTCTGCTTCGCTTATCAATGTTGTGTATGTACACATCGTTCGCTACTTGGTCATTATACTTCTTCTCTTTCTCACACTGGTTCTGTGATGAACACACAGATAATCGTACTGCTCTTACACATGATGTTATAATACATAAAATACAAAGCATATGAAAATAAATACAAAATTTGAAGGAGTTAAATTTTGATTTAGAATCAAAAAAATTATATGTAGCAATATGATTATTTAAATACAAATCAAAAGAAGACATATTAAATATGTTACGACCATACTTGAATTTTCTTCAATGCATGCATAAAGTATTAAAAACTTATAATGAAAGTGACAAACATTTTCTCAAAATTCTGTGCTCCAGATCAACACCCCCGTATAACGTATTCTATGTTAAAACAGCTGCGTCCATTAATGCTATTAGCATGGTTACTTTATTTTCTTTTTTCGTTCCTTAATATTATACTATTTTTGACAGTCGGTGCAATTATGACACCATATGTCAAAAATAGTATAAAAATATAGAACGAAAAAAGAAAATAAAGTAACCATGCTAATGGCATTAATAAAGCAAACTAATAAAGCTATATATGCAGGCAAATGACAATAAGTGCGACACATTCGTGGGAAAATGTCGAGTTGTCACTCCACCCTACATAATTGCATTATTTCAGCACGCAATCGCTCATACATACGGCCAAATATCCCTGTTATACAACTCTTGCAACAAAAAGGAAATGAGAATTATAAGAACTAAGGTTGCAACTGCAAGAAATAATCTGCAGGAACAGAGTGCGATGCTGTTGCTGCTTGTCGGAATATGTGTGTACGTGTGCGATGCTGTTGCTGCTTGCTTGAATGGAATATGTGTGTACGTTTCTCACACTGGTTCTGTGATGAACACACAGATAATCGTACTGCTCTTACACATGATGTTATAATACATAAAATACAAAGCATTTGAAAATTAATACAAAATTTGAAGGAGTTAAATTTTGATTTACTTATAGAATCAAAAAAATTATATGTAGCAATGTGATTATTTAAATACAAATCAAAAGAAGACATATTAAATATGTTACCACCATACTTGAATTTTCTTCAATGCATGCATAAAGTATTAAAAAGTTATAATGAAAGTGAAAAACATTTTCTCAAAATTTTGTGCTCCAGATTAACACCCCCGTATAACGTATTCTACGTTAAAAGTATAAATAAATAGTGTAACCAAAACAAAAAAAAAAGATTTTAAACATGGAGGTTTTGATAAAACCAATTTATGATACAAAAAAGGAAACATGCACTAAACAGAGGTGACCACAAAAAAAAAAAAAAATAAATAAATCGAAAATCAAAAAAAATAATCTTCCACACACGGTGGAAGTGAAACTTTCACCTAAAAAAGTTGATTTTTAAGTGGTTAATTGATTTACTCTTTAACCCTTAAAAGACGGCACAAAGTCACAAACACGTGTCTTTCAACTTCTGTTCTGGCAACATGTCATAACAAACTGACAAAAGAAAAGGCGAAATTGATGCCTACAACCTTCCTCAATACAACGAATGTGTTGCTTTAAAAAAAGCACACAGATTTGTGATACCGTTAATTTTGGTATCATACAAAGTGATGCCATATGGCATCATCGTTTCTATTGGGTTAATATAGTCTTACAAAAAAGGTCCCATTTCATATAGTGGCAAGAGTAAATTAAATGCCATACAAATTAGGGGAGCTCTTATAAAAATTTTATGATTCTTTTGTATTTATTCCCTACACCTGAACACGGGGGCTTTAAGGGAGGGCCGGAGAGGGTTCTTATGTATGAGCGATCCCCATTACTTTTGCAAAAAAAAACATTTTTCTTTTGAGGACCTATTCTCTCTGACCACTCCTTAGGGGTGCTCCCATACAAATTTTATGATTTTAGTGTATTTATTTCCTACATCTGAACAGGGGGGGGGCTTTAAGGGAGGGCCGGAAAGGGTTCTTATGTATGACCGATCCCCATTACTTTTGCAAAAAAAACATTATTCCCTTGAGAACTTATTCTCTCCGACCACATCTTAGGGGTGCTCCCATACAATTTTTATGATTTTTGTGTATTTATTTCCTACATCTGAACAGGGGGGCTTTAAGGGAGGACCGTAGAAGGTTAATATGTATTTCCTACACCTGAACATGGGGACTTTAAGGGAGGGCTGGAGAGGATAAATATGTATCACAAAACTATGTGATATGTATAATTTTGATATAACAAGGATAAAATTACTAAGAAATAATGTGTACAAAAGTATAATGAACAAGGCAAAGTATGAGTAGAGTGCACAAAAATATTATGAACGAGCCAAACCAAAATATATGACATCAACTATATACGATATGCGATAAACGATATTAAAAAAGAAAAAAGTATAGATCAGTGGTGTCCACAAAAAATAATTAATGAACCGAAGCATGCAACAAAAAAAAAAAAAAAAAAAAAATTCTAAACAGAGTGCCTGTGAAAAAGTAATAAATGATACAAAAAAGAAAACATTTCACTAAAGCAGAGGTGTCCACAAAATAAAACAAAAAAAAAAAACTTATAAATCTAATATTATGCAAAAGTTTGCAAAAATACCTACATTTTTCAAATAACAATTGACTTTATTAAACAACTTAATTAATCAATTGATTAAATGGAGCCAACTGACCCCATTGAGACAACTGACCCAATTGAGCCAACTGACCTAATTGACCAAATAGAGAAAATGGACCCAATTGAGCCAGTAGTATTCCATCAATGGAGAATTGAGCAAACTGTTCAAATTAATCCTCTAGATGGGCATAAGTGACATTAAGCATTTTGAGCTTATAAAAAAATAAGTTAAAGAAACAGCACAACAGCCAAAGAGTAGCGCTGCAGCACAGCAAGGTCAGCTTTAGAGCACAACCCTAAAAAGCGTAAAAATGGAAGAAGGAGAAGATTTGAAAAACGGCCAGATATTAAAATAGTAACTTGTTGTAAGTTTCTGAAATAACGGTTTTGTTTTCCTTTTATTTGCTTTTTTTTTCATACGAGCTTGAAAAGAAAGAGATTGAACTGTGCTAGACTTTCAGCCAGAATTGTCTGAAGCAATGATTTATTGCTTTGATTTTAGAGATACAACGAGCAAGATTGACCAAGCGAACAGTTTTAATAGAAGAAAAAAAAAACAAAATAAAATAAAATAAAAAACTTGTAAAAATTTCGTTCAATCATTTTCTTCTTTTGACATACATATAAATAAATGCTTGAACAACAAGAGTTAAAGGGGTAGATCAACTATAAATTGAACAGTTTAAAGCTTTTATAAAAAACATGTTCAAGTTGTTATATTTTTTTTTTTAAGAATTCTGAGAAATATTCAACATGCTTTAACAATTTGCCAAAAACACATCCTGATGCTTAAAGCTCTACTGCGAGCTGAAAATAAATCACTCAAAATAACAAAATTTCAGCTATAAATCATGTGCTTTGTATATACATAGATATATTTTTTTCACCCCACTCAACTGAGGGACAAATTGAAGCTTTGCATTTATTTATGGTGTGGTAGAAAAATTAAAATGTAAGAATTTTTTTTACGCAAAAACGGCATAAATTAAAAACGTAAAAATACGCAACACTAGGCATTACTTCTGTGTTTAATTAAAATGTCCTGCAGCGCCCACAAACAACGAGGGTAGAAAAAAAACGCTACAAAGCAATTGAATTTAAATAAAATTAATGAACCCGCATCAAGTTTCAAATGAAAACAAAATAAAAATTAAGCGGCGCTAGACACCAAAAGTAGCACAATTAATTGAAAAATCTCTTAGTCTACTTCTAGGCTTGCTGTTTGACATTATAAATTAATTTAAGGATTTAAATTTAAGCAAAGCCAAATTGCTTTGCATGCATTTAAAACACATACAGTTGAAACATAAAATAACATTGCATACTTTTATGCGTTTTGCCTAGATGCACATGTTTTCTCTCCATAATAGCGCGCGATTCAGTCTTTGCATTTGCATAATATAGGTCTTGTCCTTCGGTTATGCTCTTACACACCATGCTACTGTTATATATAAATAAATATGTGAATGTGCTGCACACATATTTACATCATTGTCAGCTTGTGCGAATCAAGCTAGAAAACCAAAAATTTATTTTGCGGCTTTGTGTAGCTGCTTTAGTTTGTTGATTGTAACGGTTTCGCTCTACATATCTACTATTTGCATATCTGTCTGCTGCTGTTGCTGTTGCTGCTTCGTCACTTGTTGTCTCTGGCCTCTTCCTCTGTCTGATTTAGCTGTTTTAACCTATTTATTTTAAACTATGACAATATTTTCATTAGAGCAGGGAGATGCCTGACTGTTGCAAGTAAAGGTCCTGTAAGCTTTTTTTGCTTTAATTGTTTCTTTAGCTAGATTGAAGTAGATGCATGCAGTTGGATTGTTTGATGTATATTTAATGTTTTCTTAATATTTTATCAACACTAGACATTGGGGAACACTTCTTTGTTGTCTTATAAGTAGTTAATTATAATAAACCAAACAATATCAATTAAGCCTCATGTTCATTAAAGGATAGCTTAATATATGTGGTAGTTTTTGGCTATAATTGAAGGAATTCAAATAATTGCTCATTCAATTTGAAACATGATTATTTTCGCCCAAATAAACTAAAAAATAAAAAATATATGAAATGCTTAATTTACGAATCTCAAAAGGGACGAAATAAACGGTTTTAAACTCTCAATTCTTTGAAGTATTACTTCATGCTACTTACATTTTTCGAGTATGTAATCCGATGCCCATTCAATAATCTAATTGATTAAAAAAAAAGAATCTGAAAAGATTTTATAAACTCATTGATATGAAAGATATTTCTAAAGAGTTGATATCTTTCCATCGAGATATCTGTATGAACTGTATGATATTGAAACATCAAAGAGCTTTTGAGCCCATTGCAGCCCCCTTGAGCCTATTCAATAAGTTTTCATTCACGTCATTTTGTCCTTCACATAACTTCTAGTGGAACCATCAAACCACTTAGATTTTTCCATTGATTTGCTTCAGTTTTTTTTTCGAACATTCTGAAGGACTTTAATTTAACGCATATGCATTGCATCAAAAGAGTTTATTTTGAGTCAGCCTTTGATGACTCTTTTTCCATGTTGCCTTCAACAAACTATTTAAAACAAACATTTATCCTTAGAGCTTTTTTCTATGACGCCCTCTTGTCAAAGATGCTTTTGATACATACTTTTTTTCATATAAACAAACAAACAAACAAAGAAACAAAAACAAACACAAACAACGACAGTTAAGAACCTCTTTGATAACTGCAACAGCGAATGGTGCAGAATAAAATGTACACCTCCTGCAACACCCTCCTAATGACATTCCCTTTTTTTGCATTCATTGCTGTGTGTTTTTAACTGCATCGCTATGCATGTGTAAGCTTGTCACAATGTCTATGTATTGAGTCAGTGCGTTTGTCGTCTGTCATCTGTGTCTTAATTGGATGCAAGGTGCTCGCTTTAACCATTTGAAGACTGGTTGTTGATATCAATTTCGATATCAAAGCTCTACCTAGTGGCATAAAGAGAAGTCTAGTCCTTAAACTAAATAAATGCATGTGTCAGTTAGAGAAGGAGTGTGCGTGTGAGTGGATTAGTGATGTATTGGGTGCACGCTTTCATATGCACAAAGGCGTGTTTACCAATTTGCTGTCAATTACATTTGAAAATCAAAATGTGTTCAAATTTCAATTCTACAGTTATTGATTAATTTCTGGCTCCTATATTAACTGTTTCTAAAATTTCAAGATAGTCGAGTGTTTAAGTAGAATTGATTAAATTATTGCTTACCTGCACAACACAAGACATATATGCAGTTGAGTTTGAATAGATAATAAAGTCGTTACATACCTGAAATGAAATAAAAAAGGTATACGTTAAAATGGAGTTATAGATTAAAAACGAGTTAAGAGTTAAAAAGTTAATTTAAACCGCATCTCTCAAAATCAAAATCCAAATTAAACTCAAACTCAAACTCAAAGTCAAACTCAAACTCAAACTCAAACTCAAACTCAAACTCAAACTCAAAATCAAAATCAAAATCAAACTCAAACTAAAAATCAAAATCAAAATCAAAATCAAAATCAAAATCAAAATCAAAATCAAAATCAAAATCAAAATCAAAATCAAAATCAAAATCAAAATCAAAATCAAAATCAAAATCAAAATCAAAATCAAAATCAAAATCAAAATCAAAATCAAAATCAAAATCAAAATCAAAATCAAAATCAAAATCAAAATCAAAATCAAAATCAAAATCAAAATCAAAATCAAAATCAAAATCAAAATCAAAATCAAAATCAAAATCAAAATCAAAATCAAAATCAAAATCAAAATCAAAATCAAAATCAAAATCAAAATCAAAATCAAAATCAAAATCAAAATCAAATCAAAATCAAAATCAAAATCAAAATCAAAATCAAAATCAAACTCAAAATCAAACTCAAACTCAAACTCAAACTCAAACTCAAACTCAAACTCAAACTCAAACTCAAACTCAAACTTAAAATAAAAATCAAAATCAAACATTACAGCCATAAACATTTAGAGCATCTTTAAGGCCGCTTTACATTGTCCTACTGTGTGTTACGACATGTGAGATAGAAAGTATAACCGAATCTTATCACACTGTCATTTTTTTATTTTTGTATAAAGAAATTCATTTTTCTCTTTTAGACTATCTCACAAAGTCACATTGCACTTTTATTCAATAAAAATGTAAAAATTGAAAATACTTAAAATGAATCGGGACATAGCAGTTATTGTAAGTATTATAAGGGCCAATTGTGCATTAAATATAACAGCAGTCATTATTTTGCTTGCTTTTAAGCATTTGATGAAATGTAACTTGCAGCTTGGTGATTTTCAACAAATTAAATTCGAAGAAATCTTATAAAACTCATCTCTGGTCGGATAGAATGTGTGATGAAATTAGAAACAAACCAAAAAATTAAAATGTAGAACGACATGTCAAAAAAATCAAAACGGGTTCGAACACACTTTGCTTTTCGTTGTTTACACCATTGTACATTCTATCATACATGAAAATTTTGACATGTCGTAACACACAGTAGGATAATGTAAAGCGGCCTTTAGCAGATTTTACTTTTAGACTTTTAAATTAAACTTTCCTTAGTGCACGTCAGACAAGACTTTGCTGCAAATACCATGACAAGCCATAAAGATAATTTTTCAGGCACTATAAAAAAGACATATTATTACTTCTACACACGTCGATTAGTTTTTTACATTCAAGTTGTGCAGTTTAAGAAGCTGCTGGCTGTGTTCTACTCGTTAAGTTTTTCCTACGCACTCAACCTGTGAATGGCTACATAACAATCCATTTATTCCCAAAAAAAAAAAGACAAAGCTGGCCCGCTGTTTCACTAGCCAACAAATGCTGTGTGTGCCTTTGCGTCCATTTAGCTAAATTTTATGTGCATGTAAAATATGTTGAAAATTCGGTATGTTTACGTCTAATGTACTTATTATATAAGTGTAACATTTTTGTAGCTTGTGCAGGTCAGTTATTTTTTTTTTTCAACCCTTAATTAACTGTTAATGTTGTCCAAAGTGTGCACGAAAATAAAAAGCGACAACTGTGTTTATCGCGACTTTTGAATTTTTTTCCGCAAAATGTTAATTACAATGCGAACATACAGACATACACATACACACACTCAAACACAAACATACATACACATGTAAAGAGATTAACATTAAGTCTGCAGTTCATGTTCAACTTGGTTTATAAGTAGCTTAGTAGGTCTTAGGAAGGGTCGGGCATGGGTAAATTTTTATAATGTGGCAAGAAAACGTTTAGCATAAATGCTGTTTGTTTTTATTTTTTCTTTGTGTTCTCAGGGATTTTAAAGGGATTTTAAATGTTTAAAAACTTACAACTAAGACTTAAGCTAAATTGTAAAATCATTGAAAGTTGTCTCAAAGGCGACACAAAGGTTTTTGAGCGTTTTAAACAAAAAGTGTTCCATGGCGTATGAGCAACATTTATTTCTTAGTCATTTCACTAAATCAAGTATTTCAAATATAAACAGCTTATCTGAAGCTGATTTTTTGGAATTTATGTGTTGTGTGAAAAACGTGACTACACGACAGTGGAATGTACCCTGACCCTGAGTCCATTCATAGTCCATTCAGAATGTTATAAATATGATTATTGAGTAAATAAAACTAAGAAGGTGCACATAATGGCTGCATGTTAGTTTATAACGGCTATAAACTAAGAATTTTGTTGTTGTTGTTGTTGTTACTGCTGTCGCCAACGATCAAAAACTTGCAACCACGCCATAGCAATAAAAGCATAACTTGTTTTGCACTTAATTTTGGCCCAAGAGAAGCAGTGGCACAGAGCACCGAGTGGGCAGTTGGATAAGCCGACATACTCGTATTTTTCTTGGTGTTGTTAGTGTTATTGCTGTTGTTGTCGTTGTTGTTAATACTGTAGTATACTGCATGAATGCAGTGTTAATTATCGACGTGAAAACTAATCATAACTTGTTGGCAACAGCATCAAGTGTATTTTTTCAAAACATCAACAACAACAGCATTAGCAGCAACGAGCAGTTAACAAGTGCTACCAAAATTTTGCTGTCAAGCAGCTTTATGGTGATTAAAAAAGCTCTAATATCTGCTGTCAGGTTGTCGCATTATTATGCATTTGTTGTTTTTTTTTTGTTATTTTTATATATTAAGTATTTCCCGTGAAACAAGTTTTATGACAGATTTTATTATGAAGTTAAAAAAATACCAAATAACTAACGGAAGTTGGGCGTCGTCGTTAACGGCAAGGAAAGTTAATTGGGGAAAAATTTTATTTTACAATATAAAAGAGAAGAAAATAAGAAAAAAAATTAAAACTAATGCATGTGAAAATGTGCCGCAAAACTAAAAACAAATGGCTCGACAATGCGGCAATTCTATGGGATTTGGTGCTTTGCACGTCGTGGCCAGATCGAGCAAAATTATTTAATTAAGTTACTGCCGTTTTTGTTGTTGTTGTTGCTGCTGAGAAAGTTAACAACAATCGGCTGGTCATTCACTTTATTTTGCGTGAAGACATTATGTAGCGAGCTAGTTGTTAGTGTTGTTGCTGATGATGATGTTGTTGTTGTTGTTGTTGTTGTTATTGTTGTTGTTGTTGCTGCGTGCTGCACTCAAAGTCGTGCAAATAATATTTGTTGCTTTTTCGTTAAGTCGTTATTGTTGCTACAGATGTTGAGGAAACAAAAGTTTTTCATTTTGTTCACACGCATTGCCCGCCACTTGAAATCACAACAAGCAGACAGAATAACACACAAACAGTGAAAGAAACGAATAGACGGATACATTTAGTAAATAAATTTATAATTCATGCATTTTATTTTCATTCGCAAAAAAGGCGTCAGTTACTCGTACTTGTTGCATTTTTCGCCCCTTCCCGTTTTTATTTTTTTTTTACTATTTTTGACTTTATTATCTTATCTTTATTATCTTTTTGGCGTCTTCTTAGATTTTACGTTGTTGTTGTTGTTGGTTAATTTTATTGCCGTCTGCAATCTAAGTGAAATTGTATTCTTCATTGTTATTGTCTGCAATCTCTGCATTGCTGCGCAATTGAGTTATTTTTTAGGTGTTTATTGTCAGTTGCAATGGGCAGAGCAATTGTTTTTGCCGCTGTTATTGTTGTGGTTAAAGTTAAATTTTTATTTTTTGATTGCAGCGTTTTTCCTCAGCTTGACTTTTAAATAAATTATTGCAATCATGCGTGTTAAAATAAAATTTGTGCCTGTTTTCGAAATATATACATTAAATTGAAGTATTTTGGTTGAGAATGATTTCATGAAATTGGTCTAGTATAAAACGAATGCTATCAGTTTGAATATTTGAGAACAAAATTAATATTGGGGCGAAACGGGATGCATGTTACCATCATTAATTTTTGTTATTTTATGTTTCCTCTGCTTTTTTTATTAATAAATTCTTGAAAAATGCATTAAAGCTAGACTTGGGGCATTATGGTTTTTTTTAGGTTTTGACGAAAATTCTACATGAAAAGGTACATACTTTTTCATTACCATGAAAAATACGCTTATTTATGATAAGGGACATTATGGTCTATTTATCCTTCATGTTCATTAAAAAGGAAAAGTTACAAATGCTTTATTGTACCAGATAAAAATACTTTGGGGCAAAACGGGATACCTTTAAAAATGAATGCTACTATTCCATTAGTATTTTACTTTTAATTGACACGATTTCTTTTGTAAAGACCGAATAATTCAAAAGAGTCATAATGTTTTTCAAATTAATACCGTACTTATAACATGTCATGAATTTCAGTTTGATATCTTTCGGATTATTGCTTTGGTTCAATTTTCTATGACCAGATATTAAGCTCTAAGGTTTGTGCTTGATCTGGTCTAAAAGAGTGCAGATCTTATCAGATAAAGACCTAAGATTCTAGTTAATGAAACTACAACAAATTTAGTGACCAATAAATGTTATTTCACAAAGCTTATTGAAGCTGAATAAAGCTGGTTTGAGCTTATTGACCTTGCTCATAACATTTTTCGAACACTTTTAGAGCAATTTTTAAGTACAACTTGATTTCTAATTTTTTACGACATATCTCCCATACGTTTTTCTAACTTCTTTGAATATGGTGAGACAAGTAAGTCTTGGTTAAAAAAAAAAAACAAAACAAAAAACAGATTGACAGATTGATTAATGGTTTTAATTTTGATCATCATGCGCTTATCTAACATAAATTTAAGAACCAAGATAAAGTTGATAGAATAAGCAGGGTGGTTACAACGCTAAAGAAATGGTTCCATTCAAGCAATAACTATATATTTTTGAAACATGTCAAATGTAGTTTGACGCTGACCAATGTTTTTGAAGCTAAATTTTCACAGTTCTTTTACCACCATAAGAACAATTTGATATATTTTAATTTTCTACAAATATAATCGAACATATTTTTCTAAGAATTGACACAAAGTCGATTGAAAAACTCAAAAACTTAGTTTAAGTTAAAGTAGGCTTTAGATAGTTAGAAATGGCATCGCAGAGCAGGAAAAATTTAAGCTATTTTATCAAAACTTGTTGAAGCTTACGAAAGCTGACCGAAGCTGATCGAAGCTGCTACAAGCTGATTGAAGCCCATTGAAGCTCATTCAAGCTCACTGAAGTTTGTTGAAGCTGGCTTAAACTAGTTGAAGTTAATATTTGCAATTTTTTATTTTTTTTTATTTTAGGAAAATTGAATTATTTTTATTTAATTTCCCACTTATCTATAATTTTATATGCAAGTTTAAGCTTAGACGTTTAAAAAGCTTGAGTATAAGTCCATTTAGTTAAAGTTTAAAAATGAGGGAAACATTTCATCAAATTTCAAAAAGAATAATTTGATGTCACCACCTTTTCAAAATTTATCGAAGCTAAGTGAAGTTAATTGAAATTTAACGAAGCTTGCGGAAGCTTATCAAAACAAGCTCGGTCGATGATTTCATTGATTTTCTGGCCCAATTATGCAATAAAACCTTAAGATGTCGTATTTAATTTAAATATCATTTCCACCATTTTCTTATAATCTGATTACAATTGAAATCAGTTTTAAAGTATGTTAAAAAAAGAATCCAATCAAAGAAGAAGTATTACCGGACTCAAAATTTAACTAAGAAATTGAAGCCTGAGTATTGAGCAGGTGTTAATTTGTCAAATGAGACCATCATTTGAATTAGTTATTCAAAAAATTTAAAAAATCTACAAAACATTATAGAAAGTTTCAATATGATTCAAGCCTTTTCAAAGCTTATTGAAGCTTACTAAAGCTGGTTGAAGCAGACCAAAGCTTGCTGAAGCTTATCAAAACCAACTCGATCGATGGTTTAATTGATTTTCTGGCCCAATTTTACAATAAAACCTTTAGATGTCTCATTTAATTTAAATCTCATTTCCACTATTTTCTTGTAATCTAATTATGACTGAAATTAATTCAAAAAAGAATCCACTCAAAGAAGAAGCGTTCCCGGACTCATATTGAAATAAGATTTTGTAGCGTGAGTATTGGTGTAAATTTGGCAGGTGCAAATTTGCCAAATGAGACCATAATTTGAATTAGTTATTCCGAAAATTTAGAAAAAAATAACACCACATTATCAAAAGTTTCAATATGATTCAAGCCTTTTCAAAGCATATTGAAGCTTACTGAAGCTGGTCGAAGCAGACCAAAGTTTGCTGAAGCTTATTAAAATAATCTCAATTGACGGTTTCATTGATTTTCTGGCCTAGTTATATAATAAAACCTTTCGAAATCTCATTTAATTTAATTCTCATTTCCTTCATTTTCTTATAATCTGCTTACGACCGAAATTAGTATTGGATGTTGTTAAAAACAGATTCAATCAAAGAAGAAGTGTTCCTGGGCTCAAATTGAACTAAGTAATTGAAGCCTGAGTATAGAGCAGGTATAAGTTTGCCAAATGAAATCATAATTTGAATTAGTTTTTCAGAAAATTTTAACCTATTAGAAGAAAACCTGCACCCCAGTATAGAAAGTTTCAATATGATTTAAATCTTTTCGAAGCTTGTTGAAGCTTGTTGAAGCTTATTGAAGCTGGTTGAAGCATACCAAAGCTTTCTGAAGCTTATCAACACAAGCTAGGTCGGTGGTTTCATTGATTTTTTGGCCCAATTTTACAATAACCTTTCGAAATCTCATTTAATTTAATTCTAATTTCCATAATTTTCTTATAATCTGCTTACGACTAGATTCAAACGAAAAGATTCAATTAGCGTTACTGAACTCAAATTTAACTAAGATTTTGTAGCGTGAGTATTGAGCAGGTGTAAGTTTGCCAAATGAAATCATAATTTGAATTATTTATTCAGAAAATTTTTGCCTAAGAAGTTTCAATATGATTCAAGCCTTTTCAAAGCTTATAAAAGCTTACTGAAGCTGGTTGAAGCAGATCAAAGCTTGCTGAAGCTTATCAGAACAAGCTCGGCCGATGGTTTCATTGATTTTCTGGGCTAATTATAAACAATAAAAACTTTCGATATCACATTAATTTAATTCTCATTTCCATAATTTTTTTATAATCTGATTATGGCTGGAATTAGTATTGGATGTTGTTAAAAAAAGGGTCCAATCAAAGAAGAAGCCTTACTGGACTCATATTGAACTAAGATTTTGTAGCGTGAATATTGAGCAGATGTAAATTTGCCAAATGAGACCATAATTTCAATAAGTCATTCAGAAAATTAAAAAAAAAACATCAGATTATAGGAAGTTTCAATATGATTCAAGCTTTTTCAAAACTTGTTGAAGCTTATTGAAGCTGCTTGAAGCAGACCAAAGCTTGCTGAAGCTTATCGAAACTTGCTGATTTCATAGTTTTACTGCCACAATTATAAAAATTTCTTATGTATTTATATATTATTTTTCTCCTAAGCACTAAGCACAACAAAGGATGAAAAGAATCCTTTGTGGATTCGAATAAGTTTTTGATCATATAAAAAAGCGTTAAAAGGCCAAATGAAACCATAATTTGAACCAGTTATTTCAAGAGTTCCTGTTTAACTAACTTGATTAATTATGAGAACATCTTTTTTGAAAATATTTAGTTGTAACCATTGGTGTCCAATTTTCCGGAAAATGTAAGCATATAAAGTTACTTAAGTGATTTGTTTCATTATTAATCAAAATGGTGCATAAAAACTTGTATTCAAAGAATTCATCATAATTATTCGAAGTTAAATGCAAGTTTCACATCCTCGCCGAGGGTTGTTTGATAATTTTCCCATATGCTGTTATTAAAAATTTCTCTGTTGGGTTTTTATTTTTTTTTTAATGGCAGTGACAAGACATTGTTTTCTTAATGGAACAAAATTTAATTATTACAAATTAAAGCACAGTAAAAGCGACACATGATAACATGAAATCAGTTTAATTTGCAGTCAATTAATTGACATTAAGTTAGAAAGTGAAGTGAAGTTTTTGCTGTCATTTGCATGTCGTTGCAATGTCGCAGGCAAATTGCTGAGTCACAGTATACAAAAAACAAAAACAAAAAAATATACATCACTTGCTCACGAGCGGCTTACAAATGGGTCAAATTTGTGCTCATGACATTTATTGCTTTTTCAATTTTGTTCACACAAAATGTCAATCATAATAATAATAATAATAATGATGATGATGAAAAAATACTTTGTTGAAACAAAGTAAGCTTGAAAGCAAGTCATCAAAGAAACACAAGGCAGAAAAGTCAAACAATCAATGCAGTGATTGATTTATAATTTTATTGATTTATCGTTAACATTGTTGCCTTTGCCTTGAACTGTCAAATGCAAGCTCAAGCACACACTCACACAAACGGATTGATTGCCATATGCCAGAAAATGTCGTTATTGCAGGCAATATTAAAATATTGCTTTACATGAAGTTCTTTACAAAGTAAATTTTATTTGACAGTTTGTGTGACAGTTAAACGCCAGAATGCAGTGAAATTTTGAATATTAAAAAAATTTTATGTAAACTGATGAAATATGAGAAATAAAAATGCAAAAAAGGGGTTAAGTCGTAAAACAAGTCGCAGACATTTGAATATTTTTTTGATTTAAGAAAATCTTAGATATTATCGCTGAAAATGAGATAAAAATAGTTTCTTTGACATTAATTTTTTATTATTATGTTGAAATTATTTATGCCACTATAAAAAAATTTTAAATTTCCTGCTTTTGTTATTTATTTTGAAATTTGAACCCAGTCTTTGATAATTTTTATATCTTTTTTATTCATTCTTTGTTTTTAATTTTGGTTTTTTTTTGTGTTTTTCAAAAATCACAGATATAATTTGTGTTATTTTGTATCTCTTAAATATTCATTAAAAGTCTTTTTTGTTGACAGCCATTGTCTTTTTTTTATGCCAAAATTATTAAAACTGAATTTATTCATTTGAATTTTTGAAATTTTAATGAACTTTCTCATTAGTTATTATTAAAAATTATATTGTTAATTATTTAACTTTTGGTTCAGAAAACGCTACAAAAGGAAAGTTCATTTGTTATAGCTTATGTAGCAGAAACAAACAACAGCTTGTTCTTCTCGCTTGCTAACCAGCTTGTCTACACTTCATCTTTAGGGGTAAAAAAGCAACAACATGTTGTTTTCTTTTTGAGCTGTTCATGTTTTCACGTGTAGCCATGTTCATCTCACGAACTGTTGCTGAGGTCATTGTTCCAGTTTTTCATGATTTTTTTTGTTTTTTCTGATTTTTTTCGTTCATAGTTTTGTTATTTCTTAATGGCTTTTAAATTCTTGTTCATTGCTTTATTATACAAATTCGTGTTTTTTTTTCTAATTCGTATTTTTGTTGTTTTTGACATGCTACGCCATAAACGGCTTGACGTTGGTTGACCGGCGTTGTTGCGGAGCAGCAAAATTCATCAACATGATCAAACGGTCAGCGGTGTGGAAAACATTAAAAAAAATTCAACAACTTTGATGACGTTATAATAAAAATGTATAAAGCATTAAAATTACATATGAGGGGAAAAGGGGTGATAGAAAAAAATTAAAAAAAAAACGGAGAAAAATAAAAATATTTTTATTAAAAAACAAGATAAAGGGTTGCTGTAAAATATTATTAAAGTATATTGCTCTGACACGCAGGTTTTTTGACGTAAACAATTTTGCAGTATAACACACACACTCATGCACGCACAACAACATCATGGCGCAACATGCCGGCCGGCTTATATGGCGCCATAAGCTAAAGCTCGCTGTTGCCTCATGGTTACTTTTAATTCGTTGCTTGTGTTGCTTTTGCTGTGTGTTGCTGGTGCTCAATGCTTCGTCAATTTCTCTGCATATTAAGCTGACTGACATGTTTGTCATGCATTTTGACAGCTAGAAAATTAAACAAAAAAATTAAAAAAAAACAAAATTCAAGTGCTTGCAAATATGTTTCGCCTGTTGCTTAAAGCAAATAAAGCCATTCTTCTCTCTATCAGTATTTTTGAAGTTTGTCAAAACATACAGCAAATTCAATAAAATAAAATTAAATTTATAAACTTTATTTACTTTTAAGCAAAATACTTGTTAAGCTAAATTCAATTTTATGGAAAAAAACATTTTTTTTTTTTTAAATTTTCTTTGAATCCATTCTGAACCTTATATGGGTTGTATCAACAAAAGGTGTAAGATTATTTTTTTGAATAAAAGGACCAATTGCTGGTTTCTCCCTCTAATTTTTTATTTGATTTTAAAGTCAATGCATGGAAATTATGTACAAAAAACAATATTATTCAAATGGTCTTAGACCACTATCCTTTTTTCGATGTTTTCGATCACTATTTCGCATAATTGAGGCGCTTTTTTGACGATGACGACTTTAATGTTCGCTTTGAGAGTTGGAATTGTTTGCGGATATTTAGCGTAAACTTCACTCTTAACATAACTCAAAAGTAAGCAATCTAAAGGTATTAAATCGCAAGATCTTGTTGTCCAATTGTTGTCTGCAAAGTGTGATTTCACACGGCCCAGGGACTACGTGTGCAATTGCTCGATTTCTTTGCATCTTATGTGGCATGTAGCACCATCCTGTTGAAAAAGAGATCGTCTATGTTAATATACTCCACTTCCTACCACAAAAACTTATTTATTATGTCTCTTGGCGCACTCTTTTGATACTCCAATGGCTCTTTGGTCGTCATTTTCAAAAAAGTACGGTCCTAAGAAGCTTCCGGCCCACAATCCGCACAAAACAGTCATACGTTTTGAGATCATGGACATCCCCTGATTACTTGTGAGTTTTTGAATCCCCCAAATACGGCAAATTTGCTTATTTATGGAGCTGCCAATGTCAGAATGAGCTTATCAGAAAATAGGAATTATTTTTTGCAAATATTACCGTCAACATTCATGTTTTCCAAGACACAATCAAAGTACAGCGCTACTAGTGGTCCACTGGCTATAGTTCTTGAGTCAATTGAACCGTTTATACATCCATAGGCAAATCTTTTGTCACTATTCACTGGGGTTGGAGTGTGGAGAATTTCAATTTTTTAACACGGTGATGAATTGAGGTACTTGGGTCGATATCAATACATTCCATCACTGCGTCGATATTTTCGGTCGAACTTCCGGGGCGAAACTACTTGTGGTGTCTACACTGAGCCAGTCTTGTGGAATATTTTTATTATATTGCACACACACATCTCAGAACGCACATGGTTATGAGGAAAATTTGGTCGATTTTTGCGCATCCTAACTGCGATTGTGGCGTCCGTGGCGTAGTTGGTTAAAGTACGTGGCCGCTATGTCAAAGAACTTTGGAAACCCAGGTTCGAACCCCAGCAGCGACAGAAAATTATTTGAATTAAAATAATTTTTCTGTACGGCCACCACCTCTCTGCAGACAATGGCAAACCTCAGAGAGTAATCAAAATGCCATGTAAAGCTTCTTGAGAACGAGAACTTTTCCGTTCATCGCCGTTTGGAGTCGGCGTTAAGCATGTAGGTCCGGTTCTCGGTCAATTGTGTACAAACTTAATAACACGCACAACACAATTGATCATAAGAAGCTAGGTCAAAGTCCTTTCAAGGGCTAAAATGGCCAGTTATTTATTTTATTATTTATTATTACTGCGATTGAATGTGAATTTTCTTAATAAAATCAACGAATTCTGTCCATTCTCTCACTTTGTAGCATTTGGTGGTAAATATCACATTTTTGTGAATGAACAAATGTGTCATCACTGGACAATTTCAAGCTAACAGCTGCTAAATAATACAACTTTACAAGCCAACACCTCTGGGTTGATACACACGTTATGTGGTAAGTTTCATCTGAAAACAAATAAGAAAATTAAGAAAAACTGCCCTCTTCTGGCTCAGAAATGATATATTTTTGAGTGAGGCTTAATATTTGTAGAAATATGTACAAAAATTTCTGTTATCCTGAAGTCGTTGGATTACCCCCATACAAGTATACATTTCTCTTATTAGAGAAGTCTATAGGGACCCTAAACATTTTAGATAGATCAAGGCTTCCACCATCAAAATAAACTTGCATACACATTGATTGTCTTTCTTTAAATTTTTGTGAGTAACTCTACAGTTTTCAGATTATAACGATGGCTTAATATAGAAAAGGCGTAACTTGTTTTTTTTTTTCGAAACTACTTTTTTAATATATTTCGGTAGACCACTCTCAAATACACCTCCCTCAAAAAAATCAATACGCTTTTTTGTTGTTGTTGTTGCCTATTTTAAATAAAAACTGTATTAACAAGGTTTTTTAATCCTAAGTTTTGCAGATTTTATTCAGTTTTTTCCTTCTCCTGTAAAGTAACAAAAAAATCGAGTTGCACCTTTTCTATATAAAGCCATCGATAAGTAAAATAAAAATTTAATCAAAATAAAAAAAAAAAATTCTGAGCTGATTTTGTTATTTGAGAACCATATCTGTTTCTTTATGGGAATAATTTTTAGTCGACAACTTAAAAAATGGAAAGTTGGAATAAAGAGTTTTTTATCCAACAGAAAATGCAGAGTGTTAGTGAACGGCTGCTACTCTTCAGTAGTCTCACTTGAGTATGGAACACCTCAGGGTTCACCGCTGTCGGTTATATTGTTCGTTATAGCATTTGATGAAATAAGTCATATGATATCCAAATTTTCTGGTGTTGATCATATCCTATATGCCGACGATTTTGTTGTTTTTTTCAAAAAATCTGACACAAGTGCTGTAGCGAACACATTCAGCGAAATTCTACTTCTGGTGCAAATATATCAATAGAAAAGATCAGTATTTATATTTGCCGGAAAATTGAATAGGCTTAAACTTAATATTTAATAATGTCAAAATTAGTTATACAGATACTTTATAAATATTAGGTCTAATATTTGATAAGAAATATACTTTTAAGCCTTAATGTAAATATGTACGAGATAGTTTAATTCTAAGACCGAATATCATTAAGTATCCTTCATCAAAGCGCAGTCTTGTATTCTATCTAAAATCGATTTGTGGTCACTGCGGCAGAAGCAATATTGGTCTCCTGTTCGGTCCATACCACAAAGCTGTATGCCTTAGGGCCTTCCCAACAACACCAACATTAAATAATCTGGCAAAATCTGGCTTACCCTCGCTACCCCATAGAGCTGAAGATGTTGTCTTATCGTCTTTATCCAAAACTACTGCAGCCAAAAAATCCTGTCCTTGCAATTGATGTGAAAAAGTCGGACTCCTAACAAATGCTCAACAATCGACGAGATGTTTAAAAATTGGCATGGAACACTTCCTACTTTTAAATCAAATACGAAAGAGTTCTGAATCTCACCCTCCCTGGATGCTTAAAGACTCCTCAATGAACACAAATCTCATGGAATATGAAAAAGACAATATATCCAACTCAACATACCAACAGCTGTTTCTTAAAGAAGCTGAGCTATGTAAAGCCTCAGGATGAAGCCTTATCTGACGGATCTAAACTAGTAACAATACCTCCTATGCAGTTGTTCGTGTGGATGGCGTTCCTATAAAATATGGATTATTACAAAGCTTTTTCTCCGTGTATACAGCGGAAGCTGAAGCTATACTTCAGGCGTTTACCTTTGCAAAAAACAATAAGGGAAAATGTGTGATCTGCACAGACAGCAAGTCTTGTGTCAACGCAATTGGAGCAACCCACAACTCTACAAACGTTATTGCTTCCACTAGAGACATTCTTATTAAGACCCAGAAGAAAACGAAAATTATGTGGATTCCTGCTGACTCAGGGATTCGTGGAAATGAGCTAACTGACACTACTGCGAAAATGTTTTCGCTTTCACGCCAGCCCTAACATCTAATTCATTTACCACAAAGGACATCAACAACTTTATTGTGAAGCTACGATCTGCAAAAGACACAGATAACAGGAATACCTACAATCACCATTATTCTGGTATAAACTCCAACTGTTTAAAACCGCATTATCCAAGCGCAGCATCAACTTTTACCATCATACCCTTCATGAGACTACGGCTAGGTCATATTAGCCTTACCCACGATCATCTTTTGAAGGCATATGACATTTTGAAATTTCCTTCTGAAGACAAGACAGTAAAAAAAAAACTTTTTCAAAAACTGTAACTTACTTAAATTCATCTTATTCCAATATCACAAATGTACATAACTTATACAAATTTTAATTTTACACTTAGTATATATTTATCTCTAACTTAAATTTACTCCATTATTATTATCGGCCAGCCGAAAGCCTTAGATGCTAGTGCTTCTTAATTGAATTTTTAAATAAATAAATTTTTTCGAATACATTATATTACAATTCTCAATTACTTATAGCAATATTAATAAAAAAAAATCATTTCATAGAAACGTGGGGGGGGGGGGTTTCAAAATATTAAAAAAAATGTTTTTTTATTCATAACAAACAGCCTTGTGCCATATAGAATCATCACTTACCACCTCTTTTAGTTTTATGATCTTGAGTTCCGATTTTCTCAAAATCCGAACTTAATGGAGAAGTTTGGTGATGGTGAAGTGATGGAGAGATATTTGACAGTCATCGTTTAAAAGATGCCAAAGTTCCAAAAAAAATATCAAGTTGAGCCGAACGATGCCATCCATGTGACAGACCAATGACATATTGAGCTGTCTAGTAGACATCTTGTAACAGAATGACCGTTGTTTTCACTAAATGATCACTATGACTAACATAATTAAATTTTTTTTATTTTTAATTTCACACCGATTATGAAGTATTCGAAATATTCACTAGGCAAATTTGTCATTAAAAAAGAAAAAAAAAAATTAAAAAAAAACTAAACATTAAACAGCTAACCATGAATATTGATGTCAATTAAATGGACAGACATATAGATAGACACAATCACACATAGAGCTATAAAGAATATATTGCGGACAACGCAATAAAATTCTGCAGCATTAGCAGTAAATTTTGTTGTAAGCAATAAAAGCGAACAACAATTCCAACAACAACAAGAACAAATATGATAACAACAATTTGTTGTTAAAACGGCAGCCCTTTTAATTAATAGCTACAGAACCGCAAATCAGAATCCAAGCTAACAACATATTGAGTTCACCGCTGGCATCAGCACCGTCACCTTCACCACCAACAACACCATCCCCACCACCACCGCAACCACCACCACCGACAGCAACATCACACAACTTAATTAGATTATAAGAGTTACGCAGAATGGAGGAGTGGAGGCGTAGAGAGGCGTGGCATGGTGCCCACTAGACTGTTGCAGCACATGCAAAACATCGGCTGATCTAAATAGTTTAGTCATTATATAAATTAACGCACACAAACCCCCACACACACACACACCCTCTCATAAACATATTGTTCAATATGAAATACACTAAAAAAAAACTTCACATACTTATAGATATGTGGCGCCCGTGGCGTAGTTGGTTAAAGTGCGTGGCCGCTATGTCAACGAACTTTGGAGACCCAGGTTCGAACCCCAGCAGCGACAGAAAATTATTTGAATTAAAATAATTTTTCTGTACGGTCGCCACCTCTCTGCAGACAATGGCAAACCTCAGAGAGTAATCAAAATGCCATGTAAAGCTTCTTGAGAACGAGAACATTCCGTTCATCGCCGTTCGGAGTAGGCGCTAAGCATGTAGGTCCGGTTCTCGGTCAATTGTGTACAAACTTAATAACACGCACAACACAATTGATCATAAGAAGCTAGGTCAAAGTCCTTTCAAGGGCTGAAATGGCCAGTTATATATATATATATATATATATATATATATATACTTATAGATATAAATTTTTTCAAGAGATGTAGTTACAGGTGATATTTAACTTTTCAAACCGCTTTGAAGTCAAATCATTTAAGGTCAAGTTTAGACGTTTTTTTCGCAGTGTATCAATAAACACACAAGCAAATGCCTTAAAATAGTTACGAGTTCATGATTTTCAAATTTATGCATAACTGTTTGTATGTCATGTTGTTGCAGTAGTTGTTATTATTGTTGCTGTTCTTGTTGTAGTTGTTGTTGTTGTTGTTGTTGTTGTTGTTGTTGTTGTTGTTGTTGTTGTTGTTGTTGTTGTTGTTGTTGTTATTGTTGTTGTTGTTGTTGTTGTTGTAACATATTTGCATGTACTTATTTGTAAATTTCAGAGATGTCGTAAATTTTGCTGATAGAAGGTTTTGCATTTATTAACACGTTGCTGTTATTGTTGTTGCTGTTATTTTTGTTGTTGTAGTAATTAATTATTTGTTTAAACAACACCACAGATAAATTGCTTTAATTCTATGCATGTTTATTTTTTGATGTTTTATTTTAGTCTCTTTATTTTTGTTGTAATGAGCTCTGGTCAGAACTGAAATTTGAAATTTGATTTTCTGCTTGGCTGCATTGCGGCTACACACACACACACACACACATAAGCACTCTCATTTATTTTATATTGACACTTGATGCCATGCAGCGTTGCCACATTATTAAAATTAGTCATTGACTAAATCCACACGCACACACTCACACACACACACACTCACTTAAGGTGAAGTGCGTGTTTGTTTTCCTGGATTTGTCTATAATTAGCGTCTATTTTTCAGGTTTAAATTAATTGATGATGTTATTTTTATCATGTTTTTGATGACGTTGATTTTAGGCAGTAGAGAAAGAGTTATCGATAAAAGGTGCATACGTTTTTAGATAGAACTTTTAAGTTTAAAATATTTTTTTAAGAAGCAAACTTATTTTTTTATATAGATAGGTATATTCTTCCAATATTTAATCGATATTTTATCGATATTTTGATGAATTTTCAATTTCAGTTGATTATAAATGAGGAAAGAAATGCAGAAAGGTTCAAACACTGGTCGATGGCCAGGCCGGGGTGGCAGTCAAGCACTTTACCTACTCGACTAATGAGTCTGTCCAAGATATAAGATGAATTGATTACATATTCATTGGAAGATGTGAAGATACCGAAATGACTTCGTCTCGGACGTTCAACTGAAAATATCGACGCAGTAGAGGAAAGTATTGAAATCGACCCAAGCACCTCAAGTCCTCACCGTGCTAGAAAACGCGACCTTTCCACGTTCTCACCGCAGCTAATGGTGACGAAAGATATGACTCTGCATGTGTTTGAGGTTCAATTGACTCAAAACCTGCAGCCTGCAGATCACCAGTGTCTTGGAAAACATGAATGCTGACGGTAATATTTGCAAAAAAAAAAAAATGGTATTTTCTAACAAAGCTCATTTTCACACATATATATAATATATATAATATAATAGTTAAAATTTTTGCATTTGGGGTTGCAAAACCCCAAAGTAATTTAGGAGATGCTAATGCACTCACAACGAGTGACTGTATGGTGCGGATTGTAATCCGGAGTCGTTATATGGCCGTAGTATTTTGAAAATGAAGATTGTTGAGTCCTTATAGTCAATGGAGTACGCTACAGAGATATGATAAACAATTTTTTGGATTTGGAGATGGAGTATACGGAGGACTCATACGACCTCTACAGGGTGGTGCTACATGCTATACAAGTCGCGAAACGGGTGTAGAAAAACACTCGCCACGTACTTTTGTATTAATTTGAGGGAAAAAGAAGCAGTCATTGGGTGCCAACTCGGAACTGTAAGGTGAATGACCCATCAATTTCACGTTTTGGGTGCTCAAAGCTGATGTGTGCAAACTCACATTGTCGTGATGGAGGATGATCTTCCTTCGGTGGTTGGTTTTCCTCAATTCTCCGAAAAAAAAAACAAATGGGTGCGTACCATTCAGCATTAAAAGTTTTCCGTTGCTCAAGTGGTACAGTTTCGACATGACCGGTTTTTCTAAAAAAAACTGGCAACCAATTGCTCGGTTGTGCTTCGTCAGCGGATAACTTTTGTTGGGCTTTGCTCAATTTAAAAGACCCAAACAGTGGATAGCTGCTTTGTTTGGGGGTATAGTGGACAAAGCTCATAAGGGTAGATCCATGATAAGTCATCTGTGGTGATGTCACAGACGTGTTTCGAACCACCCTCGCTGTATTTTTTCCTTGTACCAATTGAGACGAAGATTCGAAATCGGGAAGGATCTCACTCCTCTTATCGATACTAAACGAGGTTTCAGACAAGGTGATTCCTTACCGTCCGACTTTTTCAACCTAATGATGGAGAAGATCATCCCATCCGCTGAGTTGATACGCAGTGGCACGATATTCTACAAAAGTATTATGCTGCTGGCGTATGCTGATGATATCGATATCATTGGCCATAATACGCGCGAAGTCAGTGCAGCATTCTCCAAATTAGCAAAAGAGTTGAGTCGAATGGGTCTTGCAATGAACGCAGATAAGACGAAATACCTAGTGTCAACAAATAAACAGTCCCAACGTATTGTAAGCCACGTCACTGTTGACAACATCTCCTTTGAGGTCGTTAAGGACTTCGTCTACCTGGGATCCAGCATTAACTCTTTCAACGGTGTCAGTATTGAGATAAAACGAAGGATAACTCTTGCCTACAGGTGTTACTTTGGGCTGAGTAGGCAATTAAGAAGTAGAGCCATCTCTCGACGAATAAAACTTACGCTCTATAAGTCACTAATCATGCCCGTCCTACTATATGCAGCACAAACCTGGATAACCTGACTACTCTTGGTGTTTCCAACTGCCGCCAGCAAGCTCAAAACAGAAATAACTGGCGCAATTTCTTATATGAGGCCAAAACTGACCAACGGTTGTAAGCGCCAGATAAGTAAGTAGTAAGTAAGTAATCGTCATGAGGCTTTTTTTGGTTACAAATCATCCAGATGACTAAATGCTCATTTAAAATCGAATGTATGATAGTTCCACTAATACCCAAGAATGACGATACCCTTCCATCTCACGGTGTGTCACACGTCGATCTGCTTCCAACAGTTCACACACAGAATCGATGTTTTCTGTCACAACAGTCGTTCTTGGACAACCTTCACGAAATTCCTCTTGGAGGGAACGACGACCACGCTCGAACTCATTGAATCAGCATTTTACAGTCACTAGGTGTGGTGCTTCATAACCAAAAGTCTAACTAAGTTGATCGATGCATTGTTTTCTTGTCAATCCACGATGAAAATCGTAAAAAATCATCACCCATGCTCATTAGGGCGTATCGAATTACAATTTTTTTTCGAATTTCACATTCACGTGTTTACCAATATATTGTTAGTTTAAACTTATACTTACTTTTGCTTCAAGACATACGTAGTTTTTTTTATAAAAGTCAAGCATTTTATGGTCGTTATTTTTTACTGTTTTCCTCAAAAAACAACTTTGTCCTTGGGGGGCAGGAAGACATCCTTTTTTTCCTTAAAATTTTTTTTGGGTGATCTTGACAACCCCATGCAACGACCTCTTAGAATACGATCTAAATTTTTCGATCCCTAATGCTCATGTGTTATTTCCATTTTTTTGCTGAAATACAATTTTCAAATAACTGTAAACAACACAATAAGCGCACATACACCAAAAAGTTGTAAACATGTTTGTGCTAGAAAATGTCAAATTTTCGAAAGAAAATGTCAAAATTCAGCCCTCATATATCAATTATTTTCGTGCAAAACTTTTTCAAGACTTTCATTTCCATATTTTCCTTTATTAACTTTCGGATTAGTTTTTTTCCCAATTTTTGCTAATTATCATATTTTCGAAAACGAGTTGCGGTGGAGTTTGTATTTATTTCGATTTCGAATTAAATCTGACTTCGTTTTGTGATTAATGCAATGATACACACTAAAAGTCGTAGAGACCATAGAGAAAAAGCTGTAAAAACAAAAATAGATTTCTCAATATTTTTGTGAGATTTTCAACTCTAATAGTTTTTGAAATTGTTAACCTTGTTGCGCATTACGAGCGTCCCGTTTTGCATTTAAGTGTGAATTAAAATAAAAGTGGCAGCTGCTATTTACATGGCATGAGGATGACTAATGAACGACAGTCACGCTTAATATTTGTGCAGTGCTTGACCTTAATTAATAATGAGTTGTTGAAGTATAATTTTTTCCACAGTTTTTTTTTTTCACCATTGCTACTAGAAATTTTGAAATAGTCTTTGAAATTAAAATAGTTTGTGGATAATTGACTGCAATAAAGTTCGCTGCATTTAAAATCGGTTGAAGACCAGCTTTAATTTATTTTTTTCTTAAAAATACTGCTATTTCTCTGCACTTAAGCTACTTTCTTTTATTTGGTTTTTTGTGATTTTTTTTTTCTTCTTACTTGAGCCATTCAAGAAACCAGCGACTTTATCCGCTACTAATCTGCCATAAACTTGCGCTTTCAATGACTTAAATCTTTTGTCACTCTACCGTACTTTTATCTGCTATTTTTTTCTTCTTTTTTTCTGTTATTTTTTTCGTTCACTTTCTTGGCTTTCTTTTTTTTTTAATGCACGTTGTTTCGTGTTGTTGTTTTTATCTTTTCAATGTCTGCCATAAACTTTGGGAAGCTATAAAGTTCTGTGTCGCGGCTATTGTTTTGAGCTTGTTTTTGGTTTTGTTTTTGTTGTTGTTTTTGTTGTTGTTGCTGTTGCTGGGCTTGAGTACGATTTTGATGTGTTGTTGTTATTGCTTATGTCGACATCAAAGGGTTAGCATGAAGTTTTCTTTTTCGAAAATTTGTGCCTTTCTTTATTATAAATTGAAAATTAAATAATGAACTCGTTGTTTTTAGGTAAAAAGGCTTTTTTATTATAATTAAAATTTTATTATTTTTTGCAATTATGAACTATCTAATTATAATTTCTAAATTATTCAGATTTATTATTAATTCTCAGTACAAAATAAGCTTGGCTGCATTTTGAAAAAAAAAGAAAAAAAAATTAAACATTTAACACTTACAATTCGCTAATATGCGAATTTTTAATATCATAATCATAATTGCATTTAATATCATAATTGCATAACAATCAAGTTCAAAACATCATGCACAGCTATGGGCAGAGAGTGCTCTTAGAGCGTTGAGAGTATGAATTGTGAGCAAAGGCTTATGTTGCAAAACAAAAGGCATCAACATATCAAAGACAAAAGACAAACACAGAAACAGTACAGAACCTTTAAATGTAGTGATGCCCATACCCGATCATGCAGCGTAGGCTTTACAGCATGGAGTCTCAGCGCCAACTGATTGAAATAATTTCGGTCGGTGTTGGGGTCGGTATTTATATATGTGAGACACGAGAGAGAGAGAGTTCGAAAACGAAGTCTCTACCAGTCTCTAGCACGCCAGTGTTGCCAGATTGAGGTAAATTTTCCTATTTGAGGTAATTTTTGATTCATTTTTTGGGCAGAGGTAAAAAAGGTAATTCTTGACCAAAAGTGGTAAATTTTGCGAAAATAATAATTTTTTCAGACTTATTCATTTTTTGAGTTATTGGCGGCACTGTTACCTCTCTGATTATACTCACAAGTAGTTTAAGAGCCCGAACAGAACCAAACTCTCGAAGAAATCCGCTGAGAACACGTCCAGAATAGGAGCGGTTGTCGGATCAGCGTTTTTTTTTCGGTGTGTGAATGGTACAAATGTTATTTTTCCATGTTTATGTTGTTTCTTTATAAATATATGTATACTAACAAAAAAATTATAACGGTTGTTAATCATTTAAAAATTTGTTAATTTTTTTTATTTTCGGACAAGGTAAATTTTCTCCGAAAGTGGTAAATTTTTTCCCAAATAATGGTAAATTTCAGCTCGTCTCTCTGGCAAAGCTGCCCTACACTGCTTTACATTTACACTTTTCGTGTACAACAATATCGTAGCGGTGAGTTACAAAACTAAAAACATTGCATAAACGCAATTTGAGGTCAGTTGATTATAAAACTACAAAAAAGGTAAAGAGGCCACACCCCTCCATTATACCATTAGACAATTTTTTTTTTGTTTCCAGAGCGGCATATGATAGCACACCTTGGCCACAATACAGCACAACATTTTTTAACAAAGTGTGAAAAAAATGTTGAAAAAGGAATTTTTTTTTTTAAAATGCATAGGCATTGCATGGAATTGTTACCTGCTGGGTATTAGTGCTACGATAAAAATAATGGTATAACAGTACAGATAAATGGCTTTATGATAAAAATGCAAACAAAATTAAAGACGTCGCCTTGGCTTTATGATAAAAATGCAAACAAAATTAAAGACGTCGCCGTGATGCGCAGGAAGCTGCTTAAGCAACACAACTGAAAATTTGTTGCATGAAATTATAACACGCTATATGTGGGTTCTAAGGTGAAAATTATTATATGTCAGCAAATGCTGGTTCCTGGCTCTTAAGAAAAAACAAATAAAAGAAAAAAGAATAATTCATGATTATGTCGGCCGCAGAGAAAGTTGCTATACAATTGAAAATACAGCTTTTATGCAACGGGGTTGCATGGAATTATTATTCGTCGAGTATATGCGCTATAAAAAAATGTTATAAAATGCAAATGAACACTTAATGAACGCTTAACGATAAAAACAAAAATAAAAAATTATGACATTGTCGAGTCGCGGAGATAGAACCTTATGCAACAAAAAAACTATATTGTTGTATGGAATTATAACTAGCTGAGTAGAAGTGCTGCGGTAAATATTATTTTACAACAGTAAAAAAAGGGCTCTTTGACCTGATTCATAACGGAACTGAAAAAATTTTTTTGGAGTCACGACACCAAGTTTGTCAAGTTTGCAAGAAAAATGCTACACGAATAAAAAAAATGTGCATGGAATTATAACTACGTAACTACAGGTGTTATGGTTAATGTAATGGACCGACAGTAAAGCTGAGCTTTTGGGCAACTTGATAAAAATAAAAAAAAAAATAAATGGCGTCATGAGGCCTTTCAGGGAACTGTTGCATCGTAGCATAGATATATTGCTTGACACTAAGGTAAATGAAAAAAAAAAACCAAAAAAATTAATTAAATTAGGAGAAGTATTAGACCAAGAATACGTATATGGATAATGACCTTGTCTTGAAAATGAAAAACTCTTCTTTCCTTACAAAGTCAAATATAACACTGAAGAACACAATCAATTTTTTTCCGAAATAACAAGGTTCCGACAATGGATTCTGGTAGAGGGGAAAAAAAAACCATAAACGTGTATCGGCGTTTTAAAAGTTTACGTATGAGTCTTATTTTAGGGGGGATATAGTTTTCCCCCTTTTTGAAAATTCTTATAGTGAATCGGCATAGGAAGTATTGTTATACTTATATTTTGGGTATAAGATGTGTTCTGAGGACTTATGTAAAATACTACGAAAAATATTTTTGTGAAACATTTTAACCCTCTAACTTCTCAGTTTATGGGTCTTTTTTGACCTTTTTTTGATAAAAGGCAAAAAGACCCATAAAACAAGGATATAATGGGTTAAAATATTCTATAAAAAATTTGTCATAAAATTCTACTATAAGTCTCTGAATACACCAAAGCTAAAAATTCAACTTAAATGCCAGAAATAAGTCAAAACTTAAAGTGTGTTGAAGGGTTGACTTAAAAAAATTGTTAATTTAATATTAAAATGTTATAATAAAAGGGAGGACAAGGATTTGGACAAATATTAGGACCAACAATAAGATAAGATGTGTGGCAAAGATTTGGGCATAAATTAGAGTATGGAATTGAACCAGGATAAGGACATGAATTCAGACAAGGATTTGAAAAAAGACAAGGATAAGAATTAGGACAAAGACTTAGGACATTTAAAGCGATATTTAGGACGACATTACGAAAAGAATGAGAAAAAGTATTGAGATTAGGAATAGAAGAAGGATTTTGAAACGCTAAAGACAAGATTTTTTATGTGGGACAAAGATTGAGAAAATATGTGGGACAAGTATAAGGAAAGGGATTCGGACAAGGAATAGGTCAGAACAAATATAAAAACAATTATTAGGACAAATCCTCACTATTAAAATAAATAGAAGAACAAGGATAAGTGTGAGGACAAGTTTGGGAACAAAGGATAAGCTGTCACGTCAAAACCTGTGGGTATTTCCACGACAAAGACGACACCTTTTTTTAAATATTTTAAAAATAAGGTAGTTATGTAGACAAGTCACATTTAAATTTTGTTACAATTACATTATAGACACAAAAACCAATTAAAGGTTGCTTTGGGGTGTAAGAGAACTTTAAGAAATCTTATTCTTAATATATTTAAAAAATTTCACGTTATCTGCTGCGCTTATCTTCTTAAAATTTGAATTTGCAAACGTCTTTGAATTTGCAGCTGTACGCTTGACGTTATCCATCACGGTCATGGTTTTTTCAATACTTTGTGCAAATATTGCTCTGTTTTTTTTTTTTAGAATACCTGCAAGCGTTTAACGCTAATTCGTAAATAATTTGCGAAATAACTAGATAAGTAAATAAATAAATAAACAAATAAAATATGCAAACACCGAAATGGAAAGAACTCTTCTTTCCTTACCGACGACAGCTTTGGTGAAGGAAATTGAAATATGTTTTGCCTTCACACGTATTTGCATATAATTCAGTGTAAATAAGATTACAGCAAGACACGACAACAACAACAACAACAACAACAACAACATCCCAAAATTACGCTTATCTGCTACTTTTTGCCGTACTAAGCAGTTCAATGGCTTTGTATTGCGTTTAGAGCACAGCTGCTCTAACGAAAAATGATTTATTGCTGGATGGCATGAAGCAATGAAGAAATGAAGAGCAAAGAAAAGGGTATAGAAAATAAAAAATGAATATCGGTGAAATTGGTATGGAAATTAGAAACGGTATCGAAATGGTTGCACAGCCATTATAAGCAAAAAAATGGGGCTCGCTTATTGCTATTATTTATGGTAAAAGGGAGTTGCCGAAGGAAGCGCTCATGATGAATGATTGAAATACCACATCTAAATCAAAGTTTTAACGGGTTCGTATTTACTTAAAAGTAATTTTTATATAATATGTATGGGCTGAGGAGATACTTTTCGAAAAATACTGCAAAGTGAATCTTTAACGATAAAGTTCATGGAACTTGCGTTAAGAATTCTGTTGAGAAGACTCAACGTTATACTAATTTTTACTATAATATTTATGTTGATACTAAATAAGATCTATACTTTATAACAAAAAAGTACAATTGGTATATATGTCAGTATTTGTTATAAGAACACTCATCTTGTCCTGCTTCACTACAATAACCATGAATCTTAACCATGAGTTCACATGATCATCACATGATGCTTTAACTTACAAAAGTTATTGATCCTTCCTTTCGGCTTAACAGAATTTATCCTCAGTTTTAGATGTAGATGAGCTGGAATATCAATATTTTGACCAATTTGATAAAAATTTTGTACAAATCATTTTTTGGGTCAAGAGCTTATACTATACTATACTATACTGTATAGTATACAGTAATCTTAAATTTTAATTTATCAAATTTTCTTATAACACGACTTTTGAAATAGCCACAATAAAGGTATTTATAAGATAAATAAAAGTAAATGGTAGATAGTACAAAAATTTTTTAAAACTATCAAGTTTTCACCGGAAAGTCAAAATTATGAACTTTACAGCTTTAAAAATTACCATAAGTCTTTTTAAAATATCTTACTAACATATTTTAATACAAAATTGAGTCTTATTTTGAATTTTAAAATGTTTACACAGATTTGGAATGACAAAACTAAAGAAACATCTTATTTTAACTTGTCTGTAAGAGAAGGGCGCGAGTGGTCCACAGTATGTGACATCTCCCTTGCTTTAAATGCATTACCATGGCACAAATGGAGGCTTTACTTGTCATCTCATGAAAGTTGTTGCAACTAAACATTGAGGGTGTGGCATCTCCCATACCATTACCAAACTCAAAACGAAATATTTTATATAAACCTTTAAAAGCTGCAGTAAAAATTTATAAATTTTAAATAAACGTGTTAGAATTCAACTAAGACATAATTATGTAACGTATTGAGTAAGACAAAGCGAGCCATCTCCATGTTTAAAGAGTAATATTTTGGAGCCGATATAAGATATTTTTCTAAAATAAAATATGCGCAAATCAAAATAGCTTTAGTAAATGCAGCGTTCGCAATTTTTATCTGGATCGTTATTAAGGCCACCTTTTACCTTTGAACGTTTTTTTCATTACATGAACTAACGTAGTATTGGGAACTTACTGTGAACATTTCTAGCTAATCCACAAAGTTTTTACTTTTTTAGATATTTCTTTGTTTTAGCAAGTGAGGTACAAAATAACACAGAAATAAATTTGGTGATCCACCTTTTGGTGATCATAAGGATATTGATTATGTATTCTTACAAGCAAACCCTGTAAACATTTTCTGAGTACCTCAAAGTGTACCTTGCGTGTTCTATGAGTACGCAATGAAAAGATTCCTAAAGGAGTCTTTGATATGGTTGTAAAATTATTGTTCAGAAATAAGACTCTAAAAAGAGTATTTAATGCATGTTTTATGAGTACACAATAAAAAAAACTCCTAAAGGAGAGTCTTAATTCTTTGATATGATTGTAAAATGATTGCTCAAAAAGAAGACTCTAAAAAGATAATAATAATAAAAATAAAATAAAAATAAAATAATCAATAAAAAGACTCTTTAAGGAGAGTCTTAATTCCTTGATGTGATTGTAAAATGTTTGCTCAAAAATAAGACTCTTAAAAGAGTCAATATTATGCTTGCTTTATGAGTTCTCATAAAAAGAACTCATCAAAAATTCCTAAATAAGACGGTATTATGGTTGTTCATAATAGAGACTCATAAAAGGATTATACTTATATTGCTTGACATATGCGTAATTATAAAAAGGCCTCATAAAAGAGTCTTATATAAGAGTGTTTTATGAGAATTCAATAATTAGGCCTTGAGAGGATTTTGTAAACTTTAAAGTTATATTTTTACCTTCTTAATATATAAAACGTTGGTGCATATGCATGTCTGACTATCACGGCTGATCCTCTGTAATTTGTAATGTGATGATAATTTGTGAGAATGTGAATATTTTTTCGAGGTGAATGCTCCAATACGTCATAATTTACCTTTCAGTCGTTCAGCGTGCAGTTGAGGAGCTTGCAGAATCGAATGAAGTCGAATCGAATATGGCAAAGTGAAATTTTTAACTTTTAAGTTTTCTACAATTATTTTTTATTTGATATTTAAAAATAAAACATATTTTTGACATTTTTTTCCTTTTTCATTTGCAAAATATTTAAAATAAATTTTAATCTAAAAATATATTTCAACCTAAACGGATCATTGTTACTTGTATGAGTTCTAAAAGAGTCTACATTATGAGTCTTTAAAGATTCCATTACATGATTCTTAAAAGAGTATTAAACATGTCTATTGAAAGAGTCTTACAAATTTATTTACGAAAGACAAATTTATTTGAGTTCTAAAAGAGTATTTATTATAAGCATTAAAAGAGTCTTTATTATGAGTCTTAATAGAGTATTAAATATGAGTCTTAATTTTGAGTCCAAAGAGAGGAGTTTATATGAGTTCCAAAAGAGTCTTTATTGTGAGTCTTTAAAGAGTCTTTATTATGAGTTCTAAATATGAGTCTTAAAAGACTTCCTAATTTTGAGTCCAAAATGATACATGAAGCAGTCATTGTTATGAACCATATTTTGAAGCCCCATAACCTACGAAAATATACTCATAAAAGAGTATTTTTTGAGCGTATTATGACGACAAAAACTCATTTATATGAGTCCTAAAAGAGTCTTTTAAGAGTCATAACTTTTTCTGGGAAGTAGTAATAAAATGTTGTTTTTTCTCAAAACTTGTTTTTGTTTTTTTTTTCAAATGGATATACAATACGAACTTCTTTGAAAACCACGTCTTCGGCCACATCCCCCCTAATTTCTAGAAAAGAAATCATACGATTTGAATGAAATGTTTTTCAATGATAGTCAACACTGAAATGCTTCGGAAAAACTGCTCAAACCAATCGTTATTAAATTTTATTATTTTATTATCCACTTTTTAGCGATTGATTGTGATAAAAACTTATCAAAAAAGTTGTCCAATTTGAATAATTTTTTTCCACTACATACTTTAAACACCAGTCATTCTAGATGGTACTAGAATCATCAGTTAAGCTCCAAAAACAACGCATCTAGGCTTATTTACAGGACTAAAGAAGTGCCTTTTGCTTAAATTTTGATATTTGGATGCTATATTTCCTTTATTTTTTGAACGATCCTCTCAAAAGTATTATCGATGATAACGGCATTAATTCTTAATATATTTCCAATTTGCTTTTTATTTTCAGATGATGCACAATAATTTTTTCATAACAACCCACACCGTACCTATTTTGACATTGCATAAAAAACAACAACAATAACAATTATTTTTTTAAAAAATTTGATATTTTGTCTATTCGATAAAAACCCTTTTGTCGATATCTTTTATAATTTTTGTGTAATTTAATTTAGCGAGCATTAAAATTTGTTCGCAAAAGTAAAGGGTGCCCTTAAGTGGTGGGCTTAGTCTTCCCGCGTCTTTTGGCGGTAAAAGAATATAAATTGAGAATCTCTTCTTTCAATTTAGATGACATTATTTTGCTTATCACTGCAACTGTTGAACAAAGTTAAACATTTTTTTTTGTGACTGCAGGCTTGCAGTGTAATTGCACACAACTCAATATGTTGCATACTTTTAGGATTAAACAATTTTAATGAAATGAGTTTTAACTACGATTTATTAACAATAAGAAGATTCTTGCGTAAGTAGCTCGTTCTTCTTTTAGAAAAATGAAGGATACCTTAAAAGTATGTTCTGAATCGTAATGTGCATCTAATATGAACTTTAAATTTTGCGGGAGGTAGGCGCGTTCGATGGTCTATTTTCAAGAAATTTGGATACATTCACCTGTACACAAAAATTTTAATGTAGCCAAAATATGAAATTGATAAATTTATTAGATTAAATGTATTTACTTTCGAATAGAAGTGGGAGTGGATATATTTGGTTATGGTTATGGTTATGGTTATGGTTATGGTTATGGTTATGGTTATGGTTATGGTTATGGTTATGGTTATGGTTATGGTTATGGTTGTGGTTATGCTCATGGTTATGGTTATGGTTATAATTATGATTTTGTTTGCCAAAAAAAATTGTTTGCTCTCCAAAGCATATTTTCGAAAAAAAGTCGCTTGTGCAAAAATTTTTGGAAAAAAATATTCAGCTAAAAGTTGATAAATAGAGAAAAGCTTAGAGTAGAGATCGAGGTAAATAATAATGCTATTAACCCTAAATTGCTTATTGGTTAGTAAAAAAGAAAAATAAATAAATACAAATAATTATTTATATACTAGTTGTTATTAAAAAAAATGTTTGCTTGTATAAAATATTCAAAGTGCAGCAATTATTGCTTTTGCGCCTGTGTTATTTACTTTCAAAAATTAATTTTTATGGGAGAAGCTGCATGTTTGAATGCATAGCGAATGTTTTTTTATTGCTTGTTTTATTGAAATATTTTGTTTTATTGCTGCGCCATTTGTCGTTTCTTAATTGTTTCCTCTTCAAGCCTTTTAGTTTTAATTACAAGCGAATCGAAATAAAAATCAGAAAATACATACAATACATAAAAAAAAACTGTAAACTATAAAAATCGCATAAAGCAGTGGGGTCAGAATCTTTTACAATCAAAAAAAAAAAAAAAAACAAAAAAAAAATATGATAAAAATATTAATTACAGAGGCAAAATTATGAAAAACATCAAAGTAAATTCATGGAATATTATTCATAACTTAATTTTACTTTGAAAATAAAATTGTATCTCTGCTTTTGATTGCAGTGCAAAATATCTGTCCTGACTAACCAAATTATTATGAAGGAAATCCACCATAAGCGCATACAGTATTATTTTATTGGCAAAAAATTCCACAAAAATCTTTTTTATTGGCATAAAAATAACGAAATAGGCTGAAAGATGCGGTTCAGGGAAATAACGCCCAAAGAAACAACACCCAAATAAGAAATTAAGTAAAGCCCAAAATATTTGGGGCGAACATACAACAAAATTGAATAACGCCCAAAATCGAAATTATGTTGAGACCAAAAATATTGAAATAATGCCCAAATACAAAATGAAATAAGGCCCAAAAATAATAAATAAAAAAATATCGCCCAAATAGAAATTAAATAACATCCAAAATTTATACAAAGAAATCGATTCACCATTTTTTTGGACTCTATTTCTTAATGAAATAATGCTGCCCACAATTTGTATGGAAAATACTGTATGGGCTTTATTTCATACTAGCGATAACCGGCGCACGTTGCTGCACCCGGCAATTATATTGGAAATAATAAGTAAATTCAAAACTTTTATTAGTCCCTTAGTCTGACAGCACGCTCATGTTCCACTGCCCGTTATAGTTTCCCAGTAGCAGAACATCACTCCCAGGTGACAATTCTATTATGAGTTTCAATGTCCTGCGATTTTAGCTTCCATAGCTATTCTGTATAGAGAATAGGGCCACACCCTCTTTTCCAATGTACATACCAGTTTTAAGAAAGACTTTGGCAATAAGTAACTTCTTACTGAGTTTTATTGTCATGCGACGTTTAGTTCCAAAGCTATTCAATATCAAAAATTTCACTTGTGTGGTCGAAGCCATAACCCCTTTCCTATGTCTGTCCCAGTTCTCTTGTTTATTTATAAAAAACTTATTGAATCACACAATGTCAATTCTATAAAGTTAAAAGTCAGCCGTTTGTTCCTTTTGTTCATTTATAAATTACAGGAAAACCACCCTCAAAACATGTGTAGAAAAGTTGCATGCAGCGAAACAAATAAACATACGTACATACATACATACATACATACATACATCAAGTCGGATTGAATCTCATCAAAAAAATCCTCAACATGCTAAAGTTGGTCAGTGAATCCCCTTTTAACAAAACTGTGTTAGATTAATTCTCCACATCAAAACTACTTTGAACATATTAGAATGTACTTCGATCCAATTAGCTTTAAGCGCAGCAAAGTATGTATGTATATGTATTTGTTTGTTTGTTTTGTTGTTTTGTGCTTGCTGAGAACAAAAAGAGTATAGCAGAGAGCAACATGCAGTTTATTGAGGCTCTCGCAGCACAAACGCATGAAAAGCTAACGATCAAGCAACGCATGGCATTCTGGATGATTTTTTAAAAAACGTAACACTTTAATTAAATATACTTATTATTAAAATTTCGAAAAGAAAATAACCAATGAACCTTTTGTAGCACAAATGTGATATTTTAAAACTTATTTCAAAAAAATCGGACCAGTACTTTTGAAGTTTTGCGGACACAAAAAATGTTCACTTTCATTTTATATAATAGTATAGATATAGATAATATTTTGGGCTATATCTCATAATAATATTTACGAGTGAAATCAAAAATGAAATAATACCCAGTTAATATTGAATACGTTCCAAAATATTGGGTCTTACTTCATTATGAAATAGCGTCCAAATTTGTATGGATAAATGTTGGGCTTAATTTCATATTTTAAATTGGGCCTTATTTCACTGAACCGAAAAAAAAGTTACTCGTATCATGTTAAACGCAACATGCTCTTCAGTAGCAAAGCTTCTAGAAAATAAAAGTGCATTGAATCAATAAATTAAATCACCAAAAATTAAAACTTAATTTATGTTTGCAATCCTTTTTTTTTTAAATCATTATAAAGCTCATTTCGTGCAATTAAATTGGCAGCAAATTTGAAGTAATCACAAAAATCAAATTAATTAAAATTTGCTGCAAATAAAGTGCAGCAAACAATGAACACAGATTCATGCACACTAACATACATAAGAGTACACTCGCATTGCAGTTCTATATATGTATGTGTGCAATTAATATTGTTGCACTTGTGTGTGTCTGTTGTATTTGGTTTTGGTTTTGTTTTTGTTTTATTTGCTTAGCCATTTGAAAAATTTGGTTTGCGGTTCACAAAGTTGAACATTCGTTAATTGATTTTAACGCCGCTTAAATTGTTTGTAAAAAATAAAAGCACAACTGAAACGTAACCCTGGTTCAGACAAAATGGAGTAGAAATGAATCTTCCAATTCATTGCACTCTGGCGCACATGCGATGCTGCTGCTACTTCAATCCAATGCATTGCGTTCTCTTGCCATGCTAGATCTCTGTGCGTCTCTAAATGGTAATGCTGCGAAATACCATGCTTTGGCGTTGCCGGCAAATTAGCAATAATTGCACGTTTCATTTTACTTTGGATATGTCTAGTTTTTGAAGGTTAAATATTTATGTTAATCGATAGCAATAATAAGCAAATGAAATGGAATTGTTTGAAACTATTCGGTTTGTTTTTGCTGTATGAGCTTTAATGAATCTACAGCTTATCTAAGCTTTAAAGCTTAATAGCTTTTATGAAAAAACTACTAATTCATAAAGTACTAATACGATCTTTTCTTGCAAATGACTCCAACTTGCAATTGACTAACTTTTTCTTTTTCTCGAAATGTGTTAAAAATTTTAAAATTTTGCGGGAAAGTAGCTATAATTTTTCAGCCCTGATGGTTGTTTACTTTTTGACAGCTGTTGAAAGAATGACACGTCTTTTGGTGCAGTTGGCCATTTTCCATTTTTTATTACTAATTATAAAAATGGCGCGATTCCGCCTTAGCTTCGACATCTTAACCATTAACCCTATAAACTGGTTTTCCAACCTACAATTGAAGTTCCAAGAACCAATTGCGAATTATGTTTTTTCTTTAAAACTTGTAGGAAGCTTCTTGGAAGCTCGTTTGTTGCATTTACTCCACTTGCTCTGTTGAGAAACAGCGTCATGCTGAAAAGTAATATAGAAGCTGCTTAAAGGCCGACTAAATTCCGATAAAGTGCTTCGTTTATGACTTTACGAAGCACCCTAACTAAAACACCCTCTCACGTGAACAAACTTTGTACACACGGTTAAAATGAGCTTAGATAAGGTGCTTCGCTTATGATTTCACAAAGCACTCTAACGAAGTATCGCTCTTACATGAAAAACTTTGCACTCAGAAGTAAAATGAACTTCGATAAAGAGCTTTGCTTATGCCTCTACGAAGCACTCCAAAAATGATAGAAAGAAGATTACGCGTTCCGCAGTCCCGTTTTCTAATGCTCTCTTTCTCAACTGAGTGCATGACGTCACATAGGACTTCTGCTTAACAAAAACGTATGCATATGTACGATCTCTTAGGAAAATTGACGAAATTGAAAATAAATTCTTTCGAAAAGTAAAGTAAAAATATCTACTTTTCTGTATATAAATATGAATATTTTCGTATATGAAAAAAATATTTTAAACTTTAAAGATTTTTATCTCCTAAATTATTCGAGACTGACAAAATTTTATTGCAGCAATGCGTTAAGGAGGTCCATATACATATTATAAAAATAAGAAAAAAATCTTTAGGCGTGGGTGAGGGAGTAAAACTATTCCAAAGTCTGACAATATCGCTTGTGACATCATGCTCTCTCTCTCCCTCATTTGCGGAACACGTAATCTGGTTTCTATCATTCTTGGAAGCACTCTAACAAAGATTCGCTTTGGACACAAACATTCTCGATCTTAAAAATAATATAGCAGCTCGCTTGAAAGCTTCGAAGCTTGTTTGGAGCAGTGATGTGATTCTGATTTAGTAAAAAATCCCGATCACATCCCGATTTAGACGTGTTTATCCCACCAAAATGACACGAAAACCCACAAAAAATCCCACCCAAATATTTATACCAATAACGATTTTTCATGCAATTTTTGAAAAGAAATAAGGATGCCTACCTGCCGAACAGGCCCACCTACTACTGAGCACTGTGAGTTCTGACGTCTGTATGATGCGCCAATGTGTAAAGTGTCGCAGTAACATTTCATTGAATGTTCACTTTTGATAAATCATTGAGATGAATGCGCATGCTGATTAAGCCCCACGGCCGTTGAGAAATAACATATTCGAATAAAACGATGCTGAGCAAAAATAGTTCATCGCTATTAAGTTATTTCAGAGTGTTTCTTATCGATAAAAAAATGTGAATATGAGTAGAATTCTATATTTAATGTTTATTTTTCACAATTCGACGAGCAATGGAACAATATTGAGAAATGGGAAAAAAATATTTCACGTCATATTATGATGGCGTGCCTGCCCACCTACTGAACAAAACGTTGGTCCACCTTCCGAACAAATTTTCAGAAATCGTGCAGGTAAAATATTGTCATTTTATGATTGAAATTAGTTAAAATAGTTTTCGTGATTCTCGTCCACGCTCAGATAAAATTTTAGAATGGCGTCGCCTAAAAAAAAGTGAAAAGAAGAACGAATATAAATTTTGATGCGATGGCTGTAGCCATCAAAGAAATTCAAATCTCTATTGTTTAAAGTTTAGTGAGTCATTGTGAACTAATGATAGAATAAACTTTTTAAAAACTCTAAAAAACTAGTCTTTTTACTTCATTTTCTAATTTTTTTCAAGGATTTGTTTTAGGTGTTCAGTAGCTGGGCCGATTTTTTCAGCTGTCGATTTCGAGACTTTGCTAAATCGACTGCCAAAATTATAATTTTTGGAAATTTTAAATTCTGATTAAAATTCTTGTTAGTTATTGAACTTAGCTTCCAAATGAAACCAAGAGCTCTGAAAAATTATGTTTTAAATCAAAGGTATAGCCTCCAAGCAAAACGTGTTTAGAAGGCGGGTATCCTCCCCTACATTTTTTTAACATTATAATAATTTTATAGTTTAATAATGTACATGATAAAGTTTTTCAATGAATATATCGAATTTTCCACAGCAAAAAAAAAAAAAAAAACATACGAAAAGTTAAACACCGCGTTTTTTATAAAAACTCTCTTAAGGGTATGAAGTAATCGTAAATTTCTTTCGTTAAAACAAAATGAAACTGAGCTTATATATTTGTTTTTAAATTAGGATCTTATTTTCTTTAATTTTAAGCCTCTTGAATATACATATCCCTTTCTTACATATTTAGAATCAATGAAACAGCAATTAAACGAAAAATTTTGAAAGATTACAAAAAAGTGATACCAACCAGTTTTGCTAATTTACACTTCAAAAAATTATGATTCAGTAAAAAATCCCACCTAAGCATCCGAAATCCCACACGTTCTCAAATAGGCCAAATATCCCTAAATGAGCCCGAAATCCCACCAAATCACATCACTGGTTTGGAGTATTTTCGAGGTTGTTCGCTCTCGTACAAAGCAGCCACGCTCTCTGAAGTAATACAGAAGATGCTTGAAAGCTAATTGAGGTTTATATGTAGCAGCTCATTTGGAAGCTTCGAAGCTTGATTGGCGCATTTTCGGGGTTGTTCACTCTCGTATAAAACAGCCACGTTCTCTCAAGTAATACAGAAGGTGCTTGGATGCTAACTGAGCTTTAAACAATCGGTTTGCTTATGCCTCTACGTAATTTGCTTACAAGGAGCTAGTCTCAGATGAATAGCCTCGCTCTCACAAGTAATATAGAAGCTGTTTATAGGTTGATATAACTTCGATAAGATGCTTCGCTTATGCTTTTAGGAAGCACTTTAACGACGATCAAGGTTCGGACTTGAAAATAAGTAAATCGCAGTAAATTAAAGAAAAAAACGCCGTAAAACGAATTTTTTCGCAGTAGTTTTTTTTATTAACAACCATGTACGTAAATTTTATACTGATAAAAAAACACCTAAATGCAAATATATACATAACTATGTACTATATATTAACATGCTACAGAAACATATTTTTATACGGATTCAAAATAAATATGACTACTAATTTGACACTTATGCTGCCATCTTTCTAGTTTTTTATGTAATGGTATTAAAGGTTTAGTTATACTTGACATTATGCAGCGTTACATAAGAGATTGCCTGTGCTTCCTGTTGTTTGTAAGGTAAATACAAAAATAACCCTAAAAACGTTTATTGAGAATAAATCCCAGTAGATTTGAAAAAACCGCAGTGACGCAGTAAAACATTCAATTTTGCTAAAAAGCGCAGTAGATCTACTGCAATTGCAGTAAAGTCCGAACACTGACGAATATGCACTTGTACTTCAACAGTCTCGCTCTTAAAAATATTATAAAAGCTACTTGAAAACTGATGGAGCTTCGATAGTGTACTACGCTAATGCCTTTGCGAGGGGCACCTCAGAAAGTTAAAAAAAAACTCGAATTTTTTTTCATTTCTTTTTTGTAATTAAAAATTATAAAATAATGAAAAGGAGCAAAGAATATTGATGAATTTATGCCTCTCTTAAATAATTCTGAAAAAAAATGTTCATGATTTTTTTAATTCGAGCTGGTGATCGATTTGGATCGACTAGGGATTAATTTTAGAAGAACCAATTGAAGACATTAACAAATTCTTTTAAAAGACTTACCTGCAAACTGGACAGCTGTTTCGTTGGCCGCTATACCAATAGACTTATCAGCAGTCTTTTGTGATTTCTTCAGTCCACTAACTTTAAAAGCTACTTTAGACAACATTCGGGGAAACCCATGTGGAATTATAAGTCTTTCGCAACTAAAAAGTAATTTTTTTAATTTTTTGTTGACGACTTAGCTTCGAGAACTAAAAGAGACTTTACTCCAAAGAGCACGAAAAATATTTCACAAAAGTTTGTAGCGAAGCAAGTATCAAAAGCTCGCTCACAAGAAATCTTAACTTGCCTTCACAAGTACTTTCGAGGTATTAGCGACGAAGAAACATACTTCCGGTCATAAGTTTAGGGATTAAATCTTTTATATTATGATCTATTTGATTTAGCTGTACCATCATAATCTCAAAACATAATATTTCTTCGAAGAGAGTTAGAAGAGAGTAATATCAAGTCAGTCAGTTAAAATGAAGATTTGGCGCTTAAAACTTGAAATACTTTTATTGAATGCTTTAATTTAATCCCAGACAATGCCGGGTATTTGCCTGACATGAGCTATTTGTAAGAATATCGTTCTACTTTTTGTGATGCTTACTATAATTTCCTATCCTTAATAAAGCCCTTGCTCACATTAACGATTTCGTCCTAAGTTTCCTCGCTAATTTCCTTATTTCGTTTCATTTTAACAGCCTATTCTATTTGTTTGCCTTTTTGGCCACTTAAATTAATTGCGTTAATTAAGCAGCAGCAGCGGAATTCGTCATAATTATAATTTTTTGTTGTTGCTACAAATGCTAAATTTCCGCACTTAATACTTTATTTCAATTTTTCCGTCTTATACCCCAAAAAAACAGTAAGAAAAAAAAATAGAAGTGGCTGCAAATTGCAGTGTCTTAAGCTTTCCATTCCAACCCATGCATCTTTTAGTGCTTGAAATGATTTTGCCAACCAACTTTTTGTTGAATTATACGCTTTGCATACTTTTTGCTGACATTTTTCTTTATGGCGGAAAAGTTGGTTAAAGAGGAAAAAGAGAAAAAAAAAAGTTAAGCAGAGATGATCATAATTTGTCCAGTACGAGTAGACGCTAGGAAGTGTTGAAGAAAAACAAGCAATTTTTAGCAGCTTTTCAACATCCTGGCAAGTAAAGCATTTAATTGCATCATAAATTTTGAGAAGTACGAGTAGAATGTTTTTTTTTTGTTTTTGTAATAAAAAGGGCGCAATAGAGTGGTGTGGATGAAGTGAAAAGGGTGATAAATAGATATGAAACATCGGGGTATGATTTATCATGAACATTCAATTAGTTATGATTTATTCCAATGCCTTACAAGATAAGAAAAATATGGGTAGAAAAGCTTTACACAAGTTTTAAAGAAGTTTTATAGAAGTTTTACAGATGCTTTATATAAGCTATAGAGAACTTCTATAAGAGCCTTATAGAGAACTTCTATAAGAGCCTTATAGAGGCTTTGTAAAAGCTTATAGCAGCTATACAGAAGCTTTATAGAAGTTTTATAGAAGCTTTATAGAAGCTTTATAAAAGTTTTATAAAAGCTTTATAGAAGCTTTATAGAAGATTTAAAGAGGCTTTACAGAAACCTTATAGACGTTTTATGAAAGCTTTATAGAAGCTTTATAGAAGCTTTACAGAAGCTTTACAGAAACCTTATAGAAGTTTTACAGAAACTTTATAGACACTTGTTGAGTAAACGCTTCATGATTTTTTTTACAAAACTCTAGAGTTAAATAATTTTTGCCCAGTTGTCAACCATCGCATATTTCCTTTTGAGCAAGTGCAAAATTTAATTGCGTTTCATTATAAAATATTGTTGCTATATCACTTCTATAACGGTTATTGATATATTTCCATGAAACTTTGTATTGAACACAATAGAACTTAACAAAACAACGACACAGCACAAGCAACGACACTGCAACAAAAGGCAATAATAACAACAATTGTCGTCGATAAATCTGAAACATTTTCATTAAAAATTTTGCTATTGCTGTTTTAATTGAATTTGCATTTTCTTTGATGTTACAAATTATAGTAAAATTCAATTAAAATGTGCAAAAAAAAAAAAAAAAAAATTGAATGTAATTGTTTTCAGTTCGTTCATTTGTCGTAACGGCAATTGTAACAAACAAAATGCCTGAGTGCACGAACTAATGAATGATTGGATGAATGTACATTTTTTTGCTCACTCTCCAAACCAGCTCAACAGATGTGTTCCATTTTGGGACGAAATTCTAACTAGTTCAAGGCGACTGGCAAAAAAAAAGAAATAAATAAATAAAAAAAAAAAATCAAGTTGTGCGAAAATTTGCCAAACATCTCGAATTTTCATACCGAAAATAGAATAAATACTTAGTAAAAAGCACATTTCACAAATCGTGTGCCTTGCAAGATAAACAAATTATTTGCCAGATACTTTAGATACACAAAGTATCTAAAGCCTAAAAAAAAAAGACTTGGCACTGATTAAGCAAATAAAATTCCAGCAGCACCCTATACGGCACACTTGCTACATATTACTTTTTAAAAGTTTTTTTTTTGTTTTTTTTTGTTTTTATAACTCGTCAAAGCAGCAGATGCTCGCAAAGTTATTCAAGTTTAGTAGCTAAAATTAAATTATTGCTGCATTGAATCGAATTGTGTTCAGCACAACATTGAAATGCAAAATAGAAGGTCGTCTACTCGAACAGACAGACAGTAATGCGGGCAAAGCTGCAGATACACACACATACACACAAACACACACACACGGACATACACGTACACATGATTTAAATAGAACTCATTTGCATGAAAGAAAGAATGATAGAAAGAAAGAAATACAACTCATGGTTTTTATTGTTAAGAATTTTACAAACGACTTTTCAATGTTAAACATGTTGATTTTATTAAAAAATTCAGTCAGCAACTTTGCTTAAAAGTTATAGAAAATATGCAGTAAAAATATTCATAAAAAACATTCGGTCTCAAACCTGTTTATATAAAGTTCGCAGTTAATGAAGCTCGTTAGCTCAGCTTAAATTGATCAGTTTTTTTTTCGCTGTAAATAAACAGATATGTTAAGTTATACTAAAAAGTGGATTTTATACCGTCAAAGTTCTAAAGTCCTAAGATGTCTTTAAATTAAAGAAATCCAATTGTGTCTAACTAATTTATTATAAATATTATTAAAGCTTTATTTGTGCATGTGGATAGCCTCATGCTATTAGGTATAACCGTTATAAGGCCCAATAGCATTCCGACCAAACAGTATTCTTTAGAATGAAAAAAGTTTTTCTGTAGAAAAGAAACAATTAAAATCGTAAGAATACATTAGTAACATGCTTTTTGAAAACTTTTTTAGGATTGTATAGCCAAAAAGGCCCTTGGAAGTCCTTTTAGAGCTTTTAAAGCTAAAAATATCTCATAAACTGAAAAAAATACAACACTATGGTAGTCCCAAAAGTGCCCGACCTAACAAAGAAATCTCAAAAAAATTGGAAAAAAATATCTTTATTTCTCTACATAGTCTTCTTTTAACTACATACACTTTTTCCATGCGATGTTCAATAGCTTCGATAGCCTGTTTATAGTGAGAACAGTCGAGCTCCTTAAAATAGCCATCCTCCACAGACTCAACCTCTTCATTGTTGGCAAATCTTTTACCACCGAGCCATTTTTTTTCATGTTTGGAAAAAGAAAATAGTTCATTTGGTTTCCTCAATTACTGCAATGTTCGTCTCAAATGAAAGTGATTATTATTACATAACGATGACCAATTTGTTTTTATCTTTACAAATTCACTGACCGCGTTCACTATTGATGGCTGCTGTTGTCAAACTTCAATCTAAAGCTTTCAAACAACAACTCCTATCTATATATGGCAAATCGCATATGTCTGGGACTACCTCCGTATCTTAGTAAAAGGAATCAAGAGTGTACTTGCCCATCAAACATTATGACTCTTGAAAGACTCTTTTAAGACTCATATAAATGAGTTTTTATCGTCATAATGCCCTCAAAAAAGACTCTTTTATGAGTACATTTTCGTAGGTTGTGGGCTTCAAAATATGATTCATAATAATGACTATTTTATGTCTCATTTTGGACTCAAAACAAGACTCTTTTAAGACTCATAATAAAGACTCTTTTATAGACTCATAATAAAGACTCTTGTAGAACTCATATTTAATACTCTTTTCAGACTCATAATAAAGATTCTTTTAAGACTCGAAATAAAGACTCTTTTAGAACTCATATAAATTAGTCTTTTTGGACTCAAAATTAAGAACCTTTTAAAAGCCATATTTAATACTGCTTTTAAGAATCATGTACTGGAATCTTTAAAAACTCATATGAAGACTCTTTCAGAAGTTATAGAAGTTATTCTTTTAAGAGTCATAAGTCTCATGTTAAAGGCTCTTTAATGGTTTAAAAACTCTTTGTAAACAGTAATTTCTGACATTTATATGATGTTAATAAAACCTCAGAAACCCCTTAGCACGAAATTATCGTATGTGTCATTTATTCTATTTATTTAATAATCAAAATAAAAATATTTCCATATTTTGCCATTTATCGTACTCTTAAAACACGCATACAAATACTCTTTTTAGAGTCTTATTTCTGAGCAATCATTTAAGAATCATATCAAAGACTCCTTTAGGATTCTTTTTTTTGCATACTAATAAAATACGCATAAAAATACTCTTTTAGAGTCTTATTTCTGAGCAATCATTTTACAATCATATCAAAGACTCTTTTAGGAGTCTTTTTATTGCGTATTCATAAAACACGCATAAAAAATACTCTTTATTTAGAGTCTTATTTTTGAGCAATCATCTTACAATCATATCAAAGTCTCCTTTATGAGTCTTTTTATTGCGTACTCATAAAACACGCATAAGAAGTACTCAAGAGTTTTATTGAAATTCTTGAAAAAGTCATAATAAAGCTGAAGCTAGAATAAGAGAGAAGAATTTAAAAAAATTTTCAAACTTCTTTTCTACCACGAGTGAAAATACAGCCATACTAGTGGAAATTTAAATTTTACATACGGGAATTTTTAAATTTTTCGGCCTGTGTTAGTGCGATTGGCACAATGTTTTTTCTTTATGTTGTATTGACAAGGATATCTAGAAAGTATCTATACATTTTCAGCCATTTTAGTTGTTTACTTTTTATCAGATATTGAAAGAATAGCTTGGTGAGCAAATGTTTGGTGATTTTCATTTTTTTTAAAAAATGGATTAGAGAATTTGCATTAAATGAACTATGATAAGATCTTAGAAATATTGAATACTGCGTTCGGTGAACCTGCTTTAGTAAAACAAAAGTTTACGAAAAGTATTAGAGCTTTCAAGATAATCATGAAGATGTCGAAGATCAACGTCCAAGCACATCAACAACCGAGGAAAACGTAAAAAGTGAAAGAATTGGATCGCCAATTTACAATTAGAGAAGTTGTTGATGATGTTGGCATATCAATTGGTTCTTGTCATGCAAATTTCAGGGATGTTTTGCGAATGAAACGTGTTACAGTAAAATTCGTTCCAAAAGTGTTAAATTTCTACCAAAAGCATTGGCAAATGGAGATTGCTCAGGAGTCACTGAATGAAGTCAACAACGATATAGAACTAATAAAACGTATCATAACATATAATGAAACATAATGTCGAATCTAAAGCGCGATCGTACCAGTGGAGGCATTCTGATTCACCAAGAACGAAAAAAGCTCGACAAGTTTGGTCAAATGTCATGGTTATGCTCAAATGTCACTGTATTTTTCGATTTTAAAGCCATAGTTCACAATGAGTTCTTACCAAAAGGTCAAAAGTCAATTAGGAATACTACCTACAAGTTCAACGCCGCAGCGCACAGAGGGATCGCTTCATACAATTCTTGGAAAAAAAATAGAAGGAGTGGTCCTATGATAATGTCAATATAATGGTCCTACGATAAGTCCATGGAAACGCCTATCTCCCATACAAAGTAACTTTATCAAAACGGTAAAATATCTTAGAAGTCCACAAAACTTAATATATGGACTTGAAATTTTGCAAATAAGCTTTAATATGCACTCTTAGTACATAATTTAACGAAATCGAGTAAAAAACCACGCCTACCTCCCATAAAAAGTGACTTAAAATCATGACTTAAGACTTTGAATATACTTTGGTTCGGCTGTGGGGGTATTTTAACTTTGACCCAGTCGAAGATCATTTCTTACTAGTTTTTAATTTCTTTATGCTTTACTTTCTAATTGCTGTTACTTTGGTTTAAGTAACAGTCATTAAAATAATTAAACCCTAAAAGTATGCATAATTTTTTTTATTTCCATATGACCATGTTAATTTTTTTTTTTAATTCTTCTGATTTGTGTCCGAATTTTTAAAAACCTTGTTCGGCGGCCACAAATAAGTACCAACTTTTTGTACATATATTTAAAGAGGAAATTCCCAGATTTCATACTATCATAATGAGAAGACCGAGGAAGACCGAGCTTATATTTTCCATAGAAATTAGGAAAAAAAATGTTCATGAACCATTTTGGTTATCTGGTAACTTTTAAAATATTTATGTAATGTACAAAATTTTTTCGTTAGAATAATGGAGATAAGGTGTAATTTTATAAAAAATTATAATAATTTGCTAGTAACAAATTTTTGTTTAACCCTTAAATGCCCAGTGTATCTTTTTGGATACAACCGAGAAAATAAGCTATTTATTTTAAAATATTGCAAAAATTAAAATTTTGGATATGTAGTTTCACTCAGAAAATTGCAAATATAAAACAAAAATTTAATTATTGGCATAACTTTGTTGGTTTGGGAAATATTGTTCGTCAAATTCAAAAAATAGTTTTTTTTTTTAATTTTTACGGAAAGTTCGCTTTTTGACATGAAATATCTTTTAAACTATCAACAATTTTAGAGTAAAAGAAAAATTACTGGTAGTCTTAAAATGTTAAATAGAATCTTTTTCCACGTTTTGCTTTAAGGTCCTACAACTAAGCTGATTGATGGTATTCGTCGGAATGCCCACTGTATCTTTTTGGATACAACCATGTTTTCTTAAATTACTCGTAAGCAAAAAATGTTTTTCCAAAAAAATAAAAACGGGGTCGTGTTGAAGGGATCATTTAGCACAACATATTTTTTTTTTTAAATTAAATCGGTGTTGTTGGGCATTTAAGGGTTAATCAAATACACTGCTAAGTTGCATGAAAATTAAATCAATTTTTTGCTTTAACTTTGATTAATTTTTTCTAAAAAAAAAAATAAATTTTAAGGAAACATTAATGGATTCTTCATAATTTAACATTGTAAAAATAGAGTGGTCGGAAAATTAATTTTTTTTTTCCGCCAAAATCGCACTATATGGCGCGCCGTTTAGGTGAAGAGATCCGAAGAAAACGCTCCGATTTGTTGAAAAACAATATATCGCTTTTACATTCCGAAATGAACCTGCTTACACTCATTGCTTGTAGTGAATTTTTGTAGTAGTTAAAAACAACACTGGAATCATACCCCAGGCCAGCCCGTGTAACAATCTGTCTGTTCCCAAAAATAAAAATAAGCTTGAAATGTCGTGGTTTATATATGAAATTTCCAAATAGATGAAATTAACGTGCATAGCTGAACAAGCTCAAGGCTATTTTTGGTATTGGAAAAAGCGCTTGCATAAGTGCATAATATTTATTGGGTACTACTTTCAAGGGTATAACATTAGTGTGGGGAATAAATAAAATTCTTTTTACAAAAGAAAAATTCGCATAAATTTTTTTTATCACATCTCGTCTATCTAAAAATATTCACTCTCGTTTCTTAACCCATTAAGTCCGGAAAGAGCACAATTTTAATATGATGTTTGAGACTTATTTTCTGCTATAAAAAATTGGAATAAAAAATTCCAAACAAACCTATTCTACAATTTTTGGGATCGCTCTTTCGATTGGTGCAGTCGGATTTGCATAATAATGACTTTTGGAACCAATATGGCGCATTTTAATTAAAAAAATAACGAAATTTTTTGCGTTTTTCTTTTTTGTGAATCTTTTTCGCATAAATAAAGTTACTGAATCGGTGCCAAACTAAAACCAAAAGTGCACAAAATATCTAAAGTATAACTATGAATATCTTTTTTTTGGTTTGAATCAACCCAACCTCTTCAATATATCAATACGTAAAAAACTAACGTTATTTGGTAAATTATGAGTATTATTAATAAAATTTACATCTCTAATAATATAATTGTCCCAAAAATATATAAAGAAGGGATTTTTGAGATCGCTGATCACGAATTTGAGGTAAGATTTTCAAAATTTAAGATGGCGGATTCAATATGGCCGACCGAATTTCATAAAATCTTCAAAATTACAAGAAAATGTGTATAAGGGAGTTTTTGAGGCCGTTGATCACGAATTCGCAGTTAGATTTTCAAAATTTAAGATCGTGGATCTGCAGCTGATTAAATTTCATGAAATGTCTAAAACCAATGCGATAATGTTTATTATACGGGGTGTTTACGATAAAAAATTGGTTGTTTCCGTCCGTTAGCCATTTTATAAACGCTTCCTAACTGGAACCTTGTAAAACCTTTATATTTTTATAACTCAAACGAAGTTATCTAGCATTTGTAAATTAAGTCTAATATTTTATATTGAAATATTCGTAATTTTAGATACTTAAAAAATCCGAAATCCTAAGGAAAAATAAATACAAAAAAAAAAATTTAAAAAAAACAAATAAAAAATAAATAAAAAAACAAAATAAAATAAAAACATAAAAAAAAATTAAATAAAAAAAATAAAAAATACTCTTGGCGTCCACCTCCATCTGGTTTGAGTTGGGAAACATTTATACAACGACTAACGGACGGAAACAATCAAACATCGTAAACACCCCGTATAATAAACGTTATCACATTAGTTTCAGTCATTTCATGAAATTTAATCGGCTACAGATCGACCATCTTGAATTTTGAAAATCTAACTTCGAATTTGTGATCAACGGCCTCAAAAACCGCCTTATACACATTTTTTTGTTATTTTGAAGATTTTATGAAATTTGGTTGGCCATATTGAATCCGCCATCTTAAATTTTGAAAATCTTACCTCAAATTCGTGATCAGCGATCTCAAAAATCCCTTCTTTATATATTTTTGGGACAATTATATTATTAGAGATGTAAATTTTATTAATTATACTCATAATTTACCAAATAACGTTAATTTTTTACGTATTGATATATTGAAGAGGTTGGGTTGATTCAAACCAAAAAAAAGATATTCATAGTTATACTTTAGATATTTTGTGCACTTTTGGTTTTAGTTTGGCACCGATTCAGTAACTTTATTTATGCGAACAAGATTCATAAAAAAGAAAAAAGGAAAAAATTTCGTTATTTTTTTAATTAAAATGCGCCATATTGGTTCCAAAAGTCATTATTATGCAAATCCGACTGCACCAATCGAAAGAGCAACCCCAAAAATAGTAGAATAGGTATGTTTGGAATTTTTTATTCCAATTTTTTATAGCAGAAAATAAGTCTCAAACATCATATTAAAATTGTGCTCTTCCCGGACTTAATGGGTTAATCCAAGAATTAAACTTCTGAATGTGGAAAATTCTTGAGTATTTTAAAATTTTGGAGTCTTATGGTAGATGCTACATCACTTTTTTCAATGTTTGCCAATATTCAACCCATATATTATTTCAATATTTAAAAATATATAAAATTATCGCACTTTTGGTCAAAAATAATACGAAGTTTTTATATCTATACAGAATGTCCCAAAAGTCACTGACATTTTGATTCAGGCACTACTGTGGTTACATGTGAGTTAACTGAGTTAAGTGAAAATTAAAAAAAAAGCTTAAAAAATGAAATGACATCTCGAAACAAACGAAAAAAAATTATTTTAAATTATTAAACTTACATCTGAACACTCCTCATGATCCATATAATATTTATATAATTTTTTGTCTTAATCGGTGCAGTAGTTCTTAAGTTTTGCGGTTACATACTCTTTCTCATTCTCTTTTAAATAGAGACAGATTATTTACATTTCTAACGTTTGACAATGATCAATTCCACTCCCAATTTTTCTACTCCTGTTTCTATGCGTGGTAAGTTCTTGCATTACAAGTCTTAGAGTTGCAAAGAAAGTGGTATGCTCATTGTCCAATCTTAAACAGATGTCTTGGAGTGGTATTGTCTGATGTTAAGTTCCTCCATTCTCAATTTGAAGACCTTTTTAGTTTGAGAGTTGTATGGAAGGTACCATACCCCATTGTCTAAGTGTGTTTATTTGTAGCTTTAAACACAGATGGAATAAAACCCCACAAGATGCTGGAAATTGCAATGAAATCCCACTAATAGTTCCGTATTTCATCGATTTGATTTTACAGAGAAATTTATATTTTTATATAAAACCCAACTAAGTCACAATTTCACAAATAATATAAAAAAAATTTAAACAAAAAACAATCACGACACTGGTTTCCGAGTAACGTTCTCAAAACAATGTCGAGTTTAAGGGTTAAGCTTGCACTTTTTATTCAAAAAAGCTTTGCAAAAATCGCCATGAGTTCGAATAAATTTACTTTAATACTTTTTGCTACTGATTTTTGGACAAAGCAATAACTCATAAACTAAACTAATAAAAAAAAAAAAAAAAAAAATAAAAATAAAACCATGGGCAACACTTCTAAGCATTTAAGCAAACATCCAGAACACCGAAAAAAAAAAATGCGAAACACAAAAAATACCCAGAGCACTTTATTAATTGATGTTCACTCGTTTTACTACAACACAATGGACAATATTTGCATAGAAGAGAAAAAGTTTAAAGTAGAAAAATACAAAATCGTGGTTTAACAAATGTACTAAAGCTAACCTCAAAATCGGGACAATATAAATCAGCAGTGGCAACAACAACAATGGCAGAGAGAACGAGGTGGGTAGAAAAAGAATTTACAAAAAAATATGTAGACTGAATAACAAAAAAAAAAAAAACAAAAAAAAAAAAAAACAAAAAAAAAAACAAAAAAATATCGGGAAAAAAATAGCGCACAATACACGCCCACATAAAAGCATCATGCATGCTCAAGCGACATACAGCGAGACGTTGCGACAATCATTGAAAAAGTTTTGCATGTAAAACCAAGAACGTTGCTTGGATGTGTTCATGTTGGCGGCTGCTTTATTCTAGCTGGGCAGGATGTGCGTGTGACATTTTTACTAGTAGAAGCAACAACAACTCAAACAAGAACAACAACTAAAACAAGACCAACAACAAAAACAAGAGAGACAAAAAAACAAAAAAAAGGCAGCTAAGCCGGAGCAAGGTGAGTAAATTTAGCGCATTTAAATGTTTTGCCCCCGAGCCCCAGGCAACTTCAAACGGTCGCTGGTTTATTTTGTGCAACCGAGCTAAAACTGCGATATACAGTCAACCAGCACAGCACAAGTTAGTGCGGTCAAGTGTGCTTAAAAGAGTATTTAAAGTAGTAGAAGTAGTTTTCTTAGAGAAGGTATTTTTTTTTCGTGCTCTTTTTTGAAGCTTATCATGAACTTGCACACATTTTTACCTGGCGGTGCAACTTTCTTTCTAACAACAAAACAACAAGAATTTCGAGCGCAAAAAATATAAACTTCTACCCAACAGTGTTGCCGTTTTATAAAATTTTTGTTAGATTTTCTTAACCACTTCTTAGTGCTTCACGAAAATAAAGTGCCGTGAAAAACTTGACTAAATTAAAGTAGCGAGTAGGTAAAAAAATCACACACACACACACACACACACACACACACATACACACACAAACACACGTGTCATGTAAGGCTCTATCCACCTATTTGCCTTGCGAAATTGGAAAATAGGGTAAATTCTTAAATGCACCAACGCTGCTGAGTGAGGAAAAGTTGTTTGTTTTTCATGCGGCTTGAATTTGATGCTTGTTTTTCTGCTGTTCCTTTTTGCATTTAATTTTATTTTATGTTATGTTTTGTACTTTTTTTTTTGGGCACCCAAAATTGCGGTGAACCAAATTTTTTTCTATGCTTGTTTATTTAACAGTAAGTTTGTGGGTGTGTTTGTGTTGTAGTGTGTGTGTGTAAAAATTTTATTTACTTGTGTGTTGTCTGAGTGTAGGCTTGCCATCGTGTGTGTGTTTGTATATGTATTTTTGTGTATTTTTCTTTTATTTTTTGTTTTCTTGTTCTTATTTAATTTTCATTCTGATGCATTTGTTTGTTTTGCTCGCATGTAAAAATAAAATAAAAATCAACACAAAAAAAGCAGTAAATATTGTTTTTCAGTAGTATTCAGAGAAAAAAAAAATAAAATAAAAAATATGACATGCCAAAATAAAAATGAAACATATGCATAAATATGCAGAAATAATATTTTTAAAAACAGCAAAAAGATTCTTGTTTGTCTTCTCACTGTTTGTTTGCATCGTATTCTGGATGTTTTTCTTAAATTCTCTTTAATGATTGAATTTTTAGTAAATAGTTAAATCTTACCAAGATACATCAATTTATTGATTGAAACATGTAGCAGATGCTTACCTGAAAAGAAGAAGAAAAATTAATTAGCTAGTTATAAAATTTTTTTTTCAAAATAATGGAAGGATATTCCAGAGAAGAAATTTTATTCAGAAAAACCAACCACTCATAGAAGTAAAACAACGAATAAAGCTTTTACAGCCACAAAGTATGCACAGAATTAATTTAAGTCCCAGCCGTCAGTGAACATACGAAGTAAGCGACTATTTCTAAAAATACAAAATAGCTACACAAGGCCTCCAACGCTTGTATACAATTCTAATTCTCTAAAACATTTCTTTTGGCATAACCGCTAAAATACTGATGACATCTACCTTACACTGTAAGCGCGCATTGGAGTAGGTATGCTGCTTAAGACGCATAGGAACGAAGAGAATGTACAAAACTCCTCTCTATACCAGAAAAGTACAAAAACTAAAAAGAATACAATAAGAAAAAAAAAAAACTAACGAAAACCAGTTATGCGACACATTATTTTCCGAAAAATTTCTAGGATGTAATGAATGAATGTTCCGTCATCTTCCAGTTACACTTCAGACGCTTTAAGACGATAAGCTTTCAGACGATAAAAGCGAAAATTGTTCCCGTATTCAAAAAAAATGAGAAAAAAATTGTTAAAAAAGAAGTTGGCTGCATAGTGGTTACATCCGTAGGTTTTGACGTGATAGCGTATATTTATCCTTGTTCTTATTTTTGTCCCTATCCTCTTTGTCTTTGTTTCCAAACTTTTCTGTATCCTTATCATTATTCCTGTATTGGTTCTAAAAATTTTACTATTTCCAATTATTTAAACTTTTGATTTAATGCGTTCCCGAATTCCTTTCTTGTTTGAATCCATTTCCTGATTCTTGTACCACTCTTTTTCTTAATATTTGCACTAAATCTCTTCCTTAGTATGTCCAAATGCTTGTTTTATTCCTTATCCTAATCCTTTTCCCTATATATAGTTTAAGGAGTGTCTAAATGTTTGTACTTATCCTTGTCCCAATCTATGTCGTAGGTCTCAATCTTTGTCTAAGGTCTTGTCCTACTCCTTCTCCAACTCTATGCTCAAATCTTTGTCCAAATCTTTGTCCTATGCCTTATCTTATTCAACATTTCCTAACATTGGTCTCAACATCTGTCCAAATCCTTGCCCTCATCCCATTTCTAATCCTTATCCTAATCCTTATCCAAATCCTTTTCTTAATAAAAAAAAAAAAAAAAAAATAACTGGCCATTTCAGCCCTTGAAAGGACTTTGACCTAGCTTCTTATGATCAATTGTGTTGTGCGTGTTATTAAAGTTTGTACACAATTGACCGAGAAATGGACCTACAGGTTTAACGCCGACTCCGAACGGCGACGAACGTAATGTTCTTATTCTCAAGAAGCTTTACATGGCATTTTGATTACTCTCTGAGGTTTGCCATTGTCTGCAGAGAGGTGGCGGCCGTACAGAAAAATTATTTTAATTCAAATAATTTTCTGTCGCTGCTGGGGTTCGAACCTGGGTCTCCAGGTTCTTTGACAGAGCGGCCACGCACTTTAACCAACTACGCCACAAACGCCACACGCCTTTTCTTAATACTAGTAATTATTTTAATTTTAATTTATTTTTTTCTATTTGTGAAAAACTATTTCCAAAAACCTCGGCTTTACTGTAGTTCCATAAAATTTACTGTAGGGTCAATAGTCACGAAGTTATAATTCTATATACCACGTTTTTTCATTGTTGTAGCATTTTTACTGCATTTAGCTCCAAAAAATTTTTTTTCATTTTCGACGGTTCAAATGATAATTTTTTGCTCTTGTAAAATAAAATTGTTCGTAGCATTTCTACTCAGCGAGTAAATGCATGTTTATTTCATGCAACAATGATGCATTTTTGTTGCATAAGCTACTATCTAGGCGGCCTAACGACATCATAATTAATTTTTTTGTTTTTTATTTTGTAGTGAGGCCAATTATAAATCATAAATGCTCTTTTATATCATTTACAGTTCATATACCCGCTGAGTAATAATTCCTTGCAACGCCGTTGCATGATTGTTACATTTTTGATCTTGATGCGGCTATCTCTTTTTGTCCGATTTTTTGTCTAATTTTGTCTTGAATGCTCAGACAACACTTTATGATACTTTTTTGCGGAGCACCTATACACAAAGCGTTAGAATTCTATGTAACAAATTTGCAGTTTCGTTGCTTATGTCTTTTATTTTTTATTTTTTTTTATTTTTGTCATCCTAAGCCAAAAAAATTAACCTTTTCTGTAGTGCCATTACTTATCACAAACTCTATGTTCGTTGGGTAACAATTCTATGCAACGCATTTGCATTTTGTAAAAATGTTTTTTTTTCAACTTTTTTGCAAACCTGCACGGTAAAACGTAACGTTTCCTCATTCATTCGTTAATTTCATTTTAGTCTTAAAATTTTTGCAGGCAGTTAAAAATGCCAACAAATAAGAAACCGAAAACATTAAAATTGATTAAATGGTTTATACCAGCTTAAATCAATAAAATTTATAAGAAAGGAAGCTGGAAGGAAGGGTAATTTCTATTTATTTTTTTATATAAGAAATGCTTTAGCAGACAAATTATTTTGCAATCAGCCGGTTATGCCATCGACTTAATCCTGATGCATCACATTAAACCAGTGTTGAAAAGGAAATGCAAAGCTCATTGACCCAAAGAATTTTCATGGGTCTTAGTACTAAAATTTTCCTTGTGTTCATTTTATAGTTCACATTTATTTTAAGCTACCATTATAACACAAAAAAGTTCGCAGTGTTACATGCTGCTTACAGTTCTGCATTACATTAGGATCACCGACAATTTTTTACCAGCGACATATTATAAAAGAGAGTGTTGATTTCAAAATGGTTTTGAATGTGACATTGGGAAGTATTCGGAATAGTTGGAGGATTTTATTTATTTATTTTTTTTTTTTTATATTTCTTACATAAGTTCTTGAGGTTAAAAATCTCATCTCGACCTATCTTATAGATAGAAAACTTAGTTTTATTGAAAAAGTGACTATAATGGGAACAAACAACCTTGTTAAGTAAAGGGTGTCTTTTGTTGATGCACACGTTGTTAAGTAAAGGGTGCATCAACAAAAGGTTTAAGAATTGGTTTTTGAATGAATTGCAGAATCATTAGGATGCATATCGAATTTTTATTGTATTATAAAGCATATACATAGATATTATGTATGAAATACAATATCTTTCAAATGTCCTCCTCAGCTTAGCTTGTAGACCTTCATCCTTTCTTCGAAATATTTTATCACTCTTTCTTATGCAAAAGTGGGCAGTTATAGCGACTTCGCTTTTAGAGTTGGAATTGTAATAGATCTGACTCCTTTCATAAACCCAAAGAAAGAAGTCTGCACTCAAAGACTTTTTTCGTTTACCGCAACTGAAAAATTCACTAACTACACTTCGTTTGGGAGTTGTATATGCTGCAAACGAATATTCAGTTGTCATCAACTAAAAAATATATTTTATATATAAATACCGGAAGCTATTTCGATCATTATTATTTATTATAATAATTATCTTGCTCCCTATGTCCGTTCGTCTACTAACGGATTGCACTCATCGCACCTCTGTTGCTATCTCCGTCCGCGTATTAAGCAAATTACCAATTGTAACAATTCGTTCAAAAAGTAACTCTGAACTATAAGCGTTATGTTTATGCTTACTTACTTACTTACTTACTTACTTTTTTTCTTACTTATTTTTCAATTTCTGCAATTTCAAAATCAATCGTATTTATGACAAGCAAAATTAATTACCTGCAACTAAATGACGTGTTTCTCGGAACTGACTATTATTATGACAACTGTTGAAACGTTTGCAAATAACGATTTCATGCACGACAAACGAAGTTCGTTTGCGGCAAACTGGCGATAAACCATGTTTTTCTTTGCGTGTAATAGTGTTAAATCTGAAGATCTTGATGACCAATTGGTGTCTCCAAAATGCGATTTTAAGCAACCAGGGTACTCAGTGGGCAAAAACTCGATTGCTTCGCAACGTGTATGGCACATAGTCCTACTCTGTTAAAGTAGTGTCAATTGTGTCTGTATACTCCATCTTCGACTGTAAAAAATTGTGAGTCATGTCTCTTTAGTGCATTACATTGACACTCCAACGACTCTTCTGTCGTCATTTTTGAAAAAGGATGGCGCTATGACAACTCCGGCCCACAATCCACATCAAACAGTTACTAGTTTTGATTGCATTGGAAGCTTCTGAATAAATCGTAGTTTTCTGAATGCCCAATTGCGGAATTTTTAAAAAGGAGCCAATGTGAAAATGGGCTTTGTTAGAGGACAGGTTCCCAAACATTTTTTCCAAATTGTGTTCTTTCTTTCACCCAAGAAAGAAATGACAAATGTCAACATTTGACAACTACCAAGCAACCAGATGTTAAAAAATATCCCTTTTACAACTTTACATCTCTTGTTGGTACACACTTTAATAGAGTTAAATTCACTGAATAATTTAATCTAGAAACTCAAAATTTAGCGGAAACAAAAAACTTTCCAAATTCTTAGATCGGTGTTATTTACGATTGTCAAACAGAGTGCTTGTCAAACTACTGGGAACTTTTATTTTTAATTACTAATTACTAACCATGACAGTTAGAATTAGTATCCATTTGGTGCATGTTTCTATTAATGGCATTTTATTTAATGCAGCAAAGTTATGACAAGTGCTGTCAAGTTCATAGCATTTAATTTTTATATCATACATAAATCTATTAAACCGTTGCAAATATCTTTACTTGAATGGCAATAAATTGTGCATTTTGCGGATGCAACGTTTTCAATGCGACAGACAAAATTCAATTTATTATAATTTTTATTCCTTTATGCATTTTAATTACTTAGTAAATGGTTGGATAGTATTTTTATTCAATAATAAAAAAAAAAAATACTAATTGAAAAAATATGCTATATTTTGCTGAACTTGTGGAGAAAAAGAAAAAAAAATAAAACAACAAACAGATAAATTATTTGTTTAACTTAAGCGGCAGATAAATGACAGAAAATGCACACTTTTTGATTAAATTGAATTTTAATACGCAGCGAGAGCTACTCGCTGATAAATTGCAATAATAAAAATGGACTTAATAGACGGAAGTTTAATTGAAATAAATATTTACGTTTGTGCATTTAATTATTTTTTAATTTATGAGAAATTTATATTTTTTTTTCCAATAGTTATTTCGCTGAATGAAATGACTTTTCATTAACGAAAGGAGAGATAGTAAGAGAGAGAGAGAGAGAGAGAGAAAGAGGGAGGATGAAAGAGATACGAAAATACCTTGAAGGGCATTTCAATAATTAAAAGCACTTCATTAAAATTGAAAATGATAAGTTCCTTATTGATGTGGAATTAGCCATGGGCCATATTCACTGTTAACACATAAGTGGTAATGTATCATCATAACATCATACATTTTAACAACAATACATTTTTTGTGAATCGTAATGAACCCAGTAAAACAAAATCTCGACAGTTGAATTTCTTGAAAATTTTTCGTAATCAAAACGATGTCTTCTGGAAAAAATAATCGATATAATTCTGTAGTAAATAAGCTAAGGTGTACACGGAGAGAAAAAATTGAGCATTCTATTTATGAATCAAGCAAATAGGCAACACTCAAGCGTAAATTTCTCAATTCAAGCATTATTTTGCTAGAATTCAGCAAATTTAAAATACATGATATTATGAAAAAAATGCTTAATTCAAGAAACATTGCTTAAAATTCAAAAAAATTTCGCTTGAAGTGAGAAAAATTTGCTTAATTAAAATAACAATTTGCTCAAATCTAGAATAATTTGCTTGATTTGAGAAATTTATTTATCTTGAATTCAGAACAATTTGCTTAATTCAAATAAAGAATTTACGGAAAACTAGAATAATTTGCTTGATTCAAGTAAACCTTTTCTTAATACTAGAATGTTTTGCTTTATATTAGATACTTAATTTTCTTATTATAATGAAAATCCTTCAGCAAAGATGTAGGATAACCGATCATAAGAAACTACATGAATATACTAAATATATCTTGTAGCATGTGCTTACATGTTTTCAAGTAAAGTAACAGATAAGACATTGCGCCTTCGAACTATGCCATAGTTTGTCAATCCGCACCATCTCAAACATATTTTCATTTAAACATGTTGTGAATTATAAGCATGCCAATATAAGTTAAAGTGAGAAAAATTTGTTTGATTCAAGTAAACAATTTGCTGAAAACTAAAATAATTCCCTGTGATTGCTTGAATTAAGAAAATATTGTATTATTATTTATATTATTATATAATATTGCATTGATTCACGTCTTGTTCCAAGTTCTAGAATCAAGTATTTTATTCTTGTTTCAATAATTTATTTTGTTCAATTTTAGAAATAAATGCTCATTACACAAATTTATTTCTCAAAATTTTAGTTTTTTTTTTTTTTTGTTTGAATTGAGCAAATGAGACTTTATTTTAAATATTCTCAGGTCGAACAAAATATTTCCTTAATGCAAGAATATCATTTCTCTCCGTGTATTGGGTGTTTTAGATCTGTGCCATAGCTAGTTAAGTTTACATATGACGACCAAACTTTTTTCACATAGCGAAGTTAAGTGTTCGGCGATCAAAAGCTTGAATCATAATCTCATAAAAAAATATGAATCATAAAAAATCTATTCGTTCATGAATATTTTTTGTATACCTTTGAAACTTATTAAATTATACGGATGAAATGCCTGACACTTTCTTAACTAATGTGAAATTGGGCACAACACGCATTTATCCCCAGCAGTTAAAAACGGTCATATGACCCTACGTCTATCTACAAATCTATCTAACCCAAGGGTAGTGATTTGTATAGATAGCCAATTGGTCGTCAAAGCGCCAGATGTCGAAACGATTAAAACTATAGAAGTGTTCAACTGTAAAGAAGCTCAGAACAGTATCTGTTATAATCATAAAGTCACTCTCTGCTGGGTTCCCGGATAGAGCAATGTGGAAGAAGTGCGAATGAACTGTCGAAACTTCGAATCTAACTTTAGGCACAAACAGAGCTTATACAGATGAGCTTATACAGAGCTTATAAAGAGAAGTCGTTAAATGGAGTACATATTTTAAGGCCAGAGAAATAGTTCAAACATAAACTAGACCTACACACAAAGAAATTTTTCGTTTACCGCATCTGAAAAATTCAGCATATACATTTTGTTTGCGAGTTGTATTTGCCGCAAACGAAAATTCAGTTGTCATCAACTTAAAAATATATCTTATATATATAAATAAAAAATAAATAACTGGTCATTTCAGCTCTTGAAAGGACTTTGACCTAGCTTCTTATGATCAATTGTGTTGTGCGTGTTATTAAGTTTGTACACAATTGACCGAGAACCGGACCTACAGTCTTAACGCCGACTCCGAATGGCGATGAACGGAATGTTCTTGTTCTCAAGAAGCTTTACATGGCATTTTGATTACTCTCGGAGGTTTACCATTGTTTGCAGAGAGGTGGCGGCCGTACAGAAAAATAATGTTTAATGCAAATAATTTTCTGTCGCTGCTGGGGTTCGAACCCGGGTCTCCAAGTTCGTTGACATAGAGGCCACGCACTTTAACCAACTACGCCACGGATATGCTGCAAGCTATTTCATAAAGCTGTCGTTATCATTTATTATATTCATTATCTTTCTCAATATGTCCGTCCGTCTTCTTATGGATTGCTCTTATCGTACCTCTGCTGTTATCTCCGTACACGTATTAAGTAAATTACCAATTTGCTTATGTAGTAACGATTTTTCCAAAAAGTAACTCTGAACTATAAGCGTTGTGTTTATACAACGAAGGGAGAAACAAGCGAAATTTTCAGTTTGGAAAAACAAATTTTTCAATTGCTGCAATTTAAAAAACACTCGCGTTTATGAAAAACGAAATTATTTCTTGCGACTAAATGACGCGTTTCTCGCAACTGACTATTATTATGACAAGTGCTGAAACGTTTGCAAATAACGATTCAGGCACGACAAACTAGATTCGTTTGCGGCAAACTAGCGATAAACGTTTTTGTCTTTGCGTGTACAACCGGAAACGGGAACAAAAACATTTAAAAGCTTTATCTCTTAACCAAATGAGAAATTCTAATAATTGCAACAGGCCTAACAGAGCACCGACTCATTGGGGCAGGCATAACAGTACCGTATTTTTATTGAAGTGGCAATGTGAGAAAGAGGCACAGTAACTCACCTCCTTTGTGAATTTTGTAGAATACTATTTTTTTTCCTACGACATATGGAGAATAGATTTTTCAAAGAGTTGGAGGGAGTTCCTAGAAAACCGCTGCACATGTGGATATTCAATAAGGGCACAGGAAGGTTTGTAAATAAAAAATCTAAGCCATGGTTTATTATATTATTATATTTTTTTAACGTAGAATACGTTATACGGGAGTGTTAATCTGGAGCACAAAATTTTGAGAAAATGTTTGTCACTTTCATTATAAGTTTTTAATACTTTATGCATGCATTGAAGAAAATTCAAGTATGCTCGTAACATATTTAATATTTCTTCTTTTGATTTGTATTTAAATAATCATATTGCTACATATAATTTTTTTGATTCTATAAGTAAATCAAAATTTAACTCCTTCAAATTTTGTATTAATTTTCATATGCTTTGTATTTTATGTATTATAACATCATGTGTAAGAGCAGTACGATTAACTGTGTGTTCATCACAGAACCAGTGTGAGAAACGTACACACATATTCCATACAAGCAAGCAGCAACAGCATCGCACACGTACACACATATTGCGACAAGCAGCAACAGCATCGCACTCTGTTCTCTTGCAGTTGCAACCTTAGTTCTTATAATTCTCATTTCGTTTTTGTTGCAAGAGTTGTATAAGAGGGATATTTGGCCGTACGTATTAACCTGCTCAAATAATGCAATTTTGTGGGGTAGAGTGACAACTCGACATTTTCCCACCAAAATGTCGTACCGATTGTCATTCGCCTGCATATTTTGCCTCATAAGTTTGCTTTTTTGTTTTGTTATTTCTTAAAATATACATTTTTTATTTTTTTGTTTTGTTTTTTTCTTAAAATATACATTTTTTATTTTTTTTTTTAATCAATTTTTAGTAAATAATTAATTTGTAATTTTTATAAATTTCAAGCGAAGAACTTATTTGTTTTCAGTCATTTTGTTTTTGTTTTTTTTTATTATTTAAGCTTAGGTAATATCGCGAAGGCGCGGGTTCAATTCCGGCGGCTGGCATGATTTTTTTTTTCAATTTCGCATTATTTATTATTTTTTTTTTTAATAAATTTTTTTATTATTTTAAACAATTTTTAAATAAATAATTCTATAAATAAAATTTTGAGCAAAAAATTTACTTCTTTGCAGTCATTTTATTTTGTTTTATTATTTAAGCTTAGGAAGTTAATATGTATTGTCTGTGCATATGTTTAGAGTACATTTTATTTTAATTTTTTACCATTTCTTGCAAATAATTTAATTAATTTTATACATTTTGTCAGTTTTTTTTAATAATACTTACTTTTAAATGAAATAATTTTTTTTTAAATAATGCAACCATTTGAGGAAAAAAAATTATAATTCAATTAAACATCCATGCGAAATCATCATAAAAATTAAAAATAAAATTTACTCTAAGCATATGCACATATATATTAACCACCTAAGCTTAAATAATAAAACAAAATAAAATGATTGCAAAGAAGTAAATTATTTGCTCAAAATTTTATTTATAGAATTATTTATGAAAAAATTGTTTAAAAAAAATAATAAATAATGCGAAATTGAAAAAAAAAATCATGCCAGCCGCCGGAATTGAACCCGCGCCTTTGCGATATTACCTAAGCTTAAATAATAAAAAAAACAAAAACAAAATGACTGAAAACAAATAAGTTCTTCGCTTGAAATTTATAAAAATTACAAATTATTTACTAAAACTTGATTAAAAAAAATAATAAAAAAAATGTATATTTTAAGAAAAAAAAAAATCATGCCAGCCGCCGGAATTGAACCCACGCCTCCGCAATCATATTCAATGAAATTGAATTTTGCGAAAAAATGCCAGCTTCATAGAAATTAAACAAAATTGCGAAAAAGTGCATTGTTGCAAATTTTCGCTTTTTTTGTTGATAGAAATGGCAATTACAAACACAATCACAAAATTTAAATGATTTGTGATCTTCGCAACAAGAAGAAAACCTGTTTTTCTGAGTAGCGCAACATGTTTCACGATTTTATCAAAAACACAACATGTTTCACTTCTCGATGGCCCGTCAGGTTCGCTCACGAAATTCTGTTAAAATAACATTTTGGAGGTCTTCTCTTTTTATGTTTTTGTCATAAGCAGAAAATGAAAAAATGTTTATGAATAACAATGTTAGCAAGGTTGCATAGAAGCTGCGTAAAGCCTTAAACAGTGCGTAACTAAACAAGCGTTTAAAGGTTGTTTAAGGAAATCTATTGAATAAGGCTGTTAATGACTAACGTATTCTACGTCTGACCTATGCGCCCGTGTTATCTAACACAGGCTTGAGCTTTTTTTATATACTTTTAATATTATTATATTATTATATAGTATCAGACAATCAAAGCAATCGCAATAGACCGAAGGTCGCCGCGAAAGTACTGTACTTAATGGTGTACGTCCATTCTAACCCTACCTAACCTTAGGTATATAACTTTTTTTTAGCTTTGAACCAAGGATTTCAGGTGTAATAGCTATACAGTCAAGTCTGCTTTGGTTCGAAATGGGTTGATAGATTAGTGGAAGGGAAGGGGCAATCAAGTGAAACATGTGTAGGATGTTCTACGCGTAGTAGAAAGCTGTAGAAACATATGAATTTTGAATCTAATGCAAGTGTTACGCCTTTTCCTCAATCAAATTGAGGTCTTAAGGCAATTTAATCCACAAACTTCTCTACCACCAACTACGACTTCAAGTTGTAAATATTGATAAGCTTTCAATTTCAGTTGATAAGAAATGAGGAAAGAAAATTGCGAATGCGAAAGATTAAAGCGTAGGACCATGGTCAGGCCGGGATTCGAGCCCGGGACCTCTGGAGTAGCTGTCGAGCACGCACCTACTCGACTATCGAGGCCGTCAAGATTAAAAATTTTCCAAGATAAAAAAATTCTTAGGATCAATTGTGTTGTGCGTGTTATTAAGTTTGTACACAATTGACCGAGAAGTGGACCTACAGGCTTAACGCCGACTCCGAACGGCGATGAACAAAATGTTCTTATTCTCAAGTAGCTTTACATGGCATTTTGATTACTCTCTGAGGTTTGCCATTGTCTACAGAGAGGTGGCGGCCGTACAGGAAAATCATTTTAATTCAAATAATTTTCTGTCGCTGCTGGGGTTCGAACCTGGGTCTCCAGGTTCGTTGACATAGCGGCCACGCACTTTAACCAACTACCCCACGGACGCCACCTTTGAAAATATACCTTTTCTTAATATTGCTTACCAATAAAGGGTGTTCCAAAAGTCACTGATTTATTTTTGTTTTGGGATTAACAAACGTTGAGTACTAATTCTATAGCCTGTTGTTGTCAAAGGTAAGCATGCAGGTTTATTTTTGGAGAAATTCACGGTCGAACAACGCGTACTGATGGTGAAAAATCACCACAAATATAGTGAACAATTTGGGGAGACCATTCGAAAAACCTGCAAACTTTTTGGTCGAACATAACGTGCCGGTTCGCAAGCCTGTGATCAATTTAATCAATAAATTTTAGTCCACTGGCTCTGTTGCTCTGTTATGGTTGTGAAAAGAGGTGGTCTTCCCCGTTCGGTCCTTTTGCACAAAAACATAGCCCTGGCAGCGGTCAGCGTTGATGATGACTCAGTAACGTCGATTCGTCTTCGTGGTTAGGATTGCGCGTTAGCAGGAGCTCGCTGCAGCACATTTTGGCCAAACTTCTGTATCTGCACACTTACAAGGTTCAGTTGAAAAACTAAAGCCGGCAGACCATGGGGCAGCGTTGAACGTTCTCAGATCGGGTGTTGGAACATCATCAAGTTGATCACGATTTTGCCAAGGAAATCATTTTTAGTGACAAAGCCCATTTTCATAACAATGGCTACGTCTAAAAGCAGAACTGCCGCATTCGGGGCATGGAGACCCCAAGAGTGCTTCAAGAGCACCCACAATGGTGCACTGTTTGGTGTAAATTTTGGGCTGGTGGTGTCATCGGGCTATTCTTCTTCGAAAATGCAGCTTGAACCGCAGTTACTGTGAATTTTGTCCGATATCGCAACATGCTGACGAACTTTCTTTGTCCTGAAATCACTGATATTGATCTTGACGATATGTGTTTTCAACAGGATGGTGCTACTTGCCACACATCCAACGATACAATGCACTTAGGGAAAATTATTTCGCCCCGAGGTAATGCCAATTGGTCATTGGGATCACGTGATTTGACGCCGTTGAACTTCTTCCATTGGGATTTTCTGAAATGGAAGTTTTATGCCAATAAAGCCTAAATAATTCCGGAGCTGAAACGTTAAATCCAACTGGCCATTGCATCAATAGATACAGAATTATGCCAGAATGTCATGGAAAATTTCTTGAAAAAGGCATGCGTGCAGAAGCAAGATCGAGGCGGCAATTTGAGTGATATTATATTTCATCAATAACCTCCATGTCTCTACTTTTAATATATAATAAAATCATGGGCATTTCAACAAACCAATGCGTTTTATTAAAAAACTGAAATGTCAGTGACTCTTGGGACTTTCTGATCAAAGTTAGACTGAATAAAGTACTTCTGGGTAGTAAGATTAAGCAGGTGGAATTGTGAGTGGTGCTGTGAATAATGGCTACTTTAAAATAGTAGCGGGATTAATAGACTCAATTCAAAAAAAAAAAAAAAAAAAAAAAAACACATAAAAAAACAAAAAAAAAAAGAAGCGGACATAATTATGAGCGGATGTAAACACCATTGAGGTTGTGTCTGGAAAAAGTTTTGGAACGCTCAGTTGTGGATCTTCACTGTAAGCTTTTGAGGTTGTATCAAATAACGGAGTATTTTTGCGTATGATACATCCTTTATCTGTCGCAATATTTCTACAAAAGTTTTGAAATGCCTACTTTTCTAAAAACGAAAATTTTAAATCTGGAATAGCATGGGATTCAAGGTAAAATTTATTTGAAAGATGTGTTTGGACTGACTTTATCAACATTTTTCAGAATTGTGCAAAAGTTTTATGTTTTTTTTTACTTGCATCTCGTTCTTTCATTGCTATCTTTTGTCATTTCCTCAACTCAAATTCAACCTCAACATGTTAGGTTGTTAATGTTGTTGTTTTCACAACTTGGACAATTTTCTGCCATGACGTCTATTAAATTGTTAAGTCAAACAAATTAACAATAATTGTTGAGGGAAACAAAAACAAGTCCAACGACAAAACGACATGCAATAAAACTGCATCTTTTGAGCGTTATAGGTTGTGTTTATGTGTTTGTCTGTTTGAGTGTTTGTGTGTGTATGTGTGTTTGTTTTTGTGTAAACAATATTATAATGTAATTTCTTTTGTCAGTTGAACGTTTGACATTTCAAAGGCTACAAATGCAAAAGCTCAACACATCATCATCATCATCATCGACTAACTTCGATGTGCCACAAACAGCAACAACTTCTGCAGCGCCATCTTCATCACTTCATCTGCGCAGCTTTGATTTTGCAACTTCACTTCACATAATTGACTACATTGCGTTTCCAAGCCGCGGAGAGTGACTCTTATTACTCAATGAATAATCAAGTTGCAGTTGATTTAGAAAACAAAAAACCTGTAAGACAACACTCCGGTATGTGTGACTGAACCTAACTAGCTAGATTGTTTGATGTATGCGTGTGTGTGTGTGCGTGTGTGTGTGCTGTGTGAATTAGTGCGCAAGCCTAACTGCATCTGTCGCTAACGTTTGCTATTTACTTGCGTGTCATTTTTCTAGCATCAAGTTTTTGTTTTTTTTTTTTTTGTTTTTTTAATTTTCTTCTGCGTTTCTTATTGAAAAGACATAGACTCAAATTTCCATAACAACTGTCCTCAATTTTCTCCCGAAGTCGTAATATTTATTGACATTTGCAATAACACGCTTTTTGTTTTTGAGGTCAAATATCGTGTTTGCTGATGTTGTTGTTGTTGTTGGTTTCTTGTGAATGCACAGTGTCGACTTTCGCCTGAGGTTGACACTTGAACTAATTTCTGCTAAAGGTTTATTTATTTGAGCTTATTTTACAACTTATCAATGTAATTTTTAAATGGAAAATTTCATATTTTTTATTTATTTAAGCTGCGGAAGTTTCTCGATTTACATGGTTCTACCTAGTTTTGTGAATTCTTCGCAACAATATTGTATATAAATAATTTTGTGATATCTAAGACATTTTAATGTTTATTATTTGAAAGGTTCGTATTATATCAAGTTCTCGATCGAAGTTTATATTTCAGTAAATTCAGAAACAAAACTTCCAATGATTAAAAAACAAATAATTTTGCCTTTATATTTTATATTAAAACTTTCCCAAGATTTTTGTGTGATTGTCACTCCTTGTCGAAAGTATACTTTTAAAGAAAACTATCATATCTTTACTTAAAATTGTCATCAAACAGAAGAGTAGAATTTTCGGAAAAAATGAATTTCCCTAAAAAAAAAATCGAAATTTATCCAAATTTCAAACTCATTCTACAGTTTAATACAGTTTCATTTAATATCGAAGCTTATATGTTGAAAATCAACTCAATGCATTAATTTTTTGTGGAATCATGAATGTTTTGCTATTTTAATGACGTCACTTTGTATGGGAAGTAGGTGTGGTTATAATTAGATTTTGAAAAAATTCACACTCAGTGTGTATATTTAAAATCAAAGCTTTTCTGCAAAATTTCAAGTCATTAAATTTATTTTTGTGAAATTTCAAGTGGTATACCGATTTGTTGAAAACATTTTGTATGGGAAGTAGGCGTGGTTTTTGATAGATTTTGAAACTTTTAAACTAAGTGTGCATATTTCAAATCATAGTTGACGTGCAAAATTTCAAGTCATTCACGTATATTCTTGTGGAATTTTTAGAGACTTCACCGTTTTGATGACGCCACTTTGTATAAGAGGAAGAATTTATGAAGGTTTTGCTATTTTTATGACGTCATTTTGTATGAGAAGTAAACGTGATTTTCATTCGATATTGACAGAACTCAAACTTGGAGTGCATATTAAAAATCAAAGCTGATTTGCTAAATTTTAAGTCATTAAACTAAGCTTTTTTGTTTTTTTAAGAGATTTCCGTTTTGATGACGTCTCTTTGTATGGAAGGTAGGAGTGTTTTTCATTCAGTTTTGTCAAATTTCTAACCAAGAGCATGTGTTTATAATCAAAACTTTTGTGAAAAAATTTCAGGTCATCTGATACATTTTTGTGGCATTTTTAAAGATTTTAACGTTCTGATGACGTCACTTTGTATGAGAGGCAGAAATGTTTTTCATTAGATTTTTTTCAAATTTATAACACATTTTCCAAATTAAATATCAAAGCTTATTTCTAAAATATTAATTAAATACATTAATTTGTTGTGGAACTTATAAAGATTTTGCTATTTTTGTGACGTTATTTTGTATGAGAAGTAAACGTGATTTTCAGTCTATTTTGACAGAATTCAAACTTGGAGTGCATATTAAAAATCAATGCAAGTGTGCTATATTTTAAGTCATTAAATTATTTTTTTTTTTCATTTTTTAGAGATTTTATCGTTTTGATGACGTCACTTTGTATGGGAGGTAGGAGTGTTTTTCAATCGGTTTTGCTAAATTTCTAACCAAGCGTGTGGGTTTGTAATCCAAGCACATTTTTATGAAATTTTTAGAGATTTTACAGTTTTGATGACGTCATTTTTGATGGGAGTTGGAAGTGGTTTTCATACAAGTTCAAAAAATTTTAAATTCAATCAATAGATTAAATATTAGACTGATTACATATGAAATATCTAGTCGAATACACAGTTTTTCTTGCCATTGACGTATGGAGCTTTCATTAGATTTTGCCAAATTTTAAACTTGAAGTGCATATTAACAATCAAAGCTTCTACGCAAAATTTTAAGTCATTCGATTATTATTTATTTTTTTTTTTTGGATTTTTTTGTCGAGATTTTACTGTTTTGATGACGTAGCTTTGTATGGCAGGTAGAAGTGCTTTTCATTCGATTTTGTCAAATTTCACATCAAGAGTGAGTATTTGGAATTAAAGCTTACGTGCAAAATATCAAGTCATTCGTTAAATTTTTGTGAAACTTTTAGAGTTTTCACAGTTTTAGAGTTGTTGACGTCACTTTGTTTGGGAGGTACGTTTCATAAGACAGGTAGGTTTTCATAAGATTCTCTCAAATTTTGAACCAGATTCTTCAAATTATATAACAAAGCTTTATTTGATATATAAAGTCTTTAAGAATGTGAATGTTTCACCGCTTCGATGACGTCACGTTGTATGGGAAGTAAACATGACTTGTATTCAATTTCAAACTCGGGGTGTGTATTAAAGATTAAAGCTTATGCACAGAAAAGATCAAGCTCTTCCATTTGATTTAATGGTTTTTAGGAAGATTTTGCTGTTTTAGTGACGTCACTTTGTATAGGACTTAAACGGAGATTTCACTAGATTTTGCCAATTTTTAAACTCGGGGCACGCAAGATGTATTTAAGAAGGTGGAAGAAGTAGGTTGATGTTTATTAAATCGACACCTTTGTGCTGTCAAATTTCGTTGTAGTGATGCCACTTTCTTTATTTTTCTTTTGTGGGAGTTTAGCAATCGGGAGTTTAGCAATCGGGTAAGGGGATAAAGTTTAAAAACATCTCAAGCAGCCAAATTTTAGGGTTATTTTTGAGTTGTAAAGTTAAGCAATCATGTTCAGCTCCAAGCCGCAACAGTCAATTCACTTTCTTCTTCGAAAGCCGTCCTTTGGAACTTTACAGAATGATATATTCTCCTTATTCTAGGTACTATGGCAGATAGCACAACTTTTGGACACATTTTTCTATAAACGGTAATCACACAAGTCACTAGAAAATTAAAAAACAAATCACACTAGACGCGGTTTTGTTTAATCGAAGCAATAAGAACAAATAGGAAAACATTGGATTTTTCATTGGATTATTGCACAAAATATGGCATCACTTACTGGCGTCCGTGGCGTAGTTGGTTAAAGTGCGTGGCCGTTATGTCAACAAACTTGGAGACGCAGGTTCGAACCCCAGCAGCGACAGAAAATTATTTGAATTAAAATTAAAATAATTTTATTTGAATTAAAATTAAAATAATTTTTTTTGAATTAAAATTAAAATAATTTTTCTGTACGGCCGCCACCTCTCTGCAGACAATGGCAAACCTCAGAGAGTAATCAAAATGCCATGTAAAGTTTCTTGAGAACGAGAACATTCTGTTCATCGCCGTTCGGAGTCGGCGTTAAACCTGTAGGTCCGGTTCTCGGTCAATTGTGTACAAACTTAATAACACGCACAACACAATTGATCATAAGAAGCTAGGTCAAAGTCCTTTCAAGGGCTGTAATGGCTAGTTATTTATTTTTTTTTTAATGGCATCAATTCATTTCTTTTGATTTTGACAGCGCAACGGTGTTGATTTTATAGACGTCATCTACTTCTTCCACCTTCTTTAATACATCTTGGGGGCACGTATTAGAGATTGAACCAAAATTTCGAGTCATATGTCAATATATTATTCATATATTAATTTTTGTGGAATTTTGGTGGCCTCGGTAGTCGCGTGGTAACGCGCTCCCGGGTTTAAATCCCGGTCTGGTCATGGATCTACGCATTAACCCTTCTTCATTTCTTCCTCATTTCAAATCAAGTGATATCAAAAATTTATCAATTCTTACAACTCAAAAGTTCTAGTTGGTGGTAGAGAAAGTTTGTGGAGAGGATCGTTTATTAACTTGAATTAACTGAGGTAAAGGCATAATAATTGCCTCAAATTCAAATTTGCATGTGTCTATGTCTTTCCGCCACCCTCTTAGATTATCCCCATGCTATTTAATATTTTAAGAATATAATTTAGAGACGTTTCTATGAATATCCTTAATATTGTTGAAAGAGAACATCTTGAAAAATTGAGTAAGCTTTCGCTTTTTTATTACTTTCATTTTAAATCTTTCTAAAAATAGCAAAATTTATTTAAAATAATATCTGCAGGAACGTGTCTGTACTTCGGCAAAATTGTTATAGGAAAATAAAATTAAAATTTAAATGCTTTCCTAAACTCGAATTGAATTAACATAATTTCACAAATTATGTCAAGTATTTGATTTTATTATTATTTTTATTACTACGCTTATTACTACTTTTATTACGTATGGTACTCAACAGCTCAACAACAATAGCAACAACAACAACGATAGCAATAGCCAACATCAGCAACAACAACAACAATAACAATAACAAAAACAGCGACAGCAGCAACAACAACAACAAAGAAGCTAACAAAGGAATATGAAGCATATTCTGAGATCATCTCGCGGCAAATAAACGCTGTGACTAACGACCTGAAATTACTTTCGATTAAGACTTCCTGATTGTGTTTGTAGTTGTAATTTTTACGCTTTGAATTACTTTACAATCTGGGCATCAGAGTGTTTTATTTTTTGTTTGTTGTAGTTTCTTTCTCATAGAATTGCTACGTTGCCGTCTAAACGTCCGACTGCGCATCATCCGTGTGTGTGTGTCTGACGGGCTGTGTTCATTACTGAGCTGTCATTGCGACACTCAGCTTTCAACGCACTTGAAAACGTTTTTTTTTATTTTTCTGTGCAGTGTTTGCAGGGTAGTGCTGTTTTCTACACTTCTTAAGTAGTGCATTAAAAATGTATCAAACAACTTTATCACTATTGCACAGTGGGGCGGACAGGCGCTGTGTTCGTTTTTAATGCGTAAGAAACGTGCTTTAATATGACAGCTGTTTTGACAGCTACACGCGGAAAGTGAAAAAGCAAGTTATTTGGGGAATGAAGCAGCTTTATGTTTTCTTTTTGCTGAAGAGAACATTTATTATTCATATGAATGTATTTAATAAAAAAAAAAAACAGAGGAAAAAGTACGGACAGACAATTTAAACTCAATAAATGATAATTTTTGATAAATTTTTATTTTATTTTTAGTTAAGTGCAAAAGAACAAAATTTAGAATGTCAAGTCCCAAATTATATAAATATTTTGTTGAAAGAAGAAAATAAAAAACGAAAGAAGCAAAATAGGCAGGACGATGATGATTATTTGGAAGAGGAAATAAGAATTGTAAATGCCTTGATACTAGAGTAAAAAAATAATGTCGAGCCGAAAGAGACAATAACATAAATTTATTATCAAAACTGTCTTTTAAAAGAAAAAAGATTTTTATAGAAAGACTAAACGGGCAAAGAATGGTAACCGTAGCGGAGTGAGTTAAAAAATGCATGAAACATTCAAAGCCAATTTGATGCCAGGTTCGAGCCCCCGCTTAACACAGAAAATGTGTTCAATTGAAATGTATTTTTCTGATCGATCGTCACCTCTCTGGAGGCAATAAACAAATCTCAGAGCAAATAGCGCCATGTAAAGCTTGTTTTGTCTCTAAAGACAAATAAATGTTTCTTTTAAAAACAACAAAAATCGATATAAGAATAATTGAGTAGTTAAAACTGTAAAAACATAACTAAACCGTAGTAACCACTGTTGACAATATATATGTACCAGGTCTACTTAAAATTATTCAACTAAAATTCGAACCAAGTAGTTTTTAATTCGCCTTTGGATGTCTCATAATTTAACGTAGACCTTGAGAGCTGCTAGCGAAAACTCACTTTAAGCATTTGATGTCTGCGATGTGGTTTTCGGATTTGGGACCATTGACCTGAAAAGTCTTTGAGAGACGCTTTATCCATAAATATTTCATCAGTTGTATTGATATCCTACGCATAATCATGGTTTCAGGAGCAGAGTTTTTTCAAAGTACCCACTGGTAAAAATTATACTGGGTGTTTTTTTAGCTGCATAAGAAGTTTCGATGGTTGTTGTCTATGGTTTGACAGTTGAGAATGTCAAACTGTGTTGACATTTCTGTTCAGTAAGGTTTGGTAGGTTTCATCATGAATCGAAGGTTGGAAGGATGAAGGTTTCATCATGAATCGTTTAATGCCAGAACAACGCTTCCAAATTGTGGAAATTTACTTTGAAAAAAATAAATCTGTTCGAGCAGGTTCATAGACCATTTTTACCGAAGAATTGTGTTTGGTGATGAAGCTCATTTCTGTTTAAATAGCTTCGTCAAAGAGCAAAATTGCCGTATATGGAGCGAAGACAATCCTCAAGCCATTCCATTAACGAATCACCATTGCATCCATTAAAATTGACTGTTTGGTGCCGTTTACACGCTAGCGGCATCATCGGCCCTTATTTCTTTAGAAATGAGGAAGGAGCTGCCATTACGGTAAATGGCGAGCACTATCGAGCCATCCTGACTGATTTTTTGTTTCCAAAAATTAATCAGCTAAACATCGACGACCTTTCGTTTCAACAAGACGGCGTAACTTGCCATACAGCGCGCTTTACCATCAATTTATTACAAAATCAATTAGGTGTCAATTTCCAGAAGTGGTTCTATTAATTGGCCCCCTCGTTCGTACGACTTAACGCCTCTTGATTACTTTTTATGGGACTATGTTAAGGTATTGGTTTATGCCAACAAACCAGCAACTCTTGAAGCATTGGAAGCCAATATTCATGCCACGATTGATGCCATACTGCCAGATTTATTGGAAAAGTAGTGAAAATTGGACTGATCGAATGGACTATGTAACTCGCAGACATACATATGAAGCAAATCATATTTAAAAAATAAATGCCATGAAATTATCTATCAGATTATAATAATTTAAAATTAATTCCAACAATATATCTGTCTTGTATTATTAATTAAAGTTCTCAAGCTCTTGAAGAAACAACCTATAGTTATGCTAATGTAATGCAGAATTGTAAGCAGGATTAGACATGCAAATTTTTTGTGTTGTTAATGGTGGTTGTTTATTTGTAGTATCAGCAACTTGTTATTATTACTACAGGTAAAGTTTTAAATACTAGCAAAAAAAATAACATATAATGACAATATTCATTAAAATTATTGGAGGTGTTTTTGTCTTCATTTTATTTCATTCGTTGTTTTCTCTTTATTTTTTTTTTTTCTTTGTATTTTTTGCATCGTTCTATTTTGACTGTTCTCATCTTTCCTATGCGACTTTAGAGGCACACCTACTCCAATGGCCGCTTACTGTGTAATGCAGATGTAATCAGTGTTTGTCTTGTGTTTGAGCGGTCATGCAAATGCACAAATGTAATAGAGCAGATTGTATGTGGACATTAGAGGCCTCGTTATTACATCGTATTTAAGAAGGAGTCGGTAATGTCATGTGTCTATTTACCGCTAGGTAAATGTAATGACATTCCCTTTAAAACTCACTGTTTTTTTGTGGTGGCTCATATCGATTTTGATATCAAATATTTATTTGCACAGCTATAAATCCTATTGAAATTCATCTTAACTTATAATGTTTTATTGTTTATGTTTATTTAATATTTATGTTTTATAAATTAGATGTAAGAAAAAAAATGTTTTTTTACCATAAAGAAAGCATACCTACGTCTATAGATAAGTATTCATATCATATCGACACCACCCATTGAAGTCTCGGGTTAAAGTTTTAGTTTCATGAAAAGATACTTCATCAAAGGTAGTTCTCATGATCAGAAATCCAAATTTCGGATTTGAAAATAATTCCAAGGAGGAAGAGTATTGGTCAGTAGATGAGTTTTGGGTGTAACTTAGATTTTCTAAATACATTCCTGAACCTCTCTGCAAGGCCAGATTCTGAATTCTGGATGTAATATAATCCAAAAAATTCTCAAACTGCATGGGCGCCGCTAAAAAACGTGAATTTTAAGAAGTATAAAATGGATGTTTCAAATAGAGTTTACTTTTAACATTTAAGTCATGCAAAAACTTTTGACCATAACATATTCTAATGTAAAATCGTCCGCTTAACCCGAATATGCCATCAGATTTTTGAAAAAAATTTGTCCTTGAACCAAAATTCATCTACTTAGAAGTTTCCTAATTTTTTATTTCGATTTTGAAGAATAAGTTTTCCTTAGCCAAGGTTGCTGCAACTTTCTCAAATTTAAATGCTGCGGGATTGTTGGCTATTTTCTGAAGTTAAGGAAAAATAAAAAAAAATTGTACAAATCGGATAAATTCTATGGCAGAAAAACGAGTTTTTTTTTTTGTACAGCCGACCTTTGGGCAAGTTGATGGTAACTCTGCTCGATGGATCACGTGGTTTCTTAACAACAAATGGATCCATGTCGTAATTGACGGTAATTCATCCAGCGAACACATTATGGGTGCTGGAGTGCTACAGGGTTCAGTCCTATCGCCAACTTTGCTTACAGTTTTTATCAATGACCTTCTGGTATTGACTCATAGTCCAATTCATTCGTTTGCCACCGACAGCAGAGATCTGCATGGATGGATTCATTTACTGTTTCAAGTTCCTTTAATTTTTTAACACCTTTCAAGTCGAGGCAGGCAAACAACAAGTTTACGTGAATCATAGGCAGCAAAAATCAAGTCGCCAAATATAGAAACTTGAAATGTAATGAAAAGGCAATTATTTCGCCTACAAATCGTTTATTTTCAAGTCTGTTTACGAAGTTCGTGGAATTAACTTCGTGACGTCATTGCAAACTTCGTTTCTTGAGTTGAGAAAACATTTTAACTTAAAAGCAGTGTCGACCACACGAACAGCATTTGTCTCATTTACTCTTTCGTGTATACGCAAAAAGAAGAAGTTTTGCTCCACACGCGTGTTTATTACGCGGTCGACACTGCTTTAAAGCAGTGATGTTCACGTAGTACCACGCGTGGTGAGACTCGAAAGCTTTATTCGAGAATCGAAACACGTACACGATCGAACGCACGAAGTTCTCTCAATCAATTGGCTCTGAAACTTCAAGCTGGGTTGTTCGCGCATCTTGGTCGTGTGTTTTGTACTGCACGAAATGTTTGAGGCATATGAAAATGCGTTATTTGCAGAATTATAATGATATTAATGGTAATGATAGTGACAATGACAATGACAGTGATAATGATAATGATACTTATAAAGATAATGATGATGACAATGATAATTATAACACATTTCTTGCTTAATATCTGCACGACGAGAGTGAGAGAACTACTAACACAAGTACAAAAGTGAAAAATTGTAGTAGTATGCGTGTGAACACCACTGCTTTAAAGCAGTGATGTTCACGTAGTACCACGCGTGGTGAGACTAGAAAGCTTTATTCGAGAATCGAAACACGTACACGATCGAATGCATGAAGTTCTCTCAATCAGTTGGCGCTGATACTTCAAGTAAAATGGTTCGCGCCTCTTGGTTGTGTGTTTTGCACTGCACGAAATGTTTGACACATATGAAAATGCGTTATTTGGAGAATTATAATAATAATAATGATAGTGACAATGATAATGGTAGTGATGACAATGATAATTATAACACAATTCTTGCTTAATACCTGCACCAAAATTTTTGTCAGTGCAGAGAGTGAGAGAACTACTAGCACAAGTACAAAAGTTGAAAATTAAAGAAGTATGCGCGTGAACACCACTGCTTTAAAGCATTGGATTGAAGTTTGTTTGTTTGTTTTTTTATTGTTGTTTGTTTTTAATTTTGTCACTTTGTATAGAAAAGTACCTATAAGTAGACGGTCGGCAATGGCTTTTTACGGCAGCGCAGTCGCGTAGACTTGAAAAGTAGAAAGCTTGATTTTTTTCTACCAATTAATGTAAGGTCGAAACAAAATAGAATCAAGTCTGACTTATGATTCGTTTTCCAGAAGCAAGTCGTGGCTTGCAGGGAAAAAACATTCAAGTGTCTACAAGTCAAGTCGAAACTTGATTTTTTTTTAGGTACTTGATTTTCAATTGACTTGTTGCAGATCTCTGACTGACAGCAGCATTTGGCATTGATATTACTTAAAAAAAAAACACCCGATCTCGTTGGAGAGTGAGAGAAAGAGGCAAAACGTAAAAGACACTTTTTTAATGACTTGAAAAATACCTTCAAGTGGGGGTTTGCTTATAGAGTAGAGTTTAATTGTAGCAAAACCCAGTGTTGTCTGTAAACTCGCAAAGCGAATGAATTGCCCCTAAGCTCCCATTAATATGAACGGTGTTAGATCTTGTGGAGTCAGATGCTTTTGATATTCTGAGCATATCGATGCAATCTGTTCTTCGCTGGAATGATAAGGTTTTCAAAATTGCGAAAGAAGTGGCCTTGGTGCATAGGTTTTTAAAACGGTGTAAGAAGTGCTTTACTTCAACCGATCTTCACATGATCTTTAACTCATATATGTAAGTGGCCGAAAATGGAGAACATTTTGCACATTTGGCCAGAGGCTTCCAGATCTTATTTGGAGCTTCTAGATCGAATTCGACAAAGTGCTATATACTTGATAGGGTATTAAAATACTTCATCTTCTCTTAACTCAATTGGGCATCAAGGCAATGTTGGTTGCCTTAGCCTTCTGTACAGGTACAACCATGGGAAGTGTTCAAGGAAGATAAATAATTTGACGTCAACAGCTTGTATGTTTCTCAGGTCCAGTCGGGCAGCTCACCGAGTTTGACCGTATACCACTGCCTTGGTGCCCAATAGAACCTCGTCATACTGATATAATTCAATCCTCAGTCGTATAGTACAATTGTGAAACAATCGACGTGTTCCCAGGCAGTTTTGGAATGTGTAAATTTAAAACAAAATGTCGACCCTCCCCATAGGCTAAAACTCCCCATAGGTTTGAAAAAGACACAAAAAATCTTAGCACATTAGGTCCTTAATCGAAAGTGCGCGATTTGGCATATTTTCGATATCAAAACCCCACTTTCAAGGAAAATCCTAGCTATGGGCCTGTTACAATACATAGAGATCAAGGGGAGCTAATGTTTTCAAAGAAGAAACTAGTTTCACATACTTCAATTTGGAATTTTTTTTGTTTTTTTTTTTTTTTGTTCCGCCATTTGTCAAAATTATTTTAATCAACATCATTTGAACGTCCTATATTTTTATTAATGGCTTTATTTTTCGAACCTTGTTCGAAATTGTTTTTTTTTATTGTTTTTTTTATTTAGTCAAGCTTCCGCCTATTTAAGCTATAACTACGTCTGCAAAACTTTCTATATAATTAAGCTGTTCAATGATCAAAATCTATTTAAAAAAACAAAGAAAAAACATCGAAAAATAACAAAACATCACACAAAAAGTAGCAGAAAACACGCCTAAGCCACCTCAATTTCGCAGAACTAATCATTGTAGAGAGCAAAAAAATCACGTTTGCATGCTAGAATGAAGTATGTGAGAGTAAAAAAAAAGAAAAAAAAAAACGCGTCAGTGTTGCTTACTGAATAATAATTATGAAAATAATATAAATTTCAATATAGTTTGGTGAACAAAACAAAGAAGATACGTTGACGCATGGAAGATTTTTATATGCAACTCCATCACTTGGAGCTACGTATACCTCATATGCGTCGTCGTAGTTTTCGTCGTCGTCTTTTTTGTAAGCGTCAGCTTGGCTGTGTTGGTGTTTTATGAGTGCTAATTAACTGATTCCTTTAACTGGTTCTTCTAATATATTCGATAGCTTTCTACATGTGTCTAAGTATCCGATATCTTACAAATCCAAAAAAGTAGAAAACAAAAAAAAAATGCTAAAATAAACACGTCCAACGTCTTGGGGACTTCCATTCATTTGTTCGCAATTAACTCAACGCCCTCTGTCTCTCCCTGCCTCCTTCGATTGAATACTTTCGCAGGCTGCACCTTTTCTTAATGCTTGGCCCACTCTGCTGTATACCTAATAACTCTCCAAAGCGATCTTTCTTCTTCTACTCTAACTTCGTTCGTTCCCCATCACTTCCTTCCTTCTTTTAGTTGGCGCTCTTTACATTTTTAACGCTTTTGTTGGTTAATCTAAGCTGCCAGCCGCACCGGTTCATGTGACGATGAAAACAACGAGTTTCAATAAAACCGGTCTCAGTCTCTTGATAACCAATGCCTTGATCCTCTATAAAGTTAGCTAGTTCTTTGTTGTTTTACTTGTTTTTGTTGATCTCTCTCTGTTGATGTTTTTGTTGTTGTTTTTGTCTAACTATTGATCACCGTTTGACTTGCTGTCGCAACGTCTGTCGCTTCGCTTGGCTCAACACACGGCAGCAAAGCCACGATCATCGGGGATCATTCGTACATTCCGTCGCATGTTCGAGGTTCGTTTACACGATCTTTCGTTCGTTAGTACGTTGGTTCATTCATTTGTTTGTTTGTTTGTTCGTTTGCAAGTTTAGTGCCTGGTACCGAGATCTCGGTTCCAAGCGGCGACTTAAGCGAAGCGTCGCCGTAGCGTCGAGGTTGATCAATGCGGATGACGTTAGCGACGACATCAACCGACTTTTGCCTTTAGTAACTCTGCTTATATTGTTGTTTTTGTTAGTAATGTTGTTTTTGTTGTACCTACCGCTGTCTGCAGTTTTGTTTTTTTTTTTTGTTTTTAGTTGTGTGTGTGTGTGTTTTTATGTTTTACAAAATTTGTACTTTAAGTCGTTTTTTACAATTAAGCTTGCCAAGCCTCGTAAACATTTAGCTAGAAATTTCCCCAAAAAAATAAAACTATTCAATTTAAGTGCCTCTCATTTCATGTTTTAAATAATAGCAAATAAAGTTAATTTTAATTATATTACATACATAAATTGGAAATTGAATTGTTTTTTTTTCAATTTATTATTCAAGCGTTTAAAGAAATATTCATTAAATTTACAGCTGCAATCGTTGAGCTGTTAATTGAACGCTTAGCGTTGCTTATAAACTGGTTTTGGCCAATGCTTAGTTCTAAGCGGTTGGTTTTTCCCATTCGCAAGATAATAAGCGCTAAATTAATGCTCTTCCAGGAATGTGATTGGCATCAATTTGCGGTATGTTATGTATTTTTTTTTTTATTATCTTTTTTTTTTGTTTTGCATGAGGACAAGAATCGAAGTTGTCATAAATAATTATTTTAATAGATTAAATAAGATAAAAATTCCATCAAAATTAAATGATTCTTGATGTAGCTTCAACTTAAGGTCGCGTTGTAATTAACAGTTCATCAACAGATAGAGTTACAAATTTCTACAATCGAGGCAATAGAAGGATTGGTTGTGGCAGCTCTATGGGCAGCCTTGCGGGGCTGAGGGTAAGAGGGTTAGAGGGTTAAGCATTTCAGTGTATTTACTGCTGGAAATTTTGGAAATTCAACGATCTCCTAGTCCGAAAGATTAGCAGAGATCAGTCTAAGATAGTGTGAACATCTGTCTCATTTACTCTGGACATGTCCCCGAATATTGGCAAGTGTCTCGGTGTCCTCAAACTGGACTAAATCTCCCCGAATTCTGTGAGAAATTTTTTATTCGGGGTGGTTATTTGGCGAAATTTATAACTGCTGAAAAATTCAGAAATGGAAACTGGACAAGACACCATTTGATATGTTCTGGATGTGGGCTTGGGCATTTTAGTTCACCACAAAAATCGTTCTTTTTAGTTCAATCGTATGTACTGAACTAGTTCGTTCAATTAATTCTTTTAGTTAATTCATTAATTTTGTTCGTTGCATGTTATATTTCCTATTTCCTTCGTTCTATTAGTTCATTAGTTATTTTAGTTAGTTCGTTCATTTAGTTCGCTAGATCTTCTAGTTCGTTTGGACAAACCAAGGACTCAAACCATAGCTTGGTAAATTTAGTTATTTTTACTCTCGTTCGTTTGGTTCCTACTCGCTGAAAATCAATAGAACTAAAATGAACTAAAAGAACGAGAAACACTGAATAGTTCACATAGTTCATGAGTGGGAATCGTTCAATTGGACTAGTTCGTTCATGAACTACCCAAGCCTAGCTGGATGGAGTACTTCAAACATTTTGCGACAAAAAACGCGCTGTACAAACTTTTAGGAGATATCAATATATCTATTGTTTTTCCGGTACATCTGCTTCATTTGAACGAGAATTTTCAACCATAAGCCAAAATAGACGAGTCGCTACGTAACGAGTGAAGACAAAAATGTTCGCTTAAATGCAATTCAATGTTGTTGCCCAAAATAAGCAAACGTAAACTCAACGAACTGAACGAAACGGCTTGACGAGACGGTTTGTTTCATAAGAACCGAACTTTTAGCGTCTCAACTCATCAAGAACAGCTGTGTAGATAGTCTTCTTCTTTTTTCAGACGATTGGAGGAACTCGTTGCATTTTGGGTTAAATGTCAAAACAGACGTAACAATTGCAAACGTTCGGCAAGTTGCAATCGTCTCGTTTCGTCTATTTTGATTAGGGCTATAAACACACCATCAAATAAGTACTTTGGAAAGCATCATTTGGAAAGCGTAAAATGTGAAATGATGTTCAGTTGTATGTAATTTTTTGACTTGCTTAAAAAAACGCCCGAAACGGTGGAAACGGTCTATTTTATAATTTTATAATTTTTTAATTTTATAATTTTATATTTTTATAATTTTACATTTTTATAATTTTATAATTTTATAATTTCATAATTTTATAATTTTATAATTTTATAATTTTATAATTTTATAATTTTATAATTTTATAATTTTATAATTTTATAATTTTATAATTTTATAATTTTATAATTTTATAATTTTATAATTTTATAATTTTATAATTTTATAATTTTATAATTTTATAATTTTATAATTTTATAATTTTATAATTTTATAATTTTATAATTTTATATTTTTATAATTTTACATTTTTATAATTTTATAATTTTATAATTTTATAATTTTATAATTTTATAATTTTATAATTTTATAATTTTATAATTTTATAATTTTATAATTTTATAATTTTATAATTTTATAATTTTATAATTTTATAATTTTATAATTTTATAATTTTATAATTTTATAATTTTATAATTTTATAATTTTATAATTTTATAATTTTATAATTTTATAATTTTATAATTTTATAGTTTTATAATTTTATAATTTTATAATTTTATAATTTTATAATTTTATAATTTTATAATTTTATAATTTTATAATTTTATAATTTTATAATTTTATAATTTTATAATTTTATAATTTTATAATTATATAATTTTACAATTTTATAATTTTATAATATTAAAATTTTATAATTTTTTAATATTATAATTTTATAATTTTAGAATCTTTAATTTTACAATTTTATAATTTTATAGAAAAGTGGTAGAAAAGTTAGTGGATGGAATTGCCTTATAACTAGAATTGACCGAGGTTAAGGCATAACAATTCGAACCAAGGCAGACTTGACTGAATAGGTATAACACCTAAAATCCTTGTTAAAAAGTTAAAAAAAAAACAAAAATTAAAAACAAAAACAATTAACATTGAGAAAATATAAAAATTTCTTAAGCATTAAAGAAAATAATCATTATTAAATCATCTAAAAAAAAAAGGGACATAAAACTATGTAAGTCATAATTACAAATCCGTCTTTAGAAATTCGATATTGATATCGAGATAGATCTGTAGATAATTAGAAGGAAAATTTTTGTCTGACGCAGTTGGAAAACAAAACACTTGAGGGCATCTTAGGGAATCATCAAAATTGTGATAATTGCTATGTAACAGCAGATGAAGATTTTATTAATGTCCTCGAAACGCAGTTTGAAAGAAAATATTCTCAAGTTATTCAATCTGCAAATCATCTGTTATTGAAGTTTAAGAACTTCTTCGTCCTTTATTCGTTGGCATTTTTTTTCCCCCACCACAACCACCCTAATCACGCAAACGTTCACTCACTCACTCCCTCGCTCACTCACTCCCTCACTCACTCACTGACTCACCTGATTGTAATGGCAGAATCCGTGTGTTTTCCCGATATTGCGCTGTAGCGGTTGGCATGTCAAAGCAACCCAAGTTATTCAAGGCTACAATGGCGGCTAAACACACCAACACACTGATATGCTTCATTCTTGCCATGTGTCTTTGACGTTGCGGTAACGTCGCAGCTGTCGTTGAAGTTGAAGTTGTGATTGTTTGTATTCTGCTTCGATGTAGTCTGCTGCTAGACGCTGCTGTTGCTGTTATTCTGGATGTTGGTTTCTTTGGTCGGAATCCATTGCCAATAGGCGGATCCATTATAACGTTGATTATTTTTATTACAACAAAATTTTTTCGATTAATTAATTATGTAAGAAAAATAAAAAAAAATAAGGGAGTAAAAGTAAACCAAAGGAACTCAAAGAGCTTCAGTGACGATAAGAAATCTTTGCCACTTTAGCGCCGGGTTGTTAACACGTTGTTGGTATTTTTTTCGTTTTAGCACTTTTTTTTTACACCACTTTTGTGGATTTTATACGAATCGAACGTTATCACTTGATATAAAATTTTTTTTTTAATTTTTTTTTAATATTTAAACACTAAAAACTAATAGCACTGCACTGTAAAAAAATAAATAAATTTTATATTTTATTAATAAAGATTGAAAAAAAAAATCACTTTAATCCGACTAAAAGTTAAAATTGTTGCTGCGATGTGTTGTGTATTCGTGTGGTGCTTGTGATGTGGAGTGGATATGATTGCTTTGTTGTATCTGAAAGATAAAAGAAACTTGAAGTTAGCCAAGAGCTTATTTCATATAAATAATATTCAATATATACATTACTACATTACTACATTACTACATTACTACATATATACATTACTATATACATTATTTTATAATAATATATAATATACAATAGGATAAATTTCGATGGAAAAGTGAAGGATTCAATATAATTCAATCGAAATATATCGTTAGCTTGGTATATAAGTATAGTTTTGTGAAAAAATTAATGGATAAGCTATTAAATATCTAGATAAACTACAAATATTGAATAACTTTTGAAAATTTCATCAACTTCTCAATAAATTATAATCCGCTGACAGCTGACAGCCGATAACTTCTTGGAACGCATTAAACAATATGAGTGCTTTTAATGTAAATCTGTTTGCTAAACAACAGCAACAACTACAAACTAAGATTTCACTAGAAATATAAATAAAAAAAAACACTCTATAAAAATTGCGAGAAATATTATGGATACTTTTTGAGTTTCAAGACGCGTTAAACAGATTTCTTATAGAACAGACGACTTTTTAATTGTTAAAGCGCAGTAAGATATAAAGTAGGTAATAGTCCGTGACATACGATACAATCGTCAATCAATAGAACAGGTTTGAAAAAACTTAAGTTTTACGATTCAAAGAATCAATTAATCGATTCAGGCACAGAAAGCAAAAAAACCCCTGCAAAATTTGTTAATTTGTTTATTTTTTTTTTGTCTAAATAAAAAAAAAAAAAAAAAAAAAAACAAAACAACTTATACACCAATATATGTATTCTTCTATACAACTTGGGCTCTTTTCCTACCCTCAAACCTGTAGTTCTGCACTAAGGCAGCCATATTTCTAATCAATGTAATGTACGAGGGTTGCCTTTTAAGTCTTGCGCCTAACAATGAAAAAACAATAGTTAATCAGTGAAAATGCTTTCATTGTTTTCCAAAGTATTCGGCAAGATGTTCGATATTCGAATATACCTTTGAAAAAATTTTGGACACAGTTTTTTCACTCAGAAGTTAGTATCCGCGCAACCATGTTTTTGAAGGCATCAACGGCCCACAGTGATGCGAAAGGGGATGCTAGACGGAAAAAAGTCAAAATCGAATTTTTACATACTGAATATTTAAAAATGTTAAATAATATCCATTTATCAAAGGAATAATTTTTTTATTTACCTGCGCTTTCTACAAAAAATGCAAAAATTCTTGAAAGCCCAAAAGGTGATTTCTTGAAATTTTTGCTTGTGAGTCTTTTAGTTATACTTAATTATTTTTTTAAAATATTTCCCAATATTTAAAAGAGTTGAAAATTGGCATACTTTATAAATAAGATAAGATCTTTCAAAATAAAATATTTTTAATTACACAGTGTGACGACTAAAAAAGCACAACCAAACTTTATAGAAATTCTTAAAGAGGGACATGTTGTGAGTCCATTGCACTTAGTCTGACCTCTCAATGTCGTCACAATTTTTTTAAATTCGCATTTAAAGTTGAAGGGTTCGATTTTTGCTGCACCGACGCACAATGGGGTATTTTATGCCAAAAGTGACGATTAATTGGAAAAAAAAAGTTCAAGGTAAATAGTGATGTTAGGTACCCGATGAAAGAAAATAAAATTCTGCATCATAAGGTGAAAGAATAGTTGAAAAATATTCTACCGTTTACCCGCAATGTAGTTTGAAAGTCATCATTTTTTTTCTCTTTGAGTGTGCACAGTGACAAACGTGTTTATTCGAAATTTTTAAAGTTTTTTTTTGTGTATTATTTTTTAAAAATTACAAAAAATTACGATGGAACCTTCTTGTTCAGGTATTTAAGCAATACAAAATTAAATTTTTTTTATGAAATAGTGTTTATATATATATTAATTTATTTATTTTAATTTAACCTTAAAAAGTTGCTTTTTTCAATATGTTAATAGAGATATAGTTGTGTATTGAGTGGAATTAAAGAAAACTGTTTTGATTATCGTAAGCTATGAACATTCAAGCTATATTCTATGAAAAAAAAAGTTGCGTCAATGCTGCGCACTTTAGCGGTATTTCGATTTTGTTACTTTAACTTACATGCCACGAATTTACGATTTTATTTCGAAAAATTAAAACAAACGAAATAAAGTACAAAATAATTGTAAATACTAAACAAATTTTGCTGTTTTTTGTTTTTTTTTGTTTTGTTTTTGTTGTTTACCAGTACTCTTCTTCACTTTGTTTTTTGTTATCCGCTATATTTTACCCTACATTATGGAAAGCGGCATTTGCAGTGCACCTTTCCACAATTAAGGTAGATAGTTGATGTTTCTATCAAACACCGGCTTTTTATATATAAAAAGAAGCAGCTGAATGTGCTAAGCTATTAAATTAAATTATATTTGTTCGATTTTAACACTTATTTTCTGATTTTGATATTAGTAAGACATAAATTGTTTGCCCTGCAGTTTGCAGGATACATGTGAAATCAACATCATTGTTTATGTTTATTAACTATTGTTATTGCAATCCTTTGTTTTTGTATAAAATGTCGTTCAAAGTTTGTTTTGTGCAATTTGTAGTAATAACGAAAATGATGTTCTATACACTATGTTATTCGGTAAAAGGTACATAGCTAATGATTACATTTTGAAGCCGCCATTAAGAGTTTTAAATTTTTTACTTCGGATTCATGATCAGCGACCCCACAAACCCCAGTATACAAATTTATACCTCCAATAAACGTTTTTTGCAGAACATAGCTTGTTTATGGCCGCCATTTTGAAGCCGCCATTTTTAATTTCAAATTTTTGACTTCATATTTTTAATCAGCGACCCCACAAAACCCTGTATACAACATTTTACCTCCTTTAAACGTTTTTTGTAGAAGTTAGCTTGTTCATGGCCGCCATTTTGAAGCCGCCATTTTGAATTTCAAGTTTTTGACTTCAGATTCGTAATCAGCGACCCCACAAACCCCTGTATACAAAATTTTACTTCCATTAAACGTTTTTTGTAGAAGTTAGCTTGTTCATGGCCGCCATTTTGAAGCCGCCATTTTGAATTTCAGATTTTTGACTTCAGATTCGTGATCAGCGACCCAAAAAACCCCCAAAGTACAATTTTTGTCTCGATAAGTGGCCCCTGTCAATTAATCGTCACTTTTGACATAAAATACCCCACTGTGCGACGTTCATTGAATTTTTACAGCTATTTGCCTTGTTGGAAATGAAAAACAAATTCCACTTCTTTTCAATAGAATTTCACGTAGAATAAGGCTGTATAAACATAAATACTACAAAATACAAAATGAAGCGTGTAGCGAAGCACATTCCTTAATTTTTCTTTAATTTCATAAAAAAAATTTGTGTTTTTATAAATTTAAATGATAAAATGCTGCATGAATGACATCTTTTTTTTCACAAAACTTAATTGTTCGTAAAAATACCTTTTCATTGAATCCAAAACCATCAATATCGGTTGAGAATTGGCAAAATGGCGGCAGTTTTAACGATTTTTTTTTTGTCTAAAACACTGACTCCCATGTATATGTTGCTATCGTACAAAGTGCTGTCATTTTGTCAAGTCTTAACCGATATTGGACATCTTTAGCTCATTGGAAAGAAAAAGTGATGAGTAATATACATCTAGAACATTGCAACATAGATCTTTGAAAAATATAAATTTTACTATGGAACGAATAAACATGTTTTTACTTTCAACTGAATTGTTATTTGAATGAATGTGTACGAGTGTATAAAAAAAAGTACGCTGCACACCATATAATCTGAAGCATTTTGGTGAGAAAATTATGAAAAAAAATTGTCGAGCATTTAAGTTTATCTTCGGCATTTACAGTCCTATCTTATGGCGTTTACTTTTCTTAAAAAAATTCTGCATTTTTTCTGCTCTCTTTGAGAACTCTGCCCTTTATGTGCTGTTTTCTCAAAAAAATTCTGACCTGAAAATTAAATCGAGTTCTTTTCTCGACAATGTTGATCTCGAAAGCAGAAAAAATGCAGAATTTTTCATTCTCAAGGTCGACGAATTTAAATTCTGACCTCAAATCCTACCAACGGAATTAACAAAAAAAGTGATATGTTAGGAAAATATTAAATGTTATCATTGACATTTCATTAAAATATGAGCTTTTTCACAGTACTGCCAACACAACATCATTGAGAAATTTTTGCATGTTTATCTTTTCTCGACTAAGAACAGTTCAACATTTTTTGAGTGCAGGTCAAAATGTAAAATATTCTGCACTCTCAGAATAAAAGAAAATGCCATTAAAGAAAGATATATAAATGTTTTTATTTCGAGAAGTCCAACTTTTTTGCCCTAAAGGTCATTGAGATCAATCAACCCGTTCTAGCACTTACCCACGAGAAAGTATATGGTAGGTAAACCATAAAAAATAAAAATAAAAGTGAATTAAAAATAATAAAAGCGACTTTTTAGTAAAAGCTTACCCACTACAAAAGTTCTGTGTTTTATTTAAACGATAAAAAAATGCAAATAAAAATTGAATTGAATTGAGGGCCTTCAAGGTTTTGGACAACGCCTCAAGAAGACTTTTTTTGATTTGACATTTATTTTTTTAATTCATGTTGTAAAAGTTGAAATCTAGTAAGTACTAGAAAGGGGTCCTCGACCCCAATGTCTTTTAGAGCAAAAAATTTGGACGCCTCGAAATAGAAACATTGATATATCATTCTTGGAAGAGATAGCTCTGTAAATATCGAAGGTATGAAGAAAGACTTGAACGAAATTTTCTCCAAAAAATCATATTAGACGGTGTGCAGCTTACTTTTTTCCATTACGGTCTAATGCACTCGTACACATTTATTCATATAACAATTCTGTTGAAAGTAAAAATATGTTTATTCGTTCCATAGTAACTTTTATATTTTTCAAAGATCTATATTGCAATGTTCTAGATGTATGTTACTCATCACTTTTTCTTTCCAATGAGCTAAAGATGTCCAATATCGGTTAAGACTTGACAAAATGACAGCACTTTGTACGATAGCAACATATACATGGGAGTCAGTGTTTTCTGACAAAAAAAAAAATCGTTAAAACTGCCGCCATTTTGCCAATTCTCAACCGATATTGATGGTTTTGGATTCAATGAAAAGGTATTTTTACGAACAATTAAGTTTTGTGAAAAAAAGATGTCATTCATGCAGCATTCTATCATTTAAATTTATAAAAACACAAATTTTTTTTATGAAATTAAAGAAAAATTAAGGAATGTGCTTCGCTACACGCTTCATTTTGTATTTTGTAGTATTTATGTTTATACAGCCTTATTCTACGTGAAATTCTGCTGAAAAGAAGTGGAACTTGTTTTTCATTTCCAACAAGGCAAATAGCTGTAAAAATTCAATGAACGTCGGCGCAACAAAAATCGAACCCTTCAACTTTAAAAACGAATATAAAAAAATTGTGACGACATTGAGAGGTCAGACCAAGTGCGATAGACTCACAACATGTCCCTCTTTAAGAATTTCTAGAAAGTTTGGTTGTGCTATTTTTTTTGGTCGATTTCGTCACACTGTGTTACCTATCTTTTAAAATGTTTGCGCTATAAAACGGTACTTATTGATATAACTGCGTAAAAAATGAATATTTGGTAAAATATTTTGGAAAATAAAAGAAAGGACCATTTTGTATTTACAAAAATGTATTTTTTATTTTTTATTATTACATTAAGCTCTAAAAGTGCCAAGGTGCGCAAATGGCTAGTTGCCTTGTTTTTTTGACCTGTTTGATGGTCCTAAAAATGCATGTATGTATAAACTCGGTCCTGACCGTTTTGTATGAAATGTATTGAATTTGAGGTCGACTAGACTGTGTGTGGTGTTTAAATTTTCTGGACCATTTTATATATATTTAATATGTTTTTTATTTAACCATTATAATGTCTCATTTAAGCTCTAAAAGTGCCAAGGTGCGCAAATGGCCGGTTTCCCTGTTTTATAACCTAATTGATGGTCATAAAAATGCTATTTATTTTCATTTCAAAACCAGGTTTCAATTGTTTTTTATAATTGTGATAGGCCGATAGCCCAAGCTGCTAGTGCTTTTAATATTCATTGTAAATTTAATTTATAACTAGTAAAAAATGATCTTCGACTGGGCCGAAATTAAAATAGCCCCACGACCGAACAAAAGTATATTCAAAGTCACTTTGTATGGGAAGTGCTTGGTTTTAACCCGATTTCGTTGAATTTAATACTCAGAGTGCATATTAAATATCGACAGCTCATACATTTCAAGTCCATCTATTAATTTTTGTGGAATTCTAAGACATTTTACCTTTTTAATAGAGCCACTTTGTATGGGAGGTAGGCGTGGTTTTTATCTGATTTGTATGATTTTTATACTCAGAGTGCATATTAATTATCGAAGCTCATATGCAAAATTTCAAGTCCGTCTATTAATTTTTGTGGAATTCTAAGAGATTTTACCTTTTTAATAAAGCCACTTTGTATGGGAGGTAGGCGTGGTTTTCATCCGATTTCGCTCATTTTCGAACTTGACCTTCATATTTTAGACAAATATTAAATATTGATTTTCGTTATGATTGATTGAAAATTACGGCTGTAATCGTGATCACAGACAGACGGACAGACAAACGGACATGGCTAAATCGACTCATGTGTTGATGCTTATCAAGAATATATACACTTTTCTATACCTACCACGTATATCTTAGTTTTCATAGCTTTTCTCATTTCTTAGTTATGGATCAAAATATAGTCCACATGTATGGCAGCTACCACGCAAACTTGTTCAATCGCACCGAAATTTTTTCCACTTTTTCCAAATTAGATACAAGACATCTATGTTTAATTTTGTTACTGTAGCTTATCTGATTTTTAAGATATAGCAAAAAAATGTGATTAAGTAGTATGGCAGCTGCCACGCCCACTTCTTCAATCGCACCGAAATTTTTTTCACTTTTTGGAAATTATATACAGAACGTCTACGTTTATTTTTGTTATCGTACCTTATCTCATTTATAAGATTAAGCGAAACATGTGATTAAGTTGTATGGCAGCTGCCACGCCTACTTGTTCAATCGCACCAAAATTTTCTTCGCTTTTTTCAAAATATATACAAAATGTCTACGTTTCATTTTGTTTTCGTATCTTATCTCATTTCTAATTTATAGCGAAAAATGTGATTAAGTTGTATGGCAGCTGCCACGCCTACTTGTTCAATCGCACCGAAATTTTTTCCACTTTTTTTAAATTAGATACAAGACATTTACGTTTAATTCTGTTACTGTAGCTTATCTGATTTCTAAGATATAGCAAAAAATGTGATAAAGTTGTATGGCAACTCCCACGCCTACTTCTCCAATCGCGCCAAAATTTTCTTCACTTTTTGAAAATAACATACAAAAAATCTGCGTTTGATTTTGTTGTCGTACCTTATCAAATTTCTAAGATATAGAGCAAATTATGTTTCAGTTGTATGGCAGCTGCCACGCCCCCTAGTCCTAAATTTCTGAAATAGGTTTTTTTTTGTATTTTCCTATCCCTTAGACATCGAAAACTACCAAAAACAATCCAAAAAATAATATTTTCCGTCTAACTTATACCAAACGCATCACTGTGCGGCCTGTTCGAGCACTCGCCACTCAATTTTTTTCTTAATATGAGGCAACAAGAATAAGATCTTGTTTCCAACAGATCACGCACAGCATCGATGTGTTCTGCCACAAAAGCCGTTCCTCAACGACCTTCCCGATATTCGTCTTTGAGAGAACGGCGATCACGCTCGAACTAATTGAACCAGCCTTTTACAGTCGTTGGGTGTATTGCTTCATCACCAAAAGTCGAACTAAGTTGATCGATGCATTCTTTTCTTGTCAATCCACTTAAAAAATCGTAAAAAATCATGACCCAAAAATGTTCACGCGATAATTCCATTTTTTTGCTGAATTAGAATTTTCAAACCATTGTAAGCAACACAATAAGCGCACATACACCAAAACATTGTGAGTACGTTTATACCAGGGAATGTCAAACTTTCGAATGTCACTGTCAAAATTCACCTCGCAATGCTAAGTGTTACCGAGACGCAGGACTTAAAAGGCAGCCCTCGTACTGAGTTTTCAAAACTTACTTCCCATAAAGCGGGAAGTTCATTTACTGCATATGCATATGCGTCCGTCTACTCGCTGGCACAATTTACGCAAGAAAATAATTACGGCAAAGTTCAATGATTGCGTTTTACGTTCAGACTAAGCAGGGCTACAAACTTGTAAATTTCGCTATGATCTTAATGGGGAATTTTTTATCGTATTTACACAAAAATACTTAAAATGTTTTCATTTATTCTTAAAAAAATCTTAAATATTTAGTAAAAAAAAAAAAAATTACAGACATTTTTAATTTTAAAGATTTTTTAGAAGAGCCATCCCTAAAAGTAGTGGCGTCCGTGGCGTAGTTGGTTAAAGTGCGTGGCCGCTATGTCAAAGAACCTGGAGACCCAGGTTCGAACCCCAGCAGCGACAGAAAATTATTTGAATGAAAATAATTTTTCTGTACGGCCGCCACCTCTCTGCAGACAATGGCAAACCTCAGAGAGTAATCAAAATGCCAAGTAAAGCTTCTTGAGAACGAGAACATTCCGTTCATCGCCGTTCGGAGTCGGCGTTAAGCATGTAGGTCCGGTTCTCGGTCAATTGTGTACAAACTTAATAACACGCACAACACAATTGATCATAAGAAGCTCGGTCAAAGTCCTTTCAAGGGCTGAAATAGCCAGTTATTTATTTTTATTTTTTATCCCTAAAAGTAATGAGTTTCTGACTCGTTTCTTATATTTTTTTCTCTCTGTTCGTTATAAGTAAAGAGCTGTCAAAAAACGCAAATTACGCAAGAAAAGTTGAAATATTTTCGACTTTGCTTGCGTAACGAGTAAATGGACGCCTATTTAAATGCAGTAAATGAACTTTCATCTGTAAGCTTTCGCATATTTCTATTGTATTGCGTTCAGCGAGTAGACGGACGCATATGCAAATGCAGTTTGAGCGAGTTACTGACAACAATTCGGTTCCATTTTCGGGATACAAGCGGGGAATTTTCTACCTCAATAATACTTCGAAGTAGTTGTGAAGGTAAGTTAAAAAATATTTGTGAGTATGCTTGTAATATTTGCTTCCAAGAAGCTCTTGGGAAGTAATATATAGAGATAGTGACAGTATAACTCCATAACTAAACCGAAAACAGAAGCCCTTCCAACTTGTGAACGGATTTATTTTCACCTTCGAGTGCACTTTGAATGTACTCGTGAATGCAGGTTTCACATTTTTGTGAGTGAGCTTGTATTGCTTGCTTGTACTTATGTACTTGTATTGTACTTTTACTTATGAGCTTAAGCGAAGTACTTTAACAACTTCGAAGTCGTGAGAGAGTAAGCTCGTATATGCATTGCAACTACTTTTGAGTTTGAAGTGGAGACGAGAAACATCATCCAACTTGTGAGTGCAAGTATCAATACTCATTCCAAACTACTTGTGAAGGCAAATTTCAAATTTTGTTGAGTGAGCTGGTATAACTTGCTTAACGAAACGTTCTTTCAAAGCACTTTATTTCCAGAATGAATTTGTACACTGTCTATACTACAAAAAGTAAATAATAGATTGGCCCAGTGGATATCGTATTAGATCGAAGTGCGACGAAGTCTGTGTTGAAATTCCAGTCAACAAAAACACATGGAAATCACAATAATAAGTTGTTATTGCGTTTGCGCAGTTTTTTTGTGCCATTTGCAAAGATTTTTGCGAATTTAAAATGATATTTTTTTTTTTTATAATTTCTAAACACATCATAAATAATGACTGTCATCTTTTATGACATCATCAAGCTATTCACTATGTCTCGAAAACAACTTTTTCTCTTTTATTATCTGGTTTAATGAAGCTTGTAGTTGAGAATTCAATTCCAGTTTCAACATAAAAACATGTTGTTGCCAGTAATATTATTTTGTAATAATATACCTGAGGATTGTAATAAATTGGATGATATAAAAATAATAAAAAAAAAATATTAAATATAAATAGACAAAACAAAAAAAAAAAAAGTGTTTAGATGAGATTAGCTGAAAACAAAAATTATAGCTACAAATTTTTTAATAACGTTTCTTAATGTGAAACTCAATTGTTAAAGTGGTCTTTTGGAACAATAACAAATAATATTATTAAGTCATTACGATATTTAATTCGATTCAATCTAGATCTTTCTATAAAGAACAACATGAACTTGAGCAGTAGCGAAGATTTTCATTGTGGTTTTGATTCATGAATATTTCAAGTTCCTCTAAACAACACAAATCGCTCTAAGTGGCTAAATGTTCTATATGAAGATTATGTTCAATAATGTCAAATTTCCAAAGGCAACGTCAGATGGTAAGTGCTGCCACTTACTGTTGCCTAGGCCAGAGAAATAAATAGCAGTCCTTTAATAGTAACCCCACATTTTGTTGCTATTCATTTAATTCGCTTAGAATTTTCACTTATTAAAACAATGTTCTGGCATGTAGAATTTAATTTCACTTAAAAACTTTGTAATACATTTGTGGGAATTTTTTTTTGTCTGTTTTTTGCGCACCAAAAAGTTTGCAAATCCACATTGTTTGTCGAAATGTTCGTTTGATGCCTGACTTGTATGTGGTCAGAGTTTTATGTTGTGGATATGTGTGTGAGTGTTTTTTTTTTTATCATGATACATTTTAACTTGTCTGTCTTAACTTAAGTTGGCATTTCTTCATCTGAAACTGTTAAACATTACAAAGTTTTTTGTGGTTGTTTTCGTTTACTTTGTTCAATTTTGTTATATTGAAAAATTTTCTTCATGTGAATGACTCAATGTATTATTTTTTTATTTTTCTCAAACATCATCTCATGCCATAACAACCGCTGTTGCTACTTTTTCATCAAACTTTTTTGAAGTTGTCTCTGGCAAACAAAATCAATATTTTTTTTTTTTGCTGTACAGTGAGTATGGCTTCTGTCATACAATGGCAATACTTAAAGCAGTGGAACGATGGGTAATGTTCAAAAATTACACAAAATAATTTATGTACCTACTTCAAGTTGTTGAACTAAAGTTTCGAAAACTTTTTATTGCAAAATTGAATCACAAAGCTTATTAAGAATTTATTCTATTCTATGCATAAGAAAGTTAAAGAAGTAAATAAATTAAGAAAATCTAAAGGATAAATGAAGGTGCTGCATATTTGACGAGGTGCTGTTCAGTAATGTTGAAAAGACTAAAAGTATCTTAAACTTAAGAAAACTTATTAATTAGGTTGAAAGCTATTGAAGTGTGTTGTTTGGCACAATTTTTCCTGTTGAAGAAACGCCTGGAGGAATTTTTTTGTACACAATTATTTAAATGTTTAATTATTTATTTCTTGAGTAACTACAAGAGTTAACAAAAAGTTTTTCCTTGTTGCATTTAACATAAAGCACAATATTTTATTGATTTAGTTGTTTTTCTCATGAAATTCTATTCAAAATATTGTGATATCTATAAATTTTACAGAACCTTTTCATTCCATTCAAAATATTATATAAATTATAAACAAATTAAAGATTATACTCAGTAATAGGGGTATTCAATATAAGGTGTATCTGGTTAATGGTATTTGTATTATAATAATAATTACATATGTGTATTATGACATTCACAAAAACAAAATTGATTGAGTTTTAAGCACAAACAATTTTTTTCAAATTTACCACAAATATGACCATAGTCAGTGGTTTTGAAACACATTTCGCTACAATCACACCATTTTGTGAATAACCGCATCGTGTAAGAAATAAATTATTGGAAAATATTTCACAATCAAAAATATGATGAATTGAAAACACATTCAAGTTTTTAAGATTTTAGATTAGAATAAAGATTAACTTATATAAGAAGTCAAAAATTTACGTTATAAGTCATGAAGTAGATAATATGCATCTCGTCAGTGTAAGACTACAGCTTAACAATTTACCAATCAAAGATGGAATTAAAATCATTTCTATAAATAAAAATCATTAAAGAGAGAATAAATGAAAGATCATTATTCAGTAGAAGATATTAAGAGTGTGAGCAAAAGCTAAATTATTACTAAGATAGAGAAAAAGTAGTGAAGATCAATCTTGAAAGATTTGAGGAATTTAAGGTTTGAAGAAAAAAACCTGCTCAAATGTACTATTATTCAATAAATCTTAGTAAATTACAAACATATTATCATAGTCCGTAAGAGCTTTTGTTGATTGAAAAAAAAAAAATAAAAAAAAAAATTAAAATCAAATGCTTCTAAGATTATTGTTACGAGTATTTAGGGAATGCAAATATAATAAAGTAAAAGGTGAAAATAGTTTGATCGAATAGAATATATTTTATAGACTATGATCTAAATTTTGCTTAAGGTGGTATACTATTAATACACTTTTGAAAATAAGTTTGTGGATTTAAACAATGCATTTGAAATATCCACTTCAGTTATTATTGAAATTTATCCTCACCCTTTCCTGAAATGCATACTATTACGAAATATCATACAGAATGTTTTGATCTAATGTTGGAGCTTAATCTGTTCAAGCTATTATTAATAAGTCTATAAAGATTTATATCATATTTTCATAAGTAAAATTGGACACCAGACTTTCTAACAAAAACTATTTCAGATTTCAGAGCGTACCTTTTACTTATAAAACTTGCCCTACAGATATTTCCTTAATTGTTTTAAAATTCATTTACGTGTTTGATTTCTTTAGTAGTTGTTGTAGTAGTTGTTGTAGTAGTTGTTGTAGTAGTTGTAATTTTAGTTGTAGTTGCATCGGTAGCTATAGTTGTAGTTTAAGTTGTACCTACTTTAAGTTGTATTTTGAGTTGGAGTTGAACCTGTGGCTGGTCTTGTTGTAATTGTAGTTATTGTTGTTGTAGTTGTAGTTATAGTCGAACATTTTAGTTGTAGTTCTAATTGTAGTTGTAGTTGTAATTGTAATTGTAGTTGTAGTTGTAGTTGTAGTTGTAGTTGTAATCGTAGATGTAGTTGTAGTTGTATTTCTACTTGTCATTTTACTCGTAGTGATAGTTATAGTTAAAATTGTAGTAGTAGTAGTAGTTGTAGTTGTAGTTGTAGTTGTAGTTGTAGTTGTAGTTGTAATTGTAGTTGTAGTTATTTTTCTAATTATAATTGTACTCGTAGTGATAGTTATAGTTGAAGTTGTAGTAGTAGTTGCAGTTGTAGTTGTAGTTATCGTTGTAGTTTTAGTTGTAGTTTTAGTTTTAGTTGTAGTTGTAGTTGCAGTTGCAGTTAAAGTTGTGGTTGAGTTGTAGTTGTAGTTGTAGTTATATTTATAACTATAATTGTACTCGTAGTGATAATTATGTTTGTAGTAGTAGTTGTAGTAGAAGTTGTAGTTTTAGTTGTAGTTTTAGTTCAAGTTGTGGTTGTATTTGTAATTGTAGTTATAGTTATATTTGTAATTATAATTGTACTCGTAGTTATAATTATAGTAGAAGTTGTAGTAGTAGTTGTAGTTGCAGTTGTAGTTGTAGTTGTAACTGTAGTTCAAGTTGTGGTTGTAGTTGTAGTTGTAGTTATATTTGTAATTATAATTGTACTCGTAGTGAGAATTATAGTTGAAGTTGTAATAGAAGTTGTAGTTGTAGTTGAAGTTGTGGTTGTAATCGTAGTGGTAGTTATATTTGTAATTATAATTGTACTCCTAGTGATAATTAAAGTTGAAGTTGTAATAGCAGTTGTAGTTGTAGTTGCAGCTATAGTTGTAGTTGTAGTTGTAGTTGTAGTTGTAGTTGTAGTTTTAGTTGCAAATGTAGTTGTAGTTGTAGTTATATTTGTAATTATAATTGTATTCATTGTAATAGTTATAGTGGTAGTATTAGTTGAAATTGTAGTTCTAGTTCTAGTTGTAGTTGCAGTTGTTGTTTTAGTTACAGTTGCAGTTGTAGTAGAGTTGTAGTTGTAGTTTTATTATATTTATTTATTTATTTAGTCAAAGAATAATTCCTTCTATACTGATAATCAATGCATAACTTTAAAATAAAATAAATCTTATAGTAAATATTGTTAAGAAAATTTTTTAATAATATATTTAGGAAAAGAAAAATCCAAAACAAAATAATTTCGGATTAATTTTATTTCAGTAAGAGCTTTCGAAATGGAAATATATAAAGTACAATTGGTTTTTTTGATACTTGTAAGAAAAATTCTGTAATTTCTTAAGCTCCTGCCAGGGACATTAAAATGTTCTAACTGCAAAATAGTAGAACAATCTATTGAACCACACACAATATCATATTTAAAGAGAAGTGCTAATATAGTACATATACATTGTAACGTTTTTAGATTTAAAAGCTTACATCGATCAATGTACGAGGGATTTAGAGGACGAACTGCAAAGCGAGTAAATTGCGCTCAAGGCGATTCGCATGTGATGCATAAGTAATATAACAAAAGTGTAATATAACAAAAGTGTAATATAACAGTCTCAAAGTAAAGGGATCTGAGAAATCAGAATTTGTAATTATTTATAAGTGTGCCCTGAAAAAAAAACATTACCTAAAAATTGAACACAATGTGCTCAAAAAATGGTTTATAATTTGCCTTTTTTTTAATATGTTTTTCAAAAGTTTTAAACACATTTGCTCTCACTTTGACAAAATTTGTTGCAAGCTATTTTTTAAACACAAAATTCGTCAAATTAATAACAATTGTCGTCAATTTTAAAACATTTTTCTTTTCAGTGTACTTGTACTTGTACTTGTACTCACATTTGTATTGTACTTGGACTTTTTATTGTATTTGCACTTGTACTTGAACTGGTACTTAAACTTGTACTTGTTCTTGTTCTTGTGCTTGTTTCAAAACTTGTGTTTATTTTTGTACTTCTACTTCAAGTTGTAGTTGTGAATGTACTTGTACTTGTGCTTGTACTTATACTTGTACTTATACTTGTACTTTTTTAATTAGTTTTATTAAACCTTTAAAAAATTAAACTTTTAGCTACTGATTATGTTCTGCTTTATTGGTATTCTACTTCTTCATTGTTTATATTCTACCCATACAACTTAGGGTATACAGTAGACTCTCACAAAGTATACCCATTTTTTTGCACGGGTGGTTCTAATTTCTGAAATGTTCTAATTTCTGGAAGTTTTTTCTTTCATAGAAATTTAAAAGAAAAGAATGATTAAAAAAATATATTATTATTTTATTTATTTATTAATATTTGAGTTTTTTTTAACATTTTTTTTAAATTCCCTTTCAATGACTAGATATCACTTATGAATATAATAAATAAAGAAACGTCCAGAAATTAGAACCACAGGTTCCACAGGTTCTAATTTCAGAGCGTTCAATATTAAAATGGCAGGAACTAATTTCTGGACATTTCGAATTTGAGAGTGTACGTGAGAGTGTACTGTATCAACATGAGATGTAGGGTCACAAAGACGTATTTTATACTAACATCTGGTTACTTGAAAGTTTTTAAAAAATAAGGTTACTTCTTATAATAAATAAATTGTATGCGTCTTCTTCATAGACGACTTCTTCAAACGTCCAAACATTTGTTCCTTTTATTAAAAAAAAATTCTGCACCTCCTGTTGGTACTGGCCCTGTTTTACGAGTTTTTGTAAGAATGAATTTCTTTTGCTTTGTTTGACTTTTTGTCTTTTTTGATCATAAATTATACGGTTCTATTAAAATACTTTTAGCCTCTCGCTACGCAGATTTTTTTACTTTTTTACTATTTTTTTTTACTACTATTCTAATTATTTCTGCTTTGCTGTCGCTATTCGAAGTTTACTTTAAGCATGATAAGGTATTAATGCCGTATAATAATAGCAACTACAAAAAAATAATAACAACAACAAAAATAACAACGACAAAACAATTGATAGTTATTAACTTGTTCTGATTACCTTTAACAATTTATAGAACAAAACAATTTCATCATGAAGTTTTTTTACTTGGTTTTTGCCGCTCTATTGCTTCCTGTTTGGTCTGCGATTCTTTTCAATCAATAACAATTGGAAGGACTTTTTCAAGGATTATCAAGCATGTCTTAACTTTTTATCATTGTTATGGGCTTCATTGATTTTTGCTGTTTTATGAAAACTTTTTTATTGTCTTGCTTCCGTTTTGTGTGGAATTTTACCTGTTTAGCGAAATTTTTGGGGGCGGGCTTCACGGTATAGAGCGTTACAGGCAAAACATGCTATGATGCTATGACTATTTTGTACATATTTATTTAGTTTTTTATTTTTTTTTTTTATTTGGTTATTTGCTTTTTTAGGAGGTTTTATAAATTTTTTGCGGAATCATCTAGTCTCCTAGCCTCTTCCTAGCATAGTTACTTTAACAATTCAGTCTGTTTAAAGCACTTTTTATTAATGTTTGCGCTTCGAGACAAGTTATTGTTATTTTCTCAATATTCGTAACTCTTGTTGTTTTTGTTATTGTTATTGTTATTGTTATTACCCTTAAACTCACTGCTTAGACAAAAGTTACTAGACAGCATTTTCTTGCTTCTCCTTTCTTGCTCGTATTATGCCGACTCCGGTTATATTCTCATTGTCTTTTCTCTTGTTCTTGTTCTTGTTGTGTCTTAAAGTTAATACGCTGTTGAAGTTTTTAATTCAGTTTTGAAAAAATTATAAAGAAAGTTAACACAAAATTGGTTTTTAACTTCTGTTTCCTTTATTGCAAATTGGTTGCTGTTCGTTCAACTTTCAAGACAAGTTACCGATGAGTGTCGAATAAAAAGTTCATTTTCAAAAAGAAATAAAAACTTTATATTCTACAGAGTTAAAAGTTTTATTTTCCAGTTGAAAAAGTTAGCCAACACAAAGTAACGGCAGAATAAGTTAGATGTGAACACTTAACTTAAATAATATTAAAACCCATAACCGATGGGGTGGTAGAAAAAACATAAAGAAAACATTAAAAATGACAAAAGATGACAGTTAAGGGCATAAAGCGGTTTGAGCCGTACTTTGTGCTAATATAATTTAATATTGCATGGAGAAAATTGTGTTAATTGTTAAATTTGTTATCAAAGGATAATCAATTTTCGTTAAACTGCATGTTTAGTATATATTTCAAAATTCATTAAGTTATGCCATAAGGTTGCTAAGAGTCAAACTAATCCATGCGTCTTAACTGGACACTTAACTCAAATACTTCTTTGGTATTATTTTTCATTTTCAGCTTTTAATTATTTTTATTGTCAGTTGTAACGAGCGCTTTTAATTCAATTAGTTTAACATTCTTGTCCTTGCTCTTCTAAGGCATTTAAAGTGCAAACATTTCAACAAGCTAGTCAAGTGACAGTGGAAGAAGCCCTTAAAACGTCAAATGGTGAAGGGTTTAAATGAAGGTATGTCAAATAAAAGGGGATTGCTTAAGAGATGCCAAAGATGTCAACTTAAACAAAGGTTGGTAGGGGAAAAGTGTGATATAAAAGTGAGAAAATATTTTGTGACTTTGTATAGAATGAAATACTGTTGCAAATGAATGCCATTTTTTTTTTTTTTAAATTTCCACTTTCATCTTGATGCCTCAAAAGGTGCAAAAAACGTACCTACAGTTTAAAATGACGCATTAAAAATACTAATGAATATTGTCCCAAAATAAATTTAAGACGCATTAAAAAATTTTGTTTACTCATTTGGTGCAATGTGTGCACATATTTATTGGCAGCACTGTACCGAGCAATGAACCACATTCGTGCAAACTCTGTGGATTTAATTAAAAAAATAAATATATAAAGCAAACAGAAAGTTTGCTAAAATACGTTCGTGCATTGTTTAAGTTAAGAAAAAAAAAAAAAACACAAAAGCAGTCTGCGTTTGATATAATTAATTTTTTATAGAATGTGGCAAGTGTTCGTTTGAATTTTCTATTTTTAGGCATATTTTTTTTTATTTTTTATGAGTCTTTTTAGATAGACATTTCAACAAACAATATTAAATATTTAAGCTAAGAAAACGAAGCGAACAAAAATTAATTGAACCCTTAACGCAACTGCGTTTGAAATGTTATATACTTCATAGGCTTTATCTCTTCAAAGAAAATAATCATTTGAGCAGAAACCTCACTCTTGTTGACACTCTTAGTTAAAAGAGCTGCCTAGTTTTTTTCTTAAAACACATATTTCCACTAAAAAGTAAAAAAATCGAGGTAGTAGAAGTGAACGAAAAATATTTGTTTCTGCGTCATAAGGTTAAATATTTACAACACGAATGCGTTACAAAAAACTCACAAAATTTTAAATTTACGCTCCTAACGCAACTGCGTTTGATTGGTCGCATGCATGCTCCCACGTCTTGAAGCAACATATCTTGTTTATTGCCATTTTAATCATATCTGGGCAGTGGTGCGATGCACAATTTCATATTTTCTGATACAGTCGAGATATAATTTGAGACCTAAAAAAATATAAGAAGTAGTCTGCGTCATAAGCTCGAATATTTAAAAAAATAACGCATATTATAGAAATTTTTTCTCATAACGCAACTGCGTTCGTTAAGACGCAAGCATTCTTTAGCGCTTTTAAGCAAATATATTCTCTTTTTTACCTTTTTTTTTATCATATCTGTGCATCGTTGTGATTTATTAAGAAATATTTTCTTATTTTCTGATACAAAATGTTAAACAAATGCCGAAAATCGCAAATTACACAGGATTTTTTTTTGTCTGGTCGACCATGCTACTGGTTGGTCGAATGAAAACACAGTTGCAATGAATGCAAGTGTTGGTCAAAATTATTCAACTTCGATTAAAAGCAGATCGTTCTCCAAACGCCTTTTGTTTTCCTTTCTCTTTATACCTTGCGTATTGGAATTAATTAAACTCATAAAATCTTTTATCTAAAAACTGTTCTTTTCTATAAAGTATTAATTAAAAAATTATTAATATAATTTTTATATTTATATTTTTATGTAAAGAGAAAAACAAACTTTAAAATAACAGTATAAACAAAGCCTTACAACTACTTTGCGCCAACAACGCAGCCACGTTTGATTTCCTGGATATGTTTTCTTGCGCATATCTGTTAGATATTAATGCTAAAAACCCTTTGGACTTACAACGCATGTGCGTTTCAGTAGCATGAATATTTTTCAAAAATTTAATTTATTTTATAATTAATGCAAAATGTCACTCATTTTGGCGTCGTAAGTATAACCTATAGTTAGTTTGATTTTTTGTTTTTAAAATAAATACATTCTTAATTCCTGTTAAAAGTTAAAATATCACAAAATAAAACAAGCTTTATAACTACTTTGCGCTAACAACGCAACTGCGTTTGATGTGCCAGACATTGTTTCTTACTAATGTCTGTTCAGTATAAGTTACAAAATATTTTTGCACTCACAACGCAATTGCGTTTGGGAAGCCATATGACGTTTGTATTTTTCAATTGCATTTATTTTATATTTAAAGCTAAATGTCTATCATTTGGTCATCTTAAACTTGGTCAGCTTTTTTTCCTGTTAAAAGTAAAAAAAAACAAATGTGTAAAACAATTTTGCGCTACCAACGCAAGTGCGTTTGAGGTGCCAGACAACTTTGTGTTCTGATATCTGTTCAATATTAATTCTTAAAAAAATTTTGCGTTCATAACGCAACTGTGTTGCAGTAGCCACATGATTTTTATGTTCTTAGTTTTATTTATTTTATTTTTTAGAGCTAAATTCCTCTCATTTCCTCATCTTAAATATGCCCTGTATTTAAATTGAAATTTTGTACATGAAAATTCATTTTCAATTCCTGGTAAAAATAAACAATTTTAAAATTAAAAATATATCTTAAAACTCAAACTGTTCTAAGTAGCAAAAAGAAACGGGAAGGTTTATCAGAATCCTATAAGATTAACCAGTACATGATTGGCTCTCTAACCGAAGAAGGGATCGGAGTAGGAGTCTATGGGCCAGGGATCCAATACTTCGTGTCCATGGGCAAAAACAGTAGCATATTTCAAGTGGAAATATAAGCGGTAGACAGGTGCGTACATTTTAACCTGAAGCGTAAATACTGGAACCAAAACATAGCTTTTCTCTCCGACAGCCTTTAGCGACCATCAAGGTAACCTCAAAACTGGTGATGGAGTGTCTTGGCAAACTTAACACGCTTGAGCTACAAAATCTGGTCTAGATCCTATGGGTACCGAGACACAAAGGTATAGAAGGAAACGAAATTACTGACGAATTAGCAAAAAAAGGAGCATCAACTCTCTTTCTTGGTCCGGAACTATTCTGTGGGATAGGCAAAGGAATTCTCACTCTTTGAATAAAGAAAGATGAAGAAAAACAAAAAGACAAATAGTGGAGAAACTTACTAGAGTAAAAGCACTCTAAACTACTCTTAGGGGCATACGACTTAAAGAGATTAAAAAAATGGAAGAAGCTAAACAGGTGGTAAGCACTTGGTGCCAGGTCCGGACTATAAGGTGGATGCATAAGAACCTCCCAACCAAGCTCCCTTAGCTTCTGGCAAGTCACTACCGGCGTGTGGCTTGGCGTTGTCCTGTTGGAACACAATTCTTTTTCTATTGGTCCAATTGTTGACAGTACAGGTTCGACTTAAAAGTTGGGCAGTAAGGGAGCAGCTCATAGTAGATGAGGCCCTGCCAAACACTCCAAACACACAGCAAAAGCTTCCTGGCCGTCAATCAGGCCTTAGTCACCGTTTGCGCCGGCTCACCACGATTTGACCACGACCGTTTTCGCTTGACGTTGTCGTAAGTGACCCACTTTTCATCACCAGTCACCATTCGCTTCAGAAATGGGTCGATGTTGTTGCGATTCACCAGCGATTTGCAGATGGAAATTCGATCCATGAGATTTATTGCATGAGCTCGTGTGGTACCCATAAATCGTGCTTCTTTTTGTATCCAGCCTTATTCAAGTTGTTCCAAACAGTTTTTTGTGCAATTTTTAGCTCCTGGACAATTGAAACCATGCTTACATGACGGTCGGACTCGACGATTTCTATGGTATTATCGATATTTTCGACAAGTGACCTTCCAGAGATGATGCATCTTTGACATCCAAATTATCGGAACGGAATCGACGAAACCAAATTTGCGCGTGATTGGCTGTAACAGTACTGGGACCATAAACACTATTCATATTTTCAGCCGCCTACCTTGCGTTTCCGCCTTTATCGAAGAAAAACTGTAAGATATGGCGTATTTTCTCTTTGCTGGTGTCCATCGTTTACGCGCGCTCAAACAAAACTGAGTCAAGCAATCACAAAACTATTTGAGAAGTTTTTTTAGTACAAAGTCTAATCTTTCTAACGCCATCTAGCGTTATATAATCGCATTTATACCAAGTGAATTACAGATTACTAAAGCCATCTAATGGAAAAAGAATGGATTTCTTTTTACTTCACCTAATATTTACGTTTGATTTGCCAGTTATTTTTAAGCATTTTGATCCTATCGCTTTTATCCTTTTTGTTTTTAACAAATTTATGTTTTTAACAATGTTTTATTTTTTAACAATTTTTTTGCAAAGAAACGCATAGTATACAAAGTTTTCGTTTTAAACGTAACTGCGTTTGAATAATCGTATGTATTTCTTCAAATTTAAAAAATTTCCTAAATTTCTTATCTTCTATAACAGTACAAATTTTCACTTACTTAAAAAAACAAACTTTCGAATTTGTCAACAATAAATATTTTACCAAATAAGCATAAATATTTGAAAAACTAAGAGCTTTATAAATATTTACATTAAGAAGGCAATTGCGTTTATGCTGCCGCAGGTATTATTTTGATATTTTTGACATATATTTATTTCCTTGCTATCCTTCTTAATGATATTCGTAATTTTTCTTCAAGGCATTTAGAAAAAATTAATGTTAAATCTTCAAAAATTCACTTGTAAAAAAAATTGTTCAAATGTGGTCACATCAAATATTTTAACCAATGACAAAAAGACGTGAATAATGATAACGTCTTACAAATTTTCTCGGTCTTTATCTTTCTAGTTATGTAAATATCTGCTATAAGTTTAATGACTAAAGTCTTCGACCCCTGTAAATCAACTTAAAGCCACAACGCAAGTGCGTTCTCATCTTATCTAAGAGAAAATTCAGAATATCTTTTACCACTGTTTTCGCAACTTAATTTTTTTCCTTGGTTTTGCTTAAAATCTTCTTTTAAAAATAATAACATCTAATATTTTCATCTTTAAAAATAATTTGCGCCCACAACGCAACTGCGTTTGAGTCTTTAAACACTTTTGAAGGTATATTTTAATCATCATCTGTATTCACAAATTAAGTTTTATTCTTAATTTTTCTTTAAAACTTATATTGCCAATTCGTGTCAATAGTTTAAAAATAAATCCAAAAAAAAAAAATCCATTTTTTTAATATTTACACCAAGACATCACTTTAAATAATTCTTTAAAAAAGATTCTTACCACCAGCGCAACTGCGTTGGAGTTGCTGCATTAAATTTATAAATAATTTAAGCAAAATTTTCTGTTCTTGCCTGTTCTTATCCCTCTTAAATGTTGTCCTAAAATTATCTTAAAATCATCTCCATATTATAAATTCATGTAAAAAGTTTATAATTTTGCTCGTTCTGTATAAAAGCAAGCCGGAAGTACAATGAAATTTCCCGCATCTTTGACTTCCTTAATGTGCGCATAACATAACATAGTTTGGACAAAATTCCACACATAAAAATTCCTTGACTGCTAATGAGCCAAACTAGACGACAACATTCTCTATCATCTTCATGTAAGCGCCCACATTAAAGTGTGTCACGTTAACTTCTCCCTTCTCTCGTCGTCTATCAACAGCCAGTCTTTCGCTCACTAATGGACCAACGCTTTTGCGCTCTGCTTACAAATCGAGATTTTCTTGAATATTAGTAGTAATAATAAAAGATAGCAGTGCAAGAAAATAACTAAATCATCTAAAAAACATGATACGAGTAATCTCCTTGGCATCTTTAATGCAGTTAATGATGGGTCGAGATATATTTCGAGTGGGTGCGTGTTGCTTTCATGTATCTATCTATCTATCTATCTATGTTATCTATCCAACTAGCTGTGCAACCGTCTCTTTCTCATCTCATTAGCTTTCATGTGGGATATTTCCGCTTTATTGAAATCACTTCCCGTTTAATTTTCATGGCGATTATGTGATTTTTTTTTTTTCTCCTACTTCATTTCGCGTTATTAGGCGCTACACTGTTGGGCAGTTTACTTAGTTAAGCTGATCTTTTGGCCCATTCAACGGAAACTCTGAAAAAAAAATCACATGATTTTTGAAAACTCACTCCTGACATTTGTTTAGGTTCAACAACATAAGCTATGTTACTACTTTTGTGTAGCAAAATTTTGAAAAGGTGCTCATAGCCTTGTGTGACCTGTTGTACCTTGGGTTTTTGACCGTCTTTTTTCTATGTATTTTATTTTTTCCTTTGCTTTGCTTTTCTCTTTTTTTCCACTTTTAATTTAATTGACAATAAATGCTAAAGCAGCAAAAGCAACAACAACAACATTTAAAAGACTCTGTCTTATATGTAAACATTATTTAAAAATAAATTGAAATTGAAATTGAAACAACAACAACAAAAGGCAGCACTTAAGCAGTGCCCATTTGTTGTTTTTGTTGTTGTAGCTCTTATTCAATTTTTTATATGACATTTTAATGCTCTTCACTTTTGTCCGTCATAATCTGCTGACCATTATTGTTGCGAAGGTTTGCATTTGTGTTTTATACTTTTTTTAATGTTGTTGTTGTTGTTGTTGCTTTCGTTATTTGTTTTTGCTTTTCCCTGTTTGTGCTGACCTTTCTCTCTCTCTCTCTCTCACACACATTCTCATTCTTTCTAATGCGCATTTTTATGGCCCGCATTTAAAATAATTTTGTAATGTTCTTTAATTGGTTTTGACTTTAAAGTGCGCTACACCCTACACTCAGTCGTTCTTTTTGAGTTATTGACAACTTTGACACAATGAAAATTATTTGAATTTATAAAAATTTTTGAAAATTAGAAATATTAATAAATTTATGCGACTTTTGCTAACTTTTATTAACAAAAAATTGCTTGATGTAGAAAATATATTTTCAAAAGTTTTCTTTTTCAAATCCATTTATCATTTTGTGAAATCATGACTTTATAATTAACCCATTAAGTCCGGGAAGAGCACAATTTTAATATGATGTTTGAGACTTAATTTCCGCCATAAAAAATTGGAATAAAAAATTTCAAACATACCTATTCTACTATTTTTGGGATTGCTCTTTCGATTGGTGAAGTCGGATTTGCATAATAATGACTTTAGAAAAAAATATGGCGCATTTGAATTAAAAAAATAACGAAATTTTTTGCGATGTTTTTTTTTGTGAATCTTTTTCGCATCAATATAGTTACTGAATCGGTGCCAAACCAAAACCAAAAGTGCACAAAATATCTAAAATATAACTAGGAATATTTTTTTTTTGGTTTGAATCAACCTAACCTCTTCAATATATCAATATGTAAAAAATTAACGTTATTTGATAAATTATAAATATTATTAATTAAATTCGCATCTCTTATGATGTAATTGTCCCAAAAATATATAAACAAGGAATTTTCGAGATCGCTGATCACGAATTTCCGGTTATAATGTTTATTATAGGGGGTGTTTACGATAAAAAATTGTTTTTTCCGTCCGTTAGCCGCTTTTTAAATGTTTCTCAACTCAAGGGAAGGAGGACGGCAAGAGTATTTTTTATTTGTTTTTATTTTTGTTTTTTTTTATTTTGTTTTTTTATTTATTATATTTTTTTTTTTTGTTTTTTTTATTTTTTTTTTTATTTGTTTTTCATTCGGATTTCGGATTTTTTCAAATAACTTCGAATATTCGAATAGTAAAAATTACGAATATTTGAATATAAGATATTAGACTTAATTTACAAATGCCAGATAACTTCGTTTGAATTATAAAAATATAAATGTTCACAAGGTTCCAGTTAGGAAACGTTTATAAAGCGGCCTACGGACGGAAAACCCCAATTTTTTATCGTAAACAATTCGTATAATAAACGTTATCGCATTTGTTTCAGTCATTTCATGAAATTTAATCGGTTACAGATCCACCATCTTGAGTTTTGAACATCTAACTTCGAATTCGTGATCAGCGGCCTCAAAAACCCCCTTATACACGTTTTCTTGTAATTTTGGAGCATTTTATGAAATTTGGTCGGCCATATTGAATCCGCCATCTTAAATTTAGAAAATCTATCCTCAAATTCGTGATTAGCGATCTCAAAAATCCTTTGTTTATATATTTTTGGGACAATATCAGTAGAGATGTGAATTTAATTAATAATATTAATAATTTATCAAATAACGTTAATTTTTACCATATTGATATATTGAAGAGGTTAGGTTGATTCAAACCAAAAAAATAATATTCCTAGTTATACTTTAGATATTTTGTGCACTTTTGGTTTTGGTTTGGCACCTATTCAGTAACTTTATTGATGCAAAAAAGATTCACAAAAAAAAAATCGCAAAAAATGTCGTTATTTTTTTAATTAAAATGCGCCATATTTAAATAATATAATAAAGTCATTATTATGTAAATCCGGCTGCACCAATCGAAAGAGCGACCCCAAAAATAGTAGAATAGGTATGTTTGAAATTTTTTATTCCAATTTTTTATGGCGGAAATTAAGTCTCAAACTTCATATTGAAATTGTGCTCTTCCCGGACTTAATGGGTTAATGGGTAAATTTTCTTTGAATTCTTTTGATTTATTCGGTATGATTGAAGTCGGGCTCTTAAGTGTCATTGATTGCTTATAGTTGTAATCATTTCAAGTCAATAAAATCATTTGATATCAATGAAATCATTTGAAGTCAATGAAATCATTTGAGTCAAATAGACTCATTTTGAAATCACTGAAATGGCGAAAAGACTTGAAATCAATTGAAACCTTTTGATTTTATTAAATTTTTTTTATTTTTTTTGATATATGCAAAATCGATTTTTGCTTAATCAAGTAATTCTAGACTTAAGCTTTCTAGACTTGAAAGCAAAGGTAGAACCAAAATTTTGCTTTTGGGAGCTAAATTATCCTGGGATTAGAGGAAGAGTTCGAAACTTAAAAAATGTTCAAACTAAGATTAAATTATATAGGGGAATTCAATCGTCTTAATTCGACTAACCCAAATCATTGGTTTTTGCCTTACATTTTCATCGAATTTTTCATTCTGCATTCTTTAAATTAATTCTTTTTGTTATTAGTTTTTGAACTGATTTACTTTATAAATTAAGTAAAAAAACTAGGTACATATTTTTTATTCTGGTTCTTATGATTTCTATCGCACTAAATTTAAGTTATTTTGAAAGATTTCCATCCATTGTCTTTAAAGACTTCAAATTTACTTCAAACACTTCAAGAAATATATTGCGTTAGTGATTGCAATCTTTTTACATGAATCACAGGTTGCAATGAACATGGTTTTGAAATCATGAAATCGAAGATTTTCACTAAAGATATTACTTCAATTATTTGACTCCAGTAAAAAACAAAAAAAAAAAAAAATCAAAAATTTTGAAAATCAAAAAAAAAATTATTTTTGAAATCAATTAAACAAAAATGATCATAAAATCATAAATTGAAATCATTGGCTATGAAGTCAGTGATTGCAATAACAAATGATCAGGCGAATACCTGGTCTGGTCTTGGTGCAAAAATAGATACAATAGAGTCCACAAGCGGTAATGAAGAGAAAGTTTTGAAGAAAAATCTTTATACTTGAGAAAAGTATCACTTAAGTGAAAACATCATTACTTTTTTGTATTTAGATTTTGACCAATTTTATTTGGCAATAATCCCTCAAAATAAAGTCTTGGCTTTAAAAAGTACAATTAATTACAATAGAGTGCCAGTGGTTACATATGCCAAGCGCTCAAGAGAAGTATTTAGTCAGTTTTCAACCAGTAATTTAAAGAAAAAATGTTAAAAAAAAAAAATAAATAACTGGCCATTTCAGCCCTTGAAAGGACTTTGACCTAGCTTCTTATGATCAATTGTGTTGTGCGTGTTATTAAGTTTGTACACAATTGACCGAGAACCGGACCTACATGCTTAACGCCGACTCCGAACGGCGATGAACGGAAAGTTCTCGTTCTCAAGAAGCTTTACATGGCATTTTGATTACTCTCTGAGGTTTGCCATTGTCTGCAGAGAGGTGGCGGCCGTACAGAAAAATTATTTTAAGAAAAAATGTTACGTGTAATAATATTGGTCACTTAAATCATGTTACTGGTCAGGAAGTCAAAAATTGAAGTCAACAATTGGTAATTCCGGATAAAAGTACACAATTAGTAATTTAAAATATAATACCGGTCATAAAAATAACAGAACTGGTCATTTAAAGTGTATTGCTGGTCATTACGAGTACATTAGTCGACAATTTTAGTCATAATAAGTACAGTAATGGTCATAAAACGTACAGTACTGGTCATTACAAGTACATGAATGGTCATTAGAAGTTCAGTAATGGTCATTACATGTACTGTACTGATCATTACAAGTATAGTACTGGTAATTACAAGTGCAGTACTGGTTATTACAAGTAAAGCACTGGTAATTACAAGTGCAGTACTGTTCATCAGAAGTATGATCATAAAAAACTTCGAAAAATCACTGTCCTTATCAGTACAAGTGCAATATTGTTCAATATTGGTCAATTCAAGAACAGTACTGATCATTACGAGTACACTACTCTTCATAAAAATCACTTGAAATTACAAGTGCAGTTTTAGTCATTATAAGAGCACTACAAATATAGTACTGGTCATAACAATTACAGTCCTGATCATAACGAGTGCATTACTGGTCATTACAAGTATGGTCGTAATCATAAAATGAACAGCATTGATCATAACAATCAGTCCTGATCCTTAAAAGAACAGTAATGATCATTATAATTACAACAATGGAAATTATAAGTGCTGCTCATTACAAGTACAATAATTGCCCATTACAAGTATAGAAATGGTCATAAAAAAGAACAGTACTGGTCATTAACAAGCACAGTACTGGTTATCAACAAGCACAGTATTGATTATCAACAAGCACAGTACTCGTCAATACGATTACACTGCTTGTGATAAAAATTACAGCATTGGTTATTACGAGTACACTTTTGGTCAAACAGAAAAGATGGTCTGTGAGGCTCAGAACTACTCGTCATCAGAGGCAGAGTATTGGTTAGTACATGTAAATTTCTGGACAACACAGAAACAGTTAGTCAATGATTACATAACTTTTAAATTTGAGTTAAAGTTATGTTTGAATAAATGTGCTTGAATAAGTACACCACAAGCACAAATCTGCCGATGAAAAAGCACGGTCATAATAAGTCTTTACCGATCAAACATTTTTTAACATGGTCATTAAACGATTAGTAACGGTCGTATTGAGCACAAATCGGGAAGTTTAGACAAACAAATGGTAATTAACAGGAGTCAAACCACTACTTAAAACAAGTACCTTCTGATCATTTAGACAGAATCGACGTTATAGGTCATAAATAGTCAGAAAGCACAGATGGTTAGTACATGTTTTCAAGTGCACGGTTATAATCTTAACAAGTGTATAACTGATCATGAACAGTCAGTACTAATAAGTACAAATACAAAACTCCATATGATAACAACATTCCAACTCAAAACAAGCACAGCAACTGTCAAGGAAACTACGTAGTAGTAACTAAATACACGGAGAGAAAAAAAATCAAGCATTCTATGCTTGAATCAAGCATATAGGCTATCAGTTTACACGCAAGCGTAAATTTCTCAATTCAAGCACTATTTTGCTAGAATTGAGCAAAATTTAGAACACAGAAAAAAATGTTTGATTCAAGAAGCATTTGCTTAAAATTTAAAAATATTTTTTTTTTATATTCAAGACTAATAATATTTGTTTGAAATGAGAAAAATTTACTTGATTCAAGTAACAATTTGCTGAAAACTAGAATAATTTGCTTGATTTGAGAAATTGATTGCCGTTGAATTGAGAACAATTTGCTTGATTTAAGTAAAGAATTTACGGAAAACTAGAATAATTTGCTTGATTCAAGTAATTTTCTGAATACTAGAAAGTTTTTCTTGATATTAGACACTTAATTTTTTTATTATAATGAAAATTCTTCAGGATATAAGATAACCGATCATCAAAACAACTCGAATATATTAAATATATCTTCTTAATGCTGACATGTTTCCAAGTTAAATAACAGATAAGACAGTGCGCCTTGGAACTATGCCATAGTTTGTCAATCCTTACCATCATAAACATATTTTCATGTAAACATGTTGTGAATTATAATCATTATAGTTCAATATAAGTTGAAGTGAGAAAAATTTGCTTGATTCAAGTAAACAATTTGCTGAAAACTCAAATAGTTCTCTGCGATTGCTTAAATTAAGAAAATATTTTCTTGATTCAAGTTTTGTTTCAGGTTCTAGAATCAAGTATTCTATTCTTGTTTCAAGCAATCATTTATTTTACTCAATTTTAGAAATAAATGCTCATTTTAAATTTATTTTCCATAATTTTGTCTTGTTTTTGCTTGATTTGAGCAAATGAGGCTAAATTTTAAATTTTCTCTAATAGAGCAAAATATTAGCTTAATATAAGAATATTATTTCTCTCCGTGTAAAGATAGTATAACTTCTCTACGCCGCTATCAAAATAAGCTCTAGTTAATTTGCATCTATATGTTTGATATGGCACACATAGTTGTTGAATCTTATAAAATTTAACTTTCTTACTTCAACGCGATTTTATTTGAACAGTTTAACATTTCAGTTTAAAACATTTATATTTAGTCGCTTCTCCTGGTAAGGTCCTTGCTAGCATTCCTGTTTTTTTTTTTTATAGAAATATAGCATAAAATACAAAAACTTAAGTTGCTGCCATTTTCTAAGAACACCCTTAAAAAACTTAATTTTAGTGGATTTATTATTTTAACTTTCTTTGAAAACTCATCATTCAAAGTTCTTAGCCGGAATAAGGGGAAAGTTTATCTACGCTTATTAAAGCTAAAATAACTTTTCATTGTTATGGAAACTAAATCCAAGAATTTAAGCACACTGATAACTTGCTTTCAGCTAAACATTTAACAGAGTTTGTTTTTTTTTTGTTAATAATATGAATGTTCCTCATAAAAACAGTCTGCATTAACAGTTTATTTCTTATTGAGATTATTCGGTACTTACCCTTCAGACAATTCTTATAATTCATCAGCTTAAAATAAATTGTAATCTTATTTCTTCGAATTCCATCAGATTATTTTGAAATGTGTTTAACTAAAGCCATAAAATTCAAAATCTGGGTGCTTTATTTTTTTTTATTTTTTGTTTTACAATCATTCCAATTTTATACACACAAAATTTACATAAAATGTTGTTACACTACCTCATATAGACATGATCAAATTAAATGTATTTTTTTAATCATTTATTTATTTTAATTTAGCCAGTATTTTAACATTTTACAATATAAGAGTAGAAGTGAATAAAAGTCAAATTGGATTTCAACGTCATATTGCTTAAATAAAATAGGTTTTGATGTTACCTTGTAATTTTGAGGTAGTTAGAATTGATTGCATTCTCCATCTGTTATTAAATCAAGTGTTTAGAAATCATCACAATATTTTTTTTCTAAATATACAAAATAGCATTTCTCAATAGTTTATTGCTATTAGCTATTCTGAAAAAAAAAACTTTTTTTGAGAACGTGCAAATAGGGTTGGATACAGCAAAGTACTTAGGAATCATAAAGTGAAGCTGGAGACCAAATTATCTTGAACGTACTGAGAGAGCCAACGTTGCTATATATAGGCCTGCAATAAAGGAAATGGCTGTAGCTGGGATCTTTCCACAAATACTGCTAAATGGCTATGCGTGTATATCTATAGTTAGCCCCTCCAGGAAATGTGACCAGTCTAAGAGTCCCTCTTCCACTGGTTGCTCTGTCACCCTTACTAGTCACACATTATACCCCTCACAGTACATTCTTCTATTGAACATTATTTGTATGAGCGTATGTTCAAGAAAGTACTAGTCGCTGTTTGAACTAGTGAATGAGTATATCCAAAGAGACCAATTGGACACATTTGTCGTAGTACTAGTACCAGTGATGTTACTAGTATGTTTTTTTATTCTATACCTGAAATATCTTCTACTCATTATAATTTTATTATTCACATTGTTTATAATTTAACTACTTTCGTTTTTATGCTCTTAATTTTCACTCGCCAAACAAAAATAAAATTGAGCCGACGCAAAAAAGAGAAATTACGCATGACACGCCAACATCAGGCACACTTTTAGCAAGTCGCAAGCAAACTTCACTGAATCATTTCTCAGCGAAGTTATGAGACGACGAAGCATCACGTTCGTAGAAGATCTGAATACATAAGCTTCGTTAAAAATGTCTACAGTTGGTTTCTACAGACGGTTTCTATAGTTCTGTTGTCTCTGGTGCAACATTAGTGACAAAAGAGCAATTTTCCCCGAATTTCCTTCAGGGCTACTACAGGGCTTAGGCATCCGCAGGAATTTTTCGAGGGGATAAGAGGGACTGAATGTATTGGTGTGCACTTATATGAAAATTATGATATGCAAATGTAACATATACACATACGAAATAAAAATACATGCAATTATTCCAGTACAGGAGGGGGAGGGGGCAAGAGCCCCCCGAAGGACGCCCTTGCTACAGGGTATTTGTGTGTGTGGTTGTCATCACTTAAATTACAATTATATCGTAAGTTACTAGGGAAAGAATTGTCTCCGTGTGCATCATTGGGGCAATTAGGTCTTTTATATATGATGCGCTGTAGACAATTCTTATAGTCCTTTTTATTGGAAAATTACACTCATATCTTTACGCTCATAACTCGTAAACAAGGTCGGGCAACCGTATTTTTTAACGGGCTTAAACAAACGGTTGTCCATTTTAAAGTAAGAAAGTTCAATTAAAAAAAACACCACTTAAAATGCGGATTTCGTTAAAATTATTATTTTGCTATAATGTTTGGTCTTTGCCATTATATGTGGAATACAACATCATTCAAATCGCCTCCACGGGAGTTTTTTTTCATAACTCGGCCCATGGCTTGACTGGGCCCATGACTTGAATGTTGGTTTAAATTACTGAAGAGTTTGAGGTTTGTTCACGTTAACCCAATGTATTGCGAAGTTCCACAAAAAAAGTCCACAAAAAGAGGAGTCGAATCGCACAATCTCTGAGGCCAATTGACATCGGCAAATCTCGGAATAAGTTCTGCTGGAAATTTCTGTTGCAAAACGCCGGTATTGTTGTTGTTGCTTAGCTTGTGGCCCCATCTTGTTGAAACCACATATCGTCCCAAGCCAAAAAATCGGTTTACTTACGGTTATACTGCTCAGAATAGACACTGTAACGGTTGCTCCTTGATCTTTTTTAAAAAAAAAGAAAATATGATCCAATGACACCAAAAGACCATAATGCACACCAGTCACTTTATGGATGGCTTGGCTTTTCCATAATCGCTTTTGAATTATCAGAGCTTAGCGCGAAATGGGCCTCATCGCATTATGGGCCTCATGGACCTGAAGAAAATTCGCTTCGAAAAATAAGCATTTTTTTTTTAGAAAAATTTAACAATTTTAACGCGTTATTTGGTAGCAAAATATTCCAAATTTTAATGCAAACGTTTAACTATACAAAAAGCAGTTTTGGATGATATGAATATTTGACAACTGCCAAATGTCACGAATGCACTTTACGAAACCCAAAATTGATAACCCTTTATAAGAACCTTTTCCAGATCATTATCATTTAAGGAAGTGATAAAGGTTATTTATAAGATAGATATATACTGTGGCCAAAAAATATCGGGAATTTTTTTGTGTTTATAAATCAAAAAAATCTTTATTTATTGTACTAAATTCATTTCATCCCCCTCAAAGTAGTCCATCCCACATGTGCAATACACTTGTGCCAAAGGTTTTTCAAATTTCAAAACATGCTACAAGCACATCTTCCGGTATAGTCTTCAATTCCTTCTTCATTTCGATTTCTATCTCTTCTATCGATTCAAAACGGTATTCACAGAGCTGTCACTTGAGTTTAGCGAATAGCCAGAAGTCACATGGTGCTAAGTCAGGCGAATACGGTGGTTGCGAAACGATTTGGGTCGAGTTTTTGGTGAAATGATCACGAATTACGAGTGCAGTGTGAGACGGTGCATTATCGTGATGCAAAAACCAAGAATTGTCTCTCCACAAATCCGGTCTATTTCGACGCACAGCATTACACAAATGACACATAACAGCCAAGTAGTATTCTTTGCTGACAGTTTGGCCAGTTGGAAGGAATTTATAATGCACCACACCACGATAATCGAAGAAAACTGTCAACATGCCCTTGATTTATGTCTTGCTTTGATGTGTTTTTTTTTCGGTCTCAGCTCAACTTTGGGACAGTATTCACCCGATTGATCAGCTGTTTTCGGGTCGTAAGCGTAGACCCAAGACTCATCTCCAGTTATGATGCGTTTCATTTTGTGTTGATAGTCGGAAAGCATTATTTCATACACATCAACGCTGCGCTGTTTTTCCATGAAATTTTTTTTGCGTTTTTGGCATCAATCAAGATTTCAGTTTTCTAAGTCCCAAATGATCACTCAAAATGGTTTTCACTGCTTCTTCCGATATTCCAACAAGATCAGTTACGTCTCGGACTGTCAAATGATTAAAGTTCAAAGATGTAGTCTGGTTAAGTAGTAGTATGCCTAAGTATACAAATGACTCCCTTTTGTCAACAATTCTGGCCATTAACCGAACTCTACGTCATTAAAATAAGCCCCATACTTGTACTAAGATGATCCCTCCCCATGAAGTTTACATCAAAGAAAGTTTACATGAAACTCCATTCTATTTCAGTCATTCTTATGCACGTGAATCAAAATAATCTTGCTGCGATTCTTGAACGATGGCTATATCCAAATGGACAATTTCTTGGATATTTACACCATTTCGATAATTTCTAAAATTTCACTTTTCTGAGGCCCAAATGGTTACTCAAAATGGTTTTCACTGATCGTTCCGCTAGTCCAACAAGGTCAGTAAGGTCTTGGGCTGTCAATCGACGATTTTGGAGCAACAATTCTTTGATTTTGTTCACGTGTAGCTTATCAGTTGATGTTGATGCTCGTCCTGGCCGTGCCTCGTCTTCAACGCTTTCCCGACTCTCTTTGCAGATTTTGTACCACTCATCAACTCTTGTTTTCAATAGAGCTTGCTCACCGAAGGCCTTCTGCAACATTTTCAACATTTCGGCAGCAGAAATTTCATTCCGCACAAAAAATTTAGTGGAACTGCATTGTTGATGAATACTTTCAGACATTATAAAAAACGAAAAATTTACTTTTAGCTATTTACAAAAGGAAGCGCATCTAAAACATGAATAAATATTTTGACGTGTAATTTGGCAGAGATGTCAGTGACAGTAGTGCCAACTTAAAAATAAAAACATTTGTCCCTATCGGCATCCCCAAAAAAGCTATAGCTTTTGCTTTTTTTTTTGCTTTTGTTTTTGATTTTGCTTTTGTTTTTGCTTTTGCTTTTGCTTTTTCTTTTGATTTTGCTTTTTCTTTTGCTTTTGCTTTTGCTTTTGCTTTTGCTTTTGCTTTTGCTTTTGCTTTTGCTTTTGCTTTTGCTTTTGCTTTTGATTTTGCTTTTTCTTTTGATTTTGCTTTTTATTTTGCTTTTGCTTTTGCTTATAGCTTTTATTTTGTTTGTGCTTTTGCTTTTGCTTTTGCTTTTGATTTTTCTTATGGCTTTCATTTTGCTTGTGCTTTTGCTTTTGATTTTGCTTTTGCTTTTGGTTTTGATTTTGGTTTTGCTTTTGCTTTTTCTTTTTCTTTTGATTTTGCTTTTTCTTTTGCTTTTGCTTTTGCTTATAGCTTTTATTTTGCTTGTGCTTTTGCTTTTTCTTTTGAGTTTGCTTTTGCTTTTTCTTTTGCTTTTGCTTTTGTTTTTGTTTTCGTTTTTTCTTTTGCTTTTTGTATGGTATATTTTTCTTAAACGGCTTTTTCTATAACCTTAGTTATAAAAGGATATTTTTCAATTATTATTATTTTGTTTTTGGAAATTTTTGTTTATTTAAGTCGAGTCAAAATTCAAAAATGGAGTTAAATAAATAGTCTTCCAAACCGATGAGATGATAGTATCCTCAATGCTTTTCAAGGTGCAAGGTTTTATATTCTGTTTTGCACTCAGGAAGCTAGAGAACAGGGATGCTTCAAATTAAGAACAGGGATGATCAGGCTAGAACCCGTTTCCAAAAAAAAAAAAATATATTCTGTACTGACAATAGATCTTGGTTCTCTCAAACAAGTTGTAGCTTACTTAATATACTGTAGATTAGATGGTTAAGGGAATTTTGAGATACGTAAGGTAAGAATTAAAAAAGGATATTAGCTATAAAAGGATGAAGTTTTGATGTCACTTAAATGGTAATGAAATATACGGACGATAATTTTTTCATAAGTTTGATGCGAAAATTTAATAAGTAATATTTTACTCTTAAGATTGACAAAGTTGTACCCTAAAAATAAGAACCTTGACAAACATTTTTCTCTTTATCCAACTTTGACCAAGTTTTTTGTGCAGAGTGTGAGAAATCGACAAAGTGTATTAATTCAATATATAGAGTATTATGTGTGTATTATAGGTAGCTCATAGTTACCAAAAGCAACCATAGAAAATTTTGGTCAATATCCGTTATGTACTCCTCATCAAACTACTTAATTAAGGGATGTTATTCGTCTGTCAAAGCAAATAAAAAAAAAAAACCGAAAAGGATCAAAACAGCACATTTCGATAAATAAAGCATAAAAAAGGGAAGACGACCAAATAAATGCCTACAAAATCTCGACATAGAAAAACTTTGCTTGTATAAAGGACTTAATTCGGCATGGTTGGATGGAGAAAAAAAGGAAGTTTATAGCATGGAACCTAAGAGGAAATGGGACTATATTAAAATGCGAAAACACCTTAACATGACGACAACAACAACAACAACAACAACAACAACAACAACAACAACAACAGGAACAGGAACAACAAAACCAAAAATAGAAAATCAAAGAAAATCTTCAGAGGAGGGAATGGCGCGCTGGAGGAGTTGATTCACAAAAAGGTATACCTTGAAATTGAAACCGTGTTGGAAATTTGTCAAAAAAAAAAGAACCTATATAGACAACAACAACGACTGAGTGTCGAATAACTCTACTTTAAGCTGATGCAAAATTAATACCAGAAAAGGCAAAAACAACAACAACAATAACAACAACAAGTGCTGCCAAACAAGAATTACGACATAGTAAGCTCAATAAAAACAAAAATAGGGGTTGTACCGCATAGAATAAATAAAGCAAAAGAAACAAAAAAAAAAAAACAAAAATAAAAAAATGCTGTTAAGTGTGTAGAACAAGCAGGTCAAGTTCCGGTCATGATATAAAATTATTTAGTTTTTGTTGTTTTGTTTTGATCGGCCACACATGACACGGTAACAAAAATATATCAATGAAAATAACAGCAGTAGCAACAACAGCAACAACAACAACAACAACAACACTATGCAGTATATCACATTTCAATATAAATAAAAAAGTTTCGATGGCTACAAGAAGCGGCATCGAAAGAAGAAAGAGAAGGCGCAGGCAAGGTAGTAAAGGGCAAATACTTGTAAAGAGGACAACTCATGTTTGTATTGAGGACATGTTTGTAGTGCATGCATGGCATGAAATAAAAGAAAGACAAATAAGTGCAACAACAACAAAAACAAGAGCAAGTGAAAAATATGCTAACGCGCAGACGAGACGGAAAAATGAATAAAGCAACGGTAACAAACACGCGCACAGGAATTCCTTGATTAGATGGACAGACAGATCGACAGACAGACAGACAGACAAGCAGATAATCAGGCAGACACACAGCTAGGGATAGTAACAACAACAGCTACAACAAAAACAACAAAAAATAACAACAGCAACAAAGGATAGTAAAGAGAACAGGTGAAAAAGTTGTAGGATATAAAAATTAAGGATATCGCATGGCTGTTTCTTGCCTACTCGCAGTAACATGTGTGCGTATGCCTGTCTAGGTGTGCGTATTCATGTGTGATGGGTGTGTGTGTGTGTGTGGGTGCGTTATTGTGCCATGTGCGCTAGATACGGTAACGATACAGCTGCTAATGCATAAAAGCGAATAAATTCCAAGCGAAAATAGTCGCACACAAACAAATCACAAACAAATTTGACAGCATTGATTTCACCGGATATCCAATAAGCTTGAAATTTCAATAAGTTTTTTTTTTTTTTTTTAACGTCAATTTTCTTCAGCTGCTATGGTTTTATGCTGCGAGACATGTTTTATGTTTGTTTTAATTGCTCGCTGGAATGAGCGGAATTTCTGTCATGCAGAAAATCCAGGCTTTTGTGCGCCAGTTTAATATATTGAGGAGGTGGAAGTTATTTTTTGTAGAAAATTTCAATAAATTTCCAGATATTTCTTGAGTCGATTTGTGTTACTGATTCTAAGGAAAAGGACTTTTTTGTGCAGGAATTTTTTATTTAACCTTGATACTTTTAGACGGTGATAAGAACAGTGTTTAATAAAATGCAAAGACATTTATTTTAGTGTTTTTTTTTTATAAAAACAAGTTTATTATGTGACGACCCTTAACGACCTTTTTAAAAGAACCGAAAATTATTTAGTAAATAGTGGGTTGAGTGAAGTACGGTTAAGTGGACTTGAAATTCCTCAGAGAAAAATAAGGTTCAACATTCTTTGTGAGTTTTTATTCTTGCTTAACCTTCAAATACATAAAATTTTTTATAACTTAAGAGATATCTTCATTTGTCAATTTGACAAAGGCTCTATCAGCAGACATTTAAGTGTAAGGTCCCAAGAAATAAATTTTGCCGAATGATATTATTACAAACATATTACATGGAGTACTAAGCACTTCTATCTATGCTTACAAGATGTTGCCATTTGTCTGTTTGGCTTAAAGGCAAATAACGAGCAGTGCCAGCAGGTGGCTTTAAAAGCATCATAGCAATGTTTGTTTTTTTTTTTTGTAAAAATAAAAATAACGTCCTTAACATAAAAACTTATTAAAATTTGAAAATATTTGGAACATCAGGTGTGCATATTTGAGCAGTTCTAAGTAGTTTTAAAGTTACTCAAAGTTTGTCGACATTTTTAAAAATTTTCATTGAAACTCTAATGCTGAGTGAATAAATGAAATTAATTCGAACAGATGAGACATATTTTTAATTAGAAGCTCAAATTCCAGGTGATGTGCATAGCATTATTTTAACAATGCCGTCCTGTAAGTTTTATTTTAATTTACTTTCCAAATGAAAGCAGAATTCTGGAATACAAAGAAACGGTAAAAATAGATACCATTTAGTAATTTTTTATTAATTACTATTTTACGTCACGTTTTGCCTTGCAGGATTCCCAAAAATACAAAATGTTATTTTTTCAAAATGCATCGGCGCGCCGTTGGTGCTAATAGAAAATTTATGGTACCACGGTAAAGGTTAATCCTTTGATGTTTTGAGAAAATTCAAAAAGAATGACTGCATCGGCATCTGGCGGGAGCTGGAGCTGGTATACAAAATCATACGTTAGTTAAGTTCGGCTCTTGGCTCTCACGATAAAAAAAACGCAAAAAATAATATTTTATAAGGTCACAAAAAAAAAAATAAATAAAATAAAACTAAAACTAAACCTAAAACTAAAACTAAAACTAAAACTAAAACTAAAACTAAAACTAAAACTAAAACTAAAACTAAAACTAAAACTAAAACTAAAACTAAAACTAAAACTAAAACTAAAACTAAAACTAAAACTAAAACTAAAACTAAAACTAAAACTAAAACTAAAACTAAAACTGAAACTAAAACTAAACTAAAACTTAGACTAAAAAAAAGAACAATTAAAATAAAAATAAAAACTAAATAAAATAAGAAGAAGAAAAATTTCTAAATAATGATATGCACAAAAAAATAGAATAAAAAAAAATGAAAATGAAAATAAAAATAAAAATTAAAATACAAATAAAAATAAAATAAAATTGAATAAGAAAATAAAATTATTAATAAAAAGAAAAATAAAAATATAAAATTAAAATGAAAAATGATAAAAATAAACACAACAATAATAATAAGTACTTAAATATTAGCACAAAAATAAAAAAATAACAAAAATAAATAAAAAGAAGAAAACAAAAAATATAAAAAAAAAAATTAAAAGGTCACATTAAATTTAATTCAAAAAATATATACTATAACACAAAAATAAAAATAATAATAATAATAAAAATAAAACTAAGTCTAAAAGTAAATATAAAATAAAACTAAAAGTAATAAAAAAACTAAAAGCGAAAAATAAAAAAATTAAAACAAAATTTATTAGGTAAAAAAAGGATACAAAGCCAAAGAAAGATAAGGATATATGTAAGGATCAGAAAAGGTTTAAGAACAAAAATTTCACAAGATTAGGACAAGTTTTTGAAAAACAACGAAAACAAAAATTTTCACAATGCTGAGGACAAGAATTAGAAAAAATATTGGGTCAAGGCCTTAAGAAGTAATCCACTTCTAGAAGGATAAGTTCACTTCTTGAAGAAGAAGGTTCAGTTTTATGAGAAGAACTAGGACAAAAATGTTGACCTGAATAATCACAAGAGGTAAGACAAGTATTAGGACAAATAAAAGAATACGAGAGGGTGAGGACAAGTTCAATGAAAGGCAAAACAAAAAGAGTAAAGAAACTCGTACATCATTACTTCAAATCTACGGGTATGTCCATGATACAGGCAACTGCGTTTTTGTTTTTTTTTTTTTTTGAAAAGTCAGTATTGATGAAAAGTATTAAGATTCAAAACCCATATGATCCAGCTTTTATATTCTTTTACCTGGAATATATTCCGAATTAAATGGAACTTGAACGGGTTGTTTGGGGGTACGCAGGAAGACTATCGTCAATTTTCGGTGTGGTGGCCAAAAAAAGTAAAAATTTTCGGACTTTTCCAGCTTTTCGCTTATATCCTTTAAATTAAGCACATTTTGTGTACCACATTAGAGCATTAAATTTCCTTAAAGTTCGTTGGTAAACTAGATTTTCAGTCCCAATATTAACGGAGATACAGCCGATCGAAGTTAAGACAAAGTTTTTTTAAATGAAACGTGTTGCCAGAGATAATGTTAACATGAAGAAACTAAGTGATTGGTTTGCAGAACATTCAACATTCCCAGAGACGCATGAGCGGATGTCCATCAGCTCAGGGCAATTGCTCGCAATGGGTGCAAATGTTACATGGCCCGGTCGATTGGTATCACCTGCTTGAAGACCAGCTTGGAGCAAGGAAATTAAAAAGACTTGAAATTAAAGGATAGGTTATTACTCTGGATCCTGTTCTCTGACAACCAAAGACATGACGTTCAAGTGGACCCACTCACTCCATTCCAACGAGTGTGTATAGCAAAACAATCAGAGGCTGACCTAAGAAACTTCTTGAGGTATGAACTTGCCCCTTTTCCAATGTCACTGTTCACAGAAGAAGGAATGCATAAAGTTAGAAAATCCATGCCATATGATACAACTCCATTAATGGTGGATTCCTGTTGCATAGAGTTGTTTGGACCACGTCAAGTGAAGCCACATTTCAAGAAGTCTACTAAAACTGTATCCTGTTGGGATAACTTAACAAAGTACCAAAGCCGCTGAATGTTATTGGTGTGCTTTTCTTCACTCCTCAACAAAATTTTGAATTGCAAGACAACTTCGCTCAGCACAATTTCGCAGGTGAAATTTCTTTCCAACGATATCAACAAAATGAGCTTCATAACTATGCTGAAAAGTGAAATGGAAACCAGCGGGATCCAAGTTAAGCAGTCAGTAGAAGACGCCGATGTAATGATTGTGGAAATAACATTACAACAGGCTCTCCGTCAGCGGACCCCAACGACAAATCGGCTGTATCTCCGTTAATATTGGGCCTACAAATTTGGTTGACCAAAGAGCTTTTAGGAAATTTACTGCTCTTCAACTTTGTCATGCAACGTGGCAGAAAAACTGAAAAAAGTCCGAACATTTTAACGTTTTTGGCCCCCTCTTAAGTAAGCACAGGGTCCTCGCGGTCAAAAACTAAGGATAGTCTTCCTAGTGTACCCCCAAACAACCCGTTTAAATTCCATTTATTTCCAAATACTTGCCAGCTACCTTCATTCCATGTCGACTGGACTAATATGAGAAAGATTCATTGCAAATAAATTGTAGACAGATTAAAAAATTTTTTTGACATCATATTGCCATAAGCCGTTAATAATTGTTAGTGTCAGAGTTCTCAAATATTGAAGAGTATCTAAGCATCTGCTTGAAAAAGAAAAGCAAAAGCACAGCACATAAAACAACCAACTGAATAAATATTAGAAAATTGGTTGTTGTCCACACTTAAGAAACAAGTGAATTTCCCTTCGTCTTCATAGTTCACAGTAGCCAACATTGCATTCACATCTTAGATTTGAGAATTTTCAACTTCTGACTTCAGATGTCTGACATCAGCGACTCCGAAAATGACATAATAACAATGTTGGTGAAATTCTAAATGAAAAAATAATGCTTTAAAGTGTTCAAAACATACAAAATATTAAATTTTATAAAAATTTGAAAAAAAAAATATTTTATGTATGTAATTCAAATTTAAAATTTGTACAAAAGAAAAGCGCAACAGTTTGTTTAACGGCTTAATTGATATTTTCTGGCCATACAATCTATGTTCTATGTATTTTATAGGGAAATTTTAATTTTACGGAATGTCAGCAATTATTTATTATTAAATTTATTTCGATATTTTCATATTGCATGGTCCCAGCGTTAAATGAACCCATGCGTTTAACACCCGACCCCACACTACCTGAAGGCAGCAGCAAAAAGACGCACAGAGAGCACTGTTACATGACGACTTTTTTATTTTTTGTTGTTTTTATTTTTTTTTTTTTTTTTTGACGTTTTGCTCTGACAGTAAACGCTGAGCACACAAATTTGGGTTAAAAAGTTTATAGCCAGCCAACAAGCTGGTGTGGCATAACTTGCCGAAACAAAAGAAGGGAACGGTTTGAGTGACACACCAGTGGAAGTCAGCTGAAAATGACAAACAGGTGTCAAAACTGTGGCAGTAGGTGAAGTTTATTTAGGGTTTATTTTAATTTTTTTTCTACTTTTTTTTTATATACAAAATATTAAATTTTTATGCAACTTTTAATTTTCATGGCTTAGAGTGTGACCATTCATTCATTTTTGGCCATTCTGTTAAAACTTTTGCCTATGGCATTCTACTGATTTGGCTCAGATTATAGTTGAATGTTTCATAAATGTTTAGTTTTGCTGTTAACTTTATGACAACTTAAGTTTTTTAAAGTAAATATCTTTGTAAGCTCTATAGCGGCTATTAGCCATGTAATTGTTGTTTTGACACGTTCTTTAATGAACTTATCTCGAACAACAGATTGTTTTTTTAATACCATGAAAACACATGTTTGAGAAACAAAACACATTTTCAGCACATGTAGGAATTCTCTGCTATTCAAACGTTCGATCGATAGTTAGCAGAACCAATTTACGTATCTTCAGAAATTTCTCGCTAAAATATTTTAATTTTGCACTTTAACTAGTTTGGTTATGGTTTCTTTATTTTTCAGGTGCAATAGAAAAACAAAAATTCCATTACCTTGATGAAAGTTGCACATTCTTTTCGCTATGACTCGTTTGTGGAATTAATGCAGTTTATACGAAGCTATTCGTAAAAATTGCTGTTAGTTGATTGAAGTAAATATTGAATGTTGCACATTTACATTTCTTAAAATAATTGTACTCTACGATAATTGAATTTTAGTTCAACATCATGAACATCAATATGTCACATGTCAGAAATGTCACATTCACTTCGACATTATTTACATGTTTGTGTATCGTTTAATGTGCAGTTAAGAAGCTATTATTACTGTTTGTTAATAAATTCTGAGCACGCTAAGTATTGTCAACTACCTAATTACTGATTAGCCAGCTCTCTCAATATGTCTTAATATGAAATTTTGCATTTTGTTTTTGTTTTTTTTTTGTTACATCTAAACTTTCTCTGTTTTGTGGATGTAATTTGATACAGCAAAAATGTAATTTATTTTGTAAATTTTTTGATGATGCAGAAAATGTTAACAACCCTGGTTAATGCGCGTGACTTCTTTTTTAATACAATGCAACTGCGAAGGCTCCAACGCTATTGGAAAATTCTCTTTTACATTTGTTCGAAGATGGCCGTTCAAACACAGATGACATCTAGCTTACACAGTAAGCGAACATTAGAGTAGGTTTACTGCTTACCATGCATAGAAAAGAAGAAAACACAAAATTAATCCCTATGCCAAATAAAAATAAAAACAAAAACAACGAAAACGAAAGCAAATTAAAAAAAAAAAGATACAGTAGTTTCCACTATGTCGTAACACAAGACGTAGAATAAGTCAATTCGCTTTTGATGACATATTTATTAAAAACTATTTAGCAAAATATTTATTCCATACACCTGAGCATATGACCTTTAAAATAGTGCCGGAGAGGGTTAATATGTATGACCGACCCCCATTACTTTTGCAAAAGGAACATTTTTGCCCTTGACACCTTATCCCTGCGATCACTCCTTAGGGGGGCTCCTATACAAATTTTATGGTTTTTGTATATTTATGCCATACACCTGAGCATATGACCTTTAAGAGAGTGCCGGAGAGGGTTAATATGTATTACCGACCTCCATTATTTTTGCAAAAGGAACATTTTTGCCCTTCACACCTATTCTCTCCGACCACTCCTTAGGGGGGCTCCCATACAAATTTTATTGTGTTTGTGCCGGAAAGGGTTAATATGTATCACCGACCCCCATTACTTTTGCAAAAGGAACATTTTTGCCTTTGACACGTATTACCACCGACCACTCCTTAGGGGGGCTCCCATACAAATTTTATGGTTTTTGTTTATTTATTCCATACACCTGAGCATATGACCTTTAAGAGAGTGCCGGAAAGGGTTAATGTTTATGACCGACCCCCATTAATTTTGCAAAATGAACATTTTTGCCTTGGACACCTATTCCCTCCGACCACTCCTTAGGGGGGCTCCCATACAAATTTTATGGGTTTGTCGATAAAACCGGAAACTGTCGATAAATAGGCAGCAAGTTTAAGCAAACAAAAACATCAAATGTTGGCTTTATATTTCATGTAATTGTGTAAAATTTATATAAGTTAGAGAGTTCTAACATGAATTTTTGTCGCATTGAGGAGCAAGCAGACCAACAAGTGCTAACATCAACATTGTACGATCAGTACTTTAGGCCCACCAAAGGCTCAAAAAGTTATATAAATACCGACACCTGATCACTATCAACCACCCTACTTACCTCCGAGAATGACGTATTCTACGTCAAAATAAAAATGGTAAATTAATGCAAATGACGTCACAAATTACTTTCACTATATAATGAATGAACGTTCTGTTCTTTTTTTTTTCTTTTTATGTTTAATGCACATGATATACATAAATATCTTTTTTACAGAATTTTTTCAAGTCTAAAAATGAACGGGTGCATTCATAAAAAATTATGAACATTTTATAAAGCCTTCATAAGAACAAATCGGAAAAAGAGACATATCGGAAAGATAAAATTGTCTGCAGAGAGATTTATAAATATCAACAACAAAAATAAAAATTTTTTTATAAGCTTTGATAAGGTGATTTGTTATAGCCCTTAGGAAGGCAACGTAGCTAAATCTGCTCTCGCATAAACAGTTTTACTCTCAACTAGCGTTGCCATATGTCCCGTATTTCAAAAGACTTTCCGTATTTTGCATGATTTTATAAGTGTCTCGTCGGTACAAAATTTTTCCCGTATTTTTGACATTTTTGTAAAACGTCAAACACGTCAAAAATCAAATACGCATTCACATGAACTGAGGGAGGGATTCAGAAAAGAAGTATAAGCCGACCATAATATGCATAGAAATATTACATAGTACATACATTTAAGCAAAACTGAGTGCGAAATATATGTGAAGCGCAACATTACATTTATTCTGCGTACATAAAAAAATTGTTTTATCTAAAATACATTTTCTTAAAATAACTTTCTGTATTTATTGTCTCGTAAAATTTTTCAAAATCCAGTTTTTTTACATATTTTGCATTTGTCCCGTATTGTTGGAAAACAAATCTGGCAACACTACTCTCAACCGTTGAATAATAGCTGTTTAAAAGTTGCCTGAGCAGCAGTAAAGGGCTTTGTTTAAATCCTAAACCAAAGCACGGTTTAAACAACAACAAAAAGAGCTTTTTGAGTGCACAGCCTTACACTGAAAAAATAGTTGTTAAAAACTCTCACAACATTTGGAGCAAGGAAATCTCATCGACAGTTGGATTTTCAATATAACCATTTCTTTTTTATTTTTGTGTTTTTTTCGCCATTTTAACATAAAAAAACATAAATAAAAAGGTAAAAGTGAGGAATAGAATGTATACATTTTTTTCTGAAACATTCCAAAATATTTACGTACATTCATCAATAAAACATCGAGAGATTTCCATACCACATCAACGCTCAAAGCATACTGTCTTGAAATTTAAAGCACAGCAGAAAAAACAAACTTTTACGCACAGCGAGCCAATTTTTACTTTGTGTGCAAAAGCTCAACAACACACTCAAGAATGATAGAAACCAGATTACGCGTTCCGCAAATGAGAGAGAGAGAGAGCATGACGTCACAAGCGATATTGTCAGACTTTGGAATAATGTTACTCCCACGCCCACGCTTAAATATTTTTTTTCTTATTTTTATAATATGTATATGGACCTCCTTAACCCATTTATATAACAAAATTTTGTCAGTCTCGAATATTTTAAGAAATAAAAATCTTGAAAGTATAAAAAATTCATATTTTTCATATACGAAAATATTTATATTTTTGTACAGAAGAGTAGATATTTTTACTTTACTTTTTCGAAAGAATTTATTTTCAATATCGTCAATTTGTCTAAGAGATCGCACATTTGCATACGTTTTCGTCAAGCAAAAGTACTTTGTGACGTCATGCACTCAGTTGAGAAAGAGAGCATTAGATAACGGGACTGCGGAACGCGTAATCTTGTTTCTATCAGTCTTGCAACACACTATGCCCGCGGGTTATGGAAAACTATGTAGTGACCACCACTGCCCTTAACCCTAACGAGAACTCGCTCTCACATGAGCAGTCTCAATCTCACGAGTTAAACAATGGATGAAAAAATAAGGTTGTCTCGGGGCTGATTGTACTCTCTTCTCAGTACCATCAGTACTCAATTGTCAAAATCAATGAAAATCAACAACAACAACTTCATCGGCTTCACAAGATATCAATTTTCGCTTTCAGACTTTGTATGAGCTGTAAACTTCGATTTAACATTTATGGAAACTTGCTTTCAGCCATGCGATAACCTTATTTATTCAACCATGAGCTAAACATTAACATAGGTGCTTGGAAGCTGCCCCAGTTTCGATGAGGTACTTTGGTAAAACCTAAGAATGATAGAAACAAGATTACGCGTTCCGCAAATGAGAGAGAGAGAACATGACGTCAGACAGCACTTTTGTTTACATTAACTGCTTTATATAGAACTTTATGTTATATATACTAAATATTTTTTTTTCTTTTTTTTACAATATGTATATGGACCTCCTTAGCCTATTGGTGTAATATAATTTTATCGATCTCGAGTGGTTAAGGAGATAAAATCGTGAACGTTTGAAAAATTTTAATTTTTTTGTATACCTAAATATTAAGTTTTTTATACAGAAGAGTAATTATTTTTACTTTACTTTTCCCCTAGAATTTATTTTCAATTTCCTCAATTTGCCTAAGTGATCGCACATTTGCATTCATTTATTTCACATAGCAGTACTATGTGACGTCATGCAGTCAATTGAGAAAGAGAGCATTAGATAACGGGATTACGGAACGCGTCATATTGTTTCTATCATTCTTGGCTAAAATCTTTATGACATTCTCCAACGAAAATTCGCTCGCTCATAAACAACTTCGCTCTCACAAGTAATGGAAGCTAACTGAGCTTCTTTAAAGATGATCTCAGCGAGTTAAGGTGGGAAATATACCCAGAACTTTTTGTAAAGCTTTAAGTCTCATGAAATAACAAAGTTATAGCCTAGTGAGTGAATCGCTTTCTAGAGCACGCAGTGCTGGCCCTTATTTTCAAACGCGTTTTTCTCGAAACCATGTTTTCAAAGTCGGTGGCCAAAATTTCTCGAAGCTCAGTGAACCGATCGTTTTGATTTTTTTCCAGGCTTATTTAATTCATAATAATCTCGTACTTGTCATAGGATTTTTTTTTTTCGTAGCTTCGTTCATTTTTTGTAGGCAAAATAATGACGAATTTTTGGTCGAAAAACGTTAATTTACGTTTGGAAGTCCGCCATTTTGTGAAAAACCAATATTTTCAAAATCGGCTACGACAAGTACGAGTTTTAAGTATCTAGTTTAATAATATATTTCATTTTTTTGTTTCAGTTGAATTCTTGGTCACCGCATTTCACCTTTTTTTCAGAGCGCTCTACAAAAACTGCTGTACCGAGCTTAATATTAATTTTTTCTTTAATAAAAAAAACTAAACATACTCTTGAATGTGTATATTTTAAGGTATAAAAACCCTCATTTAAAAATATCCCTTAGGTTTCCTTAACAAAATGCACAAACATGACCTTTTTTCGGCCTCTGGGTATATTGAGCCACTTAAGCAGAAACTTTTTAAAAAAATTACATTTTCTGAAAATTTTTTAGGTTATAATTTTCGTTTTATACTTCATTAATAAACTAATATTTCCGCATTTATGAAATGAAATCATTTTTATCTAAAATCTATCGAATTTGAAAACCGTCATTACGAACAAATACGATATTCGACCTCATCTTGGAAATACCTCTCAAAGGTACTTTTGTAGAGCTTTTTGCTACGCAAGCCATGCATGCTCACTCACAAAAATGTGAAACTTGCGTTGTAAAGTACTTTCGGTACTGGTAAAGTTGTAAAGTTATTATCGAGAGAGCATAACACTTCCGCTCCCGAGTTCAATGAAGCTACTCAACTCAGCTTTGGCACAGAAGCATTTGTGAAGCCTATGCGAAGCTATGCTCAAAAGATCTGTATAAATAATTTAGCAAAAGCTTGCAGCGAGGCAAGAAACAAAAGTTCACTCACTCATTCACTTACAACAAAAGTTCAAATTGTAAAATTTAACTTCAGAAGTGTACTTTCTTAAGTGTTTTCAGGAGAGAAAATTATGAAACTGTATCCACAAGTTTTTTAGAAGTTATATCGTGGTGAAAAAACCGGTTAGAATCTGTATCTATTTTTGCCCCATACTAATCACGGCAAATACTAATTAAGGGTTTATGTACTCAAGGTTTCTTTATTCCAGGAAAGTTAATCCATCAAACTTCAAGCTGTACAAATATTTCTTGGTATTTATCTTTTTTAAAATTGGCACGTTAAAACCAACAACGTTGGCTTTTGTGCAGTCATCAGCAGTGAAAATAATCAATAATTTGTTTGAGTTTGAGCTATAAAAATGCAATCGTACTCTTTGCTTTAGCGGTATTTTACTTAACTTTTTTGCTTTTGTGTTCAACTTATGCTGCGCTTACAGCAATTTCAGCACAAAGTTTCACCAACTTCGATATAAATGTTATGTAAATTTCTGCTGACGCCCTTTTTTGTAGTTAAATGTATCTATGTAGCTTAAGCTACTCGAAGCTCTAGATACACTTATTCAGTGCAGAATGTTTTATTGTAGTGCTCTTTTGATATTTGATTTTTGTTTTTTTTTGTTTTTTTTTTTGTCTAAGTTCCATTTGCATAAAGTAAAAGCGCGCTAAAGAAAGTTCGCTGATTTATGTGTGAAATAGATGTACGTAAAATAGATGTACAACAATTCATTAATATTATTATTGACTTTTCTGCACAAATACAAAAAAAAAAAATACAAAAAGCAGAAAAAATATCTACGAGTTTTATGTTATCCCAGAGATACAGATATTTTTTATAACTTTTGTTTGCCAGCTACTTCAATTAAGTTGTAGTTGTTTTTTTTTCATCTTTTTCTCTGTTTCTTTTTGTCTTGGCTATGCGTTTTGAGTGAAAGCCGTAGATTTTGAGTGAGCAATGATTAGTACAAGTGTTTGTTGTAGGGCTGCTACATAGCTGATTTGGCTGATTTAGCTGTTTTTGTTATTGTTTGCTTAAGTTGTTGAATTGCGCTAATTGCTTAGCTAAACAAGCACTGCTGAATGTTGCCAAGAAATGATATAATGAAGCTTAAGTTTTTTTGCTTTAATCTCAATTCTGTGGAATAATTTTGGAAACCAATGAAGAAGGTCTCTTTTCGAACTTGTTATAAAAGAGATGCTCAATTATTATAAAATAAAAATCGTCTCAATCACTAAAGGTGTCTGTTAATAGCACCTTAAGTGTTAAAGACCAACACACACACACACATAATTTAACCATCATTGCTATAACGTTGAGTCGGTCTACCTGCGTCAGGTAAAATCAACAACAAATGCAGTCAAAGAACTTTTCTGACAGACTGTCTGTCAACTTATGTATGTACATCTCTTTAGCTGCGTATCTTTGACATTGCATATCTGTGTATTTGTTCAATCAGTCCGTCCGTCTATCTTTCTTCACCTGCTTACTCAGATATATATTTGTCTGTTGCTTTGTCTGGTTGCACTTGTTGTGCTGCAAAGAATTTGTTTGAAAACACAAACAACAAAGGCCCATAATTAAGTTATAAAACAGAACATGCAGGCTTAAACCTCTGGTACTTATACAAAAAAGAGAAAAGAAAAAAAAACAAAAAACAACTAAAGTACTTCACGTGATATCCCAACGCCTTTAACTGATAGCATTTTGTTTTGAAGCACTCTAAAAAATATAGGTTTTTCCATTAGTTTCAGCAGGCAATCAAAAATACAAAAAGAGTAGGCCACAAAAGAGGCTTAAGAAAATTATAAAAAACCCCAATTTTATTCTTATCTTCTAAGCCGATTTGAGTTAAATCTTATTTAACATATTTGGGGAAACTAAAAATTTTACACTCAAACTTGTACAATGAAAAATGTACACTCAAGAAAATTTTACTCTTAGCTAGCTTAAATGAAAGACAAAATTTAAATAAAATTTTGTATTAAATTTAAACTTTGCTTTTAAACTTTAATTTAATATTTTTATATTACTTTAATATTAATATATACTTAATACATATTATATAATATTAATAATATTACTTTAATATTTTTTTTTTATATTTGTTCAAAAACATTTTGAGAATGTAACAACTATGTAATATTTTTATTTCATTTTATATCCGATAGACTCGACTGGTTTGTTTTTACAAAGTTTTCACTACATACTTCTTATCTTAAAAGGTTCAATAGAAAAGAATTGACTTACTGGCCGTTGAAATGAAGTGAAACTGTTAGGAAATGCACGCAGATACATTTGTATCTCAAAGATACTTTTTCCAAAGATACTTTAATTCTGAGATATTTATATTTCTGTAAGAAACTTTTATATCTCAGAGTTAGTTTTGCATACCTAAGATACTTTTAATCTAGATAGTTTTGTTTCTCGAATATGGGGAAGTACTTTAAGGACAGTTTTGTGTCGCTAAAACAATTTTGCAAATCAGAGATACTTATGTGGGCTGGTGTTGTATCTTAGCTATTCTTTTTTATCTCAGAGATAGTTCTCTAAGTTGTAGATAGTTTTTATTTTTTAAAATACTTGCATCATAGAGATACTTTTTTGTATCTTAATGATACTTTTATGTCTTGAAAATGCTTTTTTATCTTAAAGCTACTCTTTTTTATCTTAGAGATATTCAGGAATGTCTAATATACTTTTGCATACTTAGGAAAATTCATGGATATTCTTATCAAGATTCTTTTGTATCTCAAAGGTAATGTTAGATCTCAAAGACATACTAAGGAAAATTCAAGGATATTCTTTTCAAGTTTCTTTTATATCTCAAAGATAATGTGATATTTAAGGTTAGTTTTTTATCTTAAATTTACAAATTTACATCTCAGAGATAATTTTTTGGATCAAAAATTACTACTCGCTTCTTATCTCAGAGAAAGTTAAAGTTTTTTATCTCAAAGACACTCTTGCATCACAGTGATACCTTTGTACATCGTAGGCAGTGTTGGGTTTGAATGACAGTGTTGTTTATAGTATATACTATCTCGTAGATACTTTCATATCTTACAGGTTATAGTATTTTGTATTGTATTTTAAAGATAGTTTAGTATCTCGAAGCTACTTTTGTGCCTCAGAGTTACTGTTTTTACTCAAGTTTTATATCAGAGATTTTTTTATATCTTGCATCGTAGGCACTTTTGCAATTCCAAGAAACTTTTGTAACTTATGGAGTATATTGCTTCTTAAAGATAATTTTGCATCACAGAGATACTTTTGTTTCTCATGTATGTCTATGAGGAGTTCCAGTGGCGGATCTAGGATTCACCAAAGGGGGGACTGAAACGTCTTTTTGGATTTTTTTCATTTTTTTTTTCCATACAAAAAAATTCTCCAAGGGGGAGGGCTGAAGCCCTTTCAGCCTGCATGTAGATCCGCCACTGAGGAGTACATTTCAAAATTACTTTTGTACCCCAGTTAGTTTTGCAACTCACTACTAAGACATTTTAGCATCTCAAGATATGTTTGTATCTCAAAGATAAAGTAACATTAAAATAGCTTTAAATCTTAAAGATACTTTTGTATATCAAAGATACTTAACACATGTTATCCAGTGGCGGTGTTGTATCTTAAAGACCTTTTGGGTATTTATCTCAAAGATATTTTGGTACATTTATGATACTTTTGCATCTCAGACTTACTTTTGTGTTGTACTTTACGTAGATTTTTACATATCAGAGATATTTTTGCATCTCCAAGATGCTTTTGTATCTCAAAGATAGTTTTGTATCTTAAAGAGTATTTTGTGCCTTGTAGATAATTTTCATCTCAGGTATACTTTTGTATCTCAGATGATATTGACCCTTTTGTTTCGCAAGTATCTCTCAGATAATTTTTTATCTCAAAGATATTTTGATATATTAATGATACTTTTGCATCTCAGACATACTTTTTTGTTGTACTTTAAGTAGAGTTTTACATATCAGAGATATTTTTGCATCTCCGAGATGCTCTTGTATCTCATAGTTGGTTTTACATTGTAAAGATAGCTTTGTGTCTTAAAGAGTATTTTATGCTTTAGAGATTATTTTCATCTCAGGGATACTTTTGTATCATTAAAGACCCTTTTGTTTCGCAAGTATCTCTCAGATAATTCTTTATTGGAGCGAGCGAGCGAAGCTCCCATGGAACAACTTGCATGAAGAATGTTTAAAGGAGCATAACTCTGAAATGGGTTGACTGATTTTAATATTTCTTTTTCTAAACTGTTCTACTGATCTTAAATTAGGTGCCTGCGAAGCCCAAATTTGGAAATTCTGTTTAGTTTAGAAATTTATTGAAAAAAATATTTCCATATCTTTCTTTGTTGATACATATTCGCTTAATTCAGTTTGCTGCTTGCCTGCTTCTGTATGTATCCGTCGTTCGCTTCGCTCGCTCACTATAAATAACCGAACAGCATGGAACAACAACAACAAAAACATTAAGGCGAATGTTGTTCGCTGCAACAGCTGTTTATTACTAACTAAAATAAATAACTGCTATGCTGAAGTTTGTAAATGGATGCAAATACATTCAAATTAAATTGTTCAATGTTTTTATTTTCATGTGTTGGTAAACCCTGTAAAATAAAAGAAATTTGCAATTTTTTTTAATTTTTTATTATTTGGTGACTGGTAGGCTTATTAGCTTTCATTGCTTCCCCTAAGAATGTGCTGATTTTAACACCAACTCATCAAACCATTATCAGATTCTATCAATTCATGACTATAACTTATGGTGTTTTCGTTTCTACCAAAAAATGTTACCTTTTCATTGCCATCTTCTTTTTTCGTGTTCGATTGTTAAATAAGTGCAAACGGGTGAAAAAAATCTGTGTTCGTTTCTTAAAATGTAGCATTTATATAGGGCAAAAAAGGCAAAGTTCTTGCTTTGCGAAACTTTTTGAGGGGAGAATGTTGCCCTGAAAATTAGCTGATTGCTTTAAAGGAAAATATTATGAAATGCGTGTGTTAGACAAGGTTAAATATATGCATTCATAATTTGACACTTAAATAATATTTTTAATAAAGCAAATTTTTTATTTTTGAGCACACAAATACATCAGCTGATTGAGTAAGCAGGGTAGTGTTTTGTGTTCAAAACCTGCACTTTTTGAGGGTTGAGTGCAACACTTGAAAAATGTTGCACTGTGGTAGGTCATTTTTTATAAAATGATTTTTTTCGACAATATTTGAAAATAATTCTAAGCCTTCATTCCTATCCATGTTGCGATCAATATCACGATATTCTAATTTGTAGGTCCTAGGATCTAGGATATTGTGATATTGATCGCGACATGGATTGAAATATAGACTTAGAAATGTTTCTAAATATTGTCAACATTTAGTTCATTAAAACTCCACTAGACGGTTTCGTATATTCAGAAGCATCAAGAGGGAGCACTCAGCATTTGAATAGAGATGAAAGTCGAGTCTTGGTTTTTGTTCACATTGCTTTAAACAACAATTTAACATAACAATTATACTAAATTTATTAAGGAAAGTGTTCGTAATGGACCAGATAATGAGGCAAATTGGACAGAACAACAAACTTTCAGGGAATGTTCATTAAGAGTATCATTAGAAGAACTGTCTACAAATCAAATTTTTAATCAAAAATCAGCGTTCATCTTTTTTTTACACTGGACCCCCGGTAATCCGGCCCCTGACTAATTCGGCACCCCCTGTAATCCAATACGTCCATTATTATTGAATATTTTTTTGACAATCTTTGCTAATGTAGATAATGCATTATTGAACAGGTTACTTACTTGTACTTGTATTGATTGATATATATTATGATTTTATTCATAATTTTTGATTATTTTAGTATGTACATTTATTTGTACACAATTATTTCCTAATGTAAAGATATTATTTTTTGTAAGTTCTATAGCATTAATAACGTCAATTTTATAATAAAACGTAAGCTTTCTATTGTATTGTTTAATATACTTTATTTGACACACATAATGGAGTATGATTTGTACTTCAGAGTATAACATACATAACCTTATCAGTTTTTTTGAACCAAGCTTTGAACCAAGGTTTTTAGGTGTAATACCTATTCAGTCAAGTCTGCTGTGGTTTGAAATGGTGTGGTAGATTAGTGTGAGCGAAGGGGTAATCAATTCAATTCAAGTAATAAGGTAATCTCATCCACAAACTACGACTCCAAGTCGTAAATATTGATGAGTTTTCAATTTCAGCTGATTACTTAATGAAAGAAAATTGATAACGCGAAAGGTCAAAGCGTAGGATCATGGCCTAGCTGGGATTCGAACCCGGGACCTCTGGGGTGGCAGTTGATCACGTTTGACGCACATTTACCGCATTTGTGACATCAATGTTACCATTTGTTACTTTGTGGCCAAATTGTATGTAAACGGTAAACTTCCGGTACATTTTTAGACACATTTTTGAAAATGTTTAACGTGAATAATCACAAAAAGCGCTGAAATTGAAGAATACAACATTAAGAAGCTGAAAAACGTTGGCAATGCTGTGACAATCATCAATGCTTTACGCACCCACGAGCGTTGTCAGACTCCTTCGACGATGCAAGAGGCTTAAGCCAAAAATTGAGAATTAAATTAATGAGTCAAAATCTTTTTCTATTAGTAGGACTGTGCAATGGGCCATAGGTGAGGTTGTTGAAATTTTCTATAACAATTGCGAAAGTGGCCGATTTATAGAGGAATTTCCTTTGTGCATTATGATCAAGTTTCCCAATTATTCTGGACCAAAATACAAAAATTTAAATGTTTGACTTATTTCTTCCGTAGTAGTATCATTCAAAAAAGGATCAAACAATTTTACTCGCAAGAAATTTTCACTACAACTTGCGTATGCCTTTAATATTAAAAATCGCAAGGATTAATTCTCAATCAAGCAGTTTTCGATATTAGAGAAAGGAAATTTATATAACGTAAATTAACGTAAAAACAGCCGCTTATGATAGGCTATTCCTTATGATAAGAAAATAAATAAAAAGAAAGGATTGGTTCAAAAACACCGAATACAATAAAATATTGTATTTCAACTAAAATATATTAACATTTTTTTGTAATTCAATGTTTGAGATCTGGTCATTTTATTGACAAAAAGTAGAATCCCCATTTAATTGAAATAACAAAACCTATTTAATATTTTTGCTTATATATGTAGTTTTTAGAAAAATCTATTGCAGCTAGCAACTCAACTAAATTGCCTCCACAACGTACCAATTTATGTGGCTAGCTAGCAAACGCGTAAGTGTTTGCTAAGCGACTGCTACGACCTAGTCTTAAAGATATTTTGGTACATTTATGCTACTTTTTGCATCTCAGACATGCTTTTGTGTTGTACTCAGATAATTCCTTATCTTAAAGATATTTTGGTACATTTATGCTACTTTTGCATCTCAGACATACTTTTGTGTTATACTTTAAGTAGTGTTTTACATATCAGCGAAATTTTTTGCATCTCCAAGATGCTTTTGTATCTCAAAGATCGTTTTATATTGTAAAGATAGTTTCGTATCTTAAAGAGTATTTTGTGCCTTGTAGATAATTTTCATCTCAGATATACTTTTGTATCTCAGATGATATTGACTTTTCCGCTAATTATATCTTCAAGATGTTGTTTTAAATCTATTTCCTGTTCTACAATAAGCTTTATATTGCTTTAAGTAAAGACGACAGTCAAAAAGATAGCGGAAAATATATTCCAAGCAGATTTCCAAGATACTAAAATAAATATTTAAACATGTTTTCTTTCAATAAAAACTAACACAACTACCGTGTTAGAGTTATTTTGCTCTCTAAGTTTTTGGAGAAAACAAATTAATATAACTCGAGTTATCATCGCTTATCTTTATCTAAACAATGTGGCTTATCTTGTGTATTTTCATCTTAAGGAAATAAACAAAAACATTTTGTTACTCACGAAATTTCAAATATTTTTGCAAGATGTGCTTTTAAGCTGTTTTGCAAAACTTAACTGAAATATTTGTGGATATTTTTTTTATCACTACTTCAACTCATCGATGTATGTCACGTATTGCTGTGGTGGGTTGTTTTTTTTTTATTTTGATTTATTAGCATTGTTTGCAATATTATTTGTATAATTGGCTTTATGTGCTTATTGTAGAATTTCAGATACGCTCTTTTAAAATGTTTATTAACAAAAAACATGGAAATTATTTCAATTAACTAGCCGTAGATAAAATTTTGCAAAAATTGCATCCGGCTGTGCTGAAAACGAAGTTGTTTTTTAATTAAACTATTAAATTTTATCGCTTTTAGATCTTTTATTTTTATTTTTAATAAAAAGATTAGTTAAAGTTCCTATTTAAAATGTTGTTTTTTTAACAAAATAACTGTTAGAGCTTGGTACGAGTATCGTGCTGCATGACATTTGATTTAGAGTTTTTTCTACCTTTTAAGTGGAATTGTTGCAAACATTTTTTTTAACCGCAGATACTTTAGAAACACATTAATTGTAATCAGCTTTTTCAATATTTTAATAAATGACCTTGACTAAAATCGACATGTTTTTAAAATTAAATAAATCGACGCTTGCTTAAAAAATTTGAAAATACTCTTTAATATATCGATAGCTCTGAGATATTTTGCGACTAAAAAACTATTCATCAATACGATGAAAAAACAAAAAACTCATACAACTTAATAGAGCAAAGCTCAAAACTATTTTATGCACTCTCAGCTTCGCATTTGGACTCGGTTACACTTTGTTTTAATGCCAACTGGAAAATTAAAACCATCAAAATACCAACCAACATGTTCAAATGTCAAACTATCCGCTAGTTTTACGAAGTCAACATAGTTATAGCAGTAAGCTACATAAAATCAAAAGCTATAAAAAATTGACTTAAGATGCAGTAGAAGAAGCTACAAATCCTGGTTGTTTGTCGGTCGTTTGGTTAGATGAAGAGAATAAAAAAAATTAAAGCAAAATCTTAGCGCTTCGATTCAGTTGAATGCGATTGAATTGGATTGGATTGAACTGGTTGGCACGGCACCACACAAGCCAACAAGCCAGTCAGGCCATCTAGCTAGAAAACCAAACCAAAACCAGCTAGCCAACAAGGTAGAGCTACGAATACCTTGCCAGTTTTTGTTGTTGTTGTTCGTTCGTTTAGAAAATCTTGCACACGTCACAGAAAATAATAATAATAAGTTATACGACAGAAACACTGGCGCAAAACGAGAACCAATACAGCAAAAGAAGGAGAGGAGAGACACAACAAGAACAACAGCTATTTAATAATGTAAACAGTTTATAAATATTCAATTATTATCAACACTGAAACTATTTTCTTAAAAAGTTTTTTATGTCTTAAAAAATAACCAATAGGTAAAGGAAAATATTGTTTTTGTGCTTACCTTGTTTTTTGTTTTTAAGAAATGTTATCCAATTTTCTGGCACGCAGTGACACTTTTGTCACTGTTTGTGTTTGTGTTCAAGTTCATTTATGTATATTAAGAACTAATCCAGTTTTGGGCGGTTCAAAAACTTAAGTCAAACTCAGCATGAACAGTAAAAAAACACAAAAACTTTAAAAATACAAACTCTTTGCGGTTGTTTTAAGTTTAAAAACTCATTTGTGCCAGTTTCCAAACACTTTCTAAAGCACTTTATCCTATAGATACATTTGCTGCAGCTTAAAGTTGATTTTTAGCTTATATAATATAACACTTTGAGGTTTTTTTATCATTTTATAGCATGTTCTTTGGTTTTTTTACACGCAGATACTTTTGTATCTCAAAGATACTTTTGTATCTTTCAGATACTTTTACTCAATTTTACCCAAAAACTCGAAAAAGAAGTACTTTTCACTTAATTTTAAGTAATTTCACTGCTACAAGACATTCACACACACATACAAACACACTTGGTTAAATAAAAACCATCTAACGTAGCCCGTCGAATAGGTTCGTTAACGCTCGCACTAAACTTACGTTGAAGTCTTTCGTTTAACGGCGGCAAACTGATGTTGGCTCTAATAGCTCGATGAAGATGAAGTCGAAAAGTGGAAAAAGTACAAAAAAAAAAATTAAAATAAAAAATAAACACAAAAAACACGCGACAAAAATCAAAAGAAGTCTTGTTTGTAGCCCTGCAATGCTTTTTTTCTTGATTTTATTATCTCTTAGCTACAACTTCTGGTTGTTTCTTTCAATGCTTAAATGCGGCGAGACAACGACGTTGAAGCAGCAGCAACAACAAGAAGTTTAAGCAGAAGCAGCAAGAGTAAAAAGAAACTGCAAAAGGAAACCGGGTCGTCGGCTTCAGGCGATTTTTACCTGTTCTTTTTCAGGTGCTGCTGGTGCTATCGTGGTGGCGTTGACGACGGCGGCGGCGGTGGTGGTGGTGTTGAAGGCAGCTTCTATTCCTGCTTCTTCCTCAACTTCTGCTTCTTCTTCTTCTTGTTTCTTTTTTTTTACTACTGCCACAACCACTAGCACACAATCTACTGACTTGGCATTTTAATTTCTTATTTTTTGCTTTTGTTTTTTTTTTTTATTAACTTTTATAATGTGTATTTTGTATTTGTTATTGCTGTTGCTGTTGTTGTTGGTTTTGTTATTTTATTATAAGTCTTCAAAAAACGTAGCATAGATATATTTAACTCTTGTAGCATACATAATCCGCACCGCATTTACATGCTTACGTACGAGTATCTGCAACAGTACACAATACAGTGTGTAGACGTCAGATACAGATACAATCTGGTTACTTGCACAGCGAGATTTACGCAAGTAGCATATCGTATATTATATATTGTATATTGTTGTTACTGACAGTTTGATACGCGAGCAGTATCAGCAACAGCACCAGCGCCACCAGCAGCAGCTAGAAGCCACAAGTTGTAGTTTGGCAGCTAGAAGTAGAAATTTACTTAAATTTCTTGAGTGGGCAGAGTATTCGATTTGATTGTGGTGGTATGCGAGGCATGAGCGGAGTACTCAAGAAGAACGGTTAGTCGTAGTCGTCGTCTTTCAGCAACTCAAATGCAAATAAGGTAAATGTATCTGTTGTGCTGTTGAAAATACGTCAAGTATTTCAACGGCAGCGAAATGAAATGAAATAAGTTTTAAAGTTTTTGAAAAAAAAAAGTTTGTTGCAAAAATGGTTTTTTTCTATGCATTTTATGTGCATTTTTTTATTTTTTTTTTTATTTTTCCACTTTATGGTAATAGTTGAAAATATCATCAGCGCCATTACATGCGATGGCAACGATAAAGTTTTTCGTGGAGTTTTTACATAAAAAAATTTTTTTTTTGCTTTTTGTTTTTGTTTTAAACAGTATGTTTTGCATAATGCGTGGTAGAAATGTTTAAACTTTTCTGTGTTTGGTTTTTAAATCCGATTTTTTCTAATAATGATTGTATTGTTTTGAGTCAAAATTCTTGACTTGGTTTTTTCAAGATCATTTGGGGACACTGATCGCGTATCTAAAGTCCAATTTCCGCACAACTTGGGCACAAAATTGAAAACAAGGAATTTTCAAGAACTGAAGAAAATAGTTCGTATTTACGGATAAACGCAGTAAACTCCTGTTTGCAAAGGCGTTGAGCGTATTAAGATCAATGCCTTTTGGTTTTTTTTTAAACTGGCTCTATATACAGTGACTCAAAAAATTGATCGCATGTGTGTAAGCAGTGCGTGTAGCAGTAGATTGTGTACAAATTATTAAAGCCACTACTGTAAAAGTAACGGTTATTAATTTTGTTATATTATTATTCTCATTTGGCAGTAATATATGTAAAAAATTTCAGTGCTTATTTAAGTGTTGGACTGGAAACACTAAAAGTTCATTCGATCAATTTTTTGAGTTTGCTAAAAAATAATAAAAGAATAACCAAACTTCGAAACTATTTTATTGAATGTGGTCATTAACTTTGATTTTAGTGAGACTTGTTTATTTAAGGTAAAACTAAACTAGTTTTTAAGTTTGTAACTACAAAATGTAATTATTTGAAAAATCTTTCAGATTTAAGCAATATCACCTGAAAAGTTTAAGCAAATTGAACATTTCTTGCGTGAGGGTGTTTCTCATAGGCAAATTTCTCTATATGTAAAGTGCTCTATTTCAACAGTTAGCAAAGTTCGCGCTCAATGTGAAAATTTGACGATTAAGAAGTGCGCTGGACGAAAACCCATTATATCAAATTTATTAAGGCGTCGAATAATACATCAAATTACACATGGGGTACACGATAATGCTGTTGAAATAAATAAATGCTTGAAAATAAATTACGTCATTCATGTTTTGGACGAAACAATTAGAAATCTTCTAGGAAAAAATGGTTTTAAAGGTCGCTTTGAGGTAAAGAAACCCTTATTGTCTAATCGCTATAAGAAATTGCGCCTCAAATTTGCCCGTAAGTACAAAAGTTACAGCATTGACGATTGGAACAAGGTTATATGGTCCGATGAAACTAAAATTAACAAATATGGGTCTGATGGGAGGCAGTGGACTTAGAGAAAAAAAGGTGGAAAATTATCCAGTAGACATGTTCAGCCAACAGTGAAATTTGGAGGAGGCTCAATAATGCTGTGGGGGTGTATGACTTGGATTGAAGTTGTAAAGTGTCATAAAATTGCAGGAAAAATTACAGCACAGGACTACATTAATATTTTGAAAGCAAACCTTTTCCAAAATTTGGATATGTTCGGAGTTGTTTTGGAGGAATCGATTTTCCAGCAAGACAACGACCCAAAACATACGGCTAGAATAACAAAAATGTGGTTCCAGGAAAATTCTATAAACGTCTTGTACTGGCCACCGCAATCACCTGATTTAAATCCGATTGAGCACTTGTGGTGGAGCTTAAACGCGGATTCAGGGATGGTGAATGTGCGCCACGAACACTCGATGATATCTGGCAAAAAGTCCAGATAAAATGGAATGTACTGTCACAGGATTTATGCAAAAATTTGGTGGAAACCATGCCACGAAGAATAAATGCTGTTTTGGAAGCACGCGGAGGCTACACAAAATATTAACTTTTAAACTCAAATAAATGATCGAATATGTTTAATTAATTTTTCTAATTTATTTTACTACAAATTCTGAAAAATTAAAAAAAGAATGTGTTTTTTTATTTAAGAAAAATTAAGTTTGTAAAAATATATAATCTTTTCATAATCCATTTTTTCGTTTTCCTGTAATATTTGTTTTGTAAGAAATTCCTGAACATGCGATCAATTTTTTGAGTCACTGTATAAAGCCTTCCCTTTCATTTGTCATATTTTTCTATCATTTTGCTATAAAACTGTTTTAAAAATTCTTGCCATTATTTTTTAATTTTTTTTTATTAAATATATGTTTGAGGATACACCCTTTTTAATAAAGACCTTTTTCTTCCAACAATATGAAAGTTGTATGAACGAAATAGATACTTTTTGGAAAAATTTTGGCATTCCATGCCTTTTTCTAGGTAATGCCATGACTACACAGAGAGTTTAGTTCGAGTTTAGTTTGACTTCAACCATAGCTGTTTATACAGAGATGCGTCGGCAGAATTGTGTTTAGTGTGACATTTCTTTGTTTACTTTTGTTTCTCTTATTTTTTCACACTTCCACCACCGTGACATCAATTCCACTTGAAGAAAAGGCTGCAGCCATATCTGCGTATACATGCTAGTTTTTCCTTGAGCTGCGTAATTTGGAATTTTTAGCGGCTCTTTACTAATATTAAGACCTCATCTTCTACACTAGTTCAAGTTCTTTTCTTCGGTTTTTTGTTAAATTGTTCATTTTTTGCAAATAGTAAAGTGTACAATTTTAGAACAGCTGTTTTTGACATTTCTCACCACAAAATTGTACGTGTTGCATCTGAAAGTGTTTTTTTAAAACATTAGCATACTTTTAGGGATTTCTCAAATTGAATTTTGATAAACACAGAAACAAAGTTGAGTTAAGTTGAGTTTCATACTGCAAAATTGTACTGGAGAACTCAAGAGTTTATTTTGATGGTTTAATGACAAAACTCAACTTTATACTGGGAACTCAAACTAAACTCTCTGTGTAGACATGGCATAAGGTACCATGAATAGAAGCACTTTGTTTGGAAAAAATAATTGACGCTTAATGGCTTTTCGAATTGTGTTTTCAGATAGGAACTCTTTTTTTTTGAGTTTATGAAGATTTCCTGCCTATTTTCGACATCAAGCTCACATGTGAGAGAGTGAGATGTGATGGGGAAATGATCTTTAGATTCATGATCAGCGTGATCAATTTAATTAGTCAACCGATTTAATTTAAGAAAACAAGAAAACTTATATTTTAATCAAAAGAGAAAGTAATTCTTGTTTAAAAAAAATTAATTTTAAGAGTGAGTGAGTGATTCATACCCAGCAGAAAAGTGGACCAAATTTGAAATAGTTCTGAACTAGTTCCAAAAAGGACCAGTACTAGTTCCACTACAATACCCTTCAATATTGAACGAACTGACGTTTTTTGCGGGTTGATGTCATAGGAAAAGACAATTGTCCCCAGAAACACTCCTTTTTCCCCTATATTTGAACTAGTTGCATTAGGAACATTTTTAAACTGGTTGCTTTTGCAGTAGCCTGAAAGTGGTTCTTTTTTAACTAGTTTTAAAGTGAACATATCAAAAGTGTAAGAATTAAGTGCAATGGAAAGGTCCTAAAGTTCTCATTTGTACCATCTTTTCGATCCACAACCCAGAAAACATTTTGTCTATAAACATTTTTTTTTTATTATTATTTTTTCTTGTGCGCAGCAAATTTTAAAAGGTAGCCAAAACGCGTTTATTTTTGTCAGCAATACTTTTGAAAACAAAAGCAAAGATAACTGTTTTACACTGAACGCCTTCTGTACTTTTTCAGAGCTACTGCAAACTGCGCTAGAAATGAACGAATGAGTTCACTTTTTCAATTGACTCCAAAATAACTGCTGCGATAATAATTGAGGAAAGCAGTTTTGAGCACAGTTATTTTATCAAATATGGGACTATTATAGTTAAAATATAACAAATTCATGAACCTTTTATCACGGATCGTTCTGATTTAATCTAAAATCTAAATCACCATCGAATAGTCTTTATAGCTTTAAAAATGTACATTTGTAGAAAAAATTATCTTAAATATCATCTTTAAAAAATTATCTTTTAGGACTGGGTTAAAAATTTATTAGAAACTCTAGTCGGCGTTACTGTAGGAACAAAATTATGTTTATTTTTTATTATTTTATTGTTTTATTTTTTTTTTTTTTTTAATAAGCGAAAATTCGTATCTTTTTACGTATCTTAAGATTGTTGTTTCCTTAAAGAAAAAATAAAATCACTACAATAATTGCTTTTTTTTAATATCAACAAAATTATGTTTTATTTAATTTTTATAGTTTCTTATAAAAATTATTAAAATTACTTTTAATAATTGTTGTTTTATTTTTTTTTTTAAAGAAATAAAAAAAAAGTATCTTGAAATTGTTATTTCCATAAAGAAAAAATAAAATCGTTTCCATAATTTTTTTTATAGTGATACAATTTTTCACGGTACGGTCTTATCGATACCGTGATACACGTGATAAAAAAATTTGAACAATATTTTTTTTTTTAAATAAAATAATTATTATAATGAAATAATTAATTAATATTTATGATAAAAACTCTAACTGATAAAAAAAAATATTTTGAATATAATTTTTGAACAAAAATTATTAATTATTACTTCTTTTTCAATAATTTTAATCAATAATTTCAATATTGATAAAAGATTTTTGTATCTAAATGTCTTGGTTTATTCAAAAAGAAAGTCCGTTTTTTCTGGGTAGACAACACTGTTATCGTAAAAGATTTGTCTTACATTGACGTATATGTCATTTTTTTCTGCTTAGCTGTTTATTTACATCAAAATAAGTAAATTAATTCAGTTTATACAAATGTTTTAAAGTCTGGTTTAAAGAGTGCCTTAAAATTGGAGAACTTCGATGAGCATATACGCCATACTTTGCTGTTTTACTTAAAAAAAAAAAGGCAAACCAGCAACTGAAGCCAGACAAAAGTCAGTTGAAGTTTATGGCGAATATGTGATTAAAGAGAGACAATGTCAGTAGGTGTTTGTCCGGTTTGCTGGTCAATCGGAAAGGGATGGTCATACACCACTATAACGCTAGGCCTCTTACGAATGTAGTGATATGAGTCGCCAAAAATTTCTCGATTTTGGATGGGTTGTTTTGTCCCATACACCCTATAGTCCAGGATCTTGCGCCCTAGGATTACTATATATTTCCCTCCCTGCAAATCGCGAAACGGAATGGTAAAACCTTTGATAATGATGGCCTCATCAAACGGCATCTTGAAAGGTTCTATGCAGAGAAATGTGGAGACTGCGCGGAATAATGAAGCTACCGCAGAAATGGGAGAAGGTTGGTTTTTGCTTATGTCTTTTACAACAAGAAAATGTAAAATTAAATATAATTACTTGTCCACCGTAATATTACTTATAATATTACGTATAATTACTTGTCGTGGCGTCCGTGGCGTAGTTGGTTAAAGTGCTTGGCCGCTATGTCAACGAACTTTGGAGACCCAGGTTCGAACCCCAGCAGCGACAGAAAATTATTTGAATTAAAATAATTGTTCTGTACGGCCACCACCGCTCTGCAGACAATGGCAAACCTCAGAGAGTAATCAAAATGCCATGTAAAGCTTCTTGAGAACGAGAACATTCCGTTAATCACCGTTCGGAGTCGGCGTTAAGCATGTAGGTCCGGTTCTCGGTCAATTGTGTACAAACTTAATAACACGCACAACACAATTGATCATAAGAAGCTAGGTCAAAGTCCTTTCAAGGGCTGAAATGGCCAGTTATTTATTTTTTTGTTTTTACTTGTCCACCGTGGGAATTGAACTCACATTCCATCTATTGATAGTTCTAATCTCTAAGCATCAAACCAAAAACCTTCGTTACGCAATGTCGCCGATTCAATATTAAGTATTAACTTAAGTTATGTTGCAGCAGATCACAATCATATATTAAAAGGTTTGTGTATTAGCTATGCTACATTGTGGATTGTGTATTGGCTATAAAAATATTGCTTGTACACTCAGTCCTTTTTTTACGCGATTGTTGGTTCCGCCATTAATCGCGTAAAAAAAAATCGCGTAAAAATGGTTAGTTTTCCAATATTAACTGACGAATTGGTTCCGAATATAAAAAATATCGCGTATAACAAAATATACGCGCAAAAAAATATTGAAAAACAATACAAAAAGTTTCAAACTTAAGACTTATGATTTATTCATTCATAACAAAATAAAAAATACAAAAAAAACCATATATAAAAGAGAAGAAAATAGAAAATTGGTAGATTTATTGAAAAAACCGTTGAATGCTGTTTAATCACTGTCATTATCCGTAGTGGAAATTATTCTTAGCCGCTTATTTTGATGGCCTGGACTGATATCACTAGAATGTGTATCAGAATCAATAGTAAGAACTATGGATTGATGCTCTGATTGACTTAGCATCTCCGACTGAGTTTGCACCTGTGGTTGAGTTTGCACCATAAATTCAGTTAATTTTGTTTGAATGCTTCTTTTTGGACCCAATAAACTCTGATGTAGTTCTTTATATCTTAACATGCAGAGACTCAATTCTTTTTGAAAACTTCGTACACGTTCGGCATCAGTATCATTTGCTACAAAATAATTTTCCAATTCTGCTGCAAGTTTAAGACCTTGCTTAATCGTCTCTGCTTTAATTGGATGCTCGTCTATTTCGGTGTCGCTGCTATTTTCCGATTCGATTACTTCCGTAGCTATTTCAATCAAATCGTCATCATCGAGCTCTCGGTCTAGAAGAACCTCGTCAATATCTTCTCTCGTCATATCTGCAAGAATTTCTCCTCCCGCGGAACGTGCTAAATCGATGATATCTGAATAATTAGTTGAATTGCTTGTCACGGACATACCACTTTTAACACATTCTGGCCAAAGAGATTTCCAGCATGCGTTAAGCGTATGTTGCCTTATTTCAGAAATTGCTTTTGACGCGTACAAGATGCAATCCTTGATAGAAAAATTTTTCCAAGCATCGGTGAAGTCCAATTCAGGATTTTCCTCCAGTTTTTCTATAATGCACTGAAAAGTTTTTTTGAGGTAGTACATTTTAAAAGTCGCAATAATGCCTTGATCCATCGGTTGGATAATTGATGTAGTATTCGGCGGGAGGAAAATGATATTTACATTAGGATGTTCAATCAACGGATGGCCTGGTGTATTGTCAATTATTAAAAGAGCTTTAAAGGGCTGTTTCTTCTTCTCCAAATAACTTTTAACTTCTGGTACAAAGCATTTAGCAAACCATTCTTGGAATATATTTCCAGTTACCCAGGCTTTTTTATTGGCCATCCAGTGAACACGTAAATTTTTTAAATCTTGGCCCTTTAGTGCTCGCGGCCTGAGACTTTTGTTTACTAACAGCGGTTTAATCATGCGGTCACCAGAAGCATTGCTACATAATAAAAACGTCACACGGTCCTTTGCAGCTTTGAAGCCACCTACTGATTTTTGGGTCTTAGACACATATGTTCGTTTTGGTAACCTCTTCCAAAATAGGCCGGTTTCGTCCGCATTGAAAACTTGGTCTGGCGTGTAATCACCTTCTTGAATAATTTTCAATAACTTTGGTGGATAGTCCTGCGCAGCTTTACTATCAGCTGAAGCAATTTCACCCTTAGTTTTTAAATTATGAAAATTATGTCTTTCAATAAACTTCGAAAACCATCCACCACTAGCTGAAAATTCGTTTTTGTTTGCTTGGTTCGATGTTGATGGTTTTTCAAGTAGTAATCGATTAAAAATACGTAGAGCTTTTTGTTTTATTGTTGTAGTATCAACTGGGATTCTTTTCTGGTTGAGATCCTCAATCCAAATTGTTAATAGGTTTTCCATTTCTTCAATAAAAACATTTCTTGAGTATGAAGTTTTCTTCGCATTTACATTTTTGCCGGAAACTACAGATTTTCTGATTGCATTTTCATTTTTTTTTATTGTCCGCACTGTAGATTCACTGAGTCCAAGCCTCTTTCCCACATTTGTTGGGCCATCTCCCTGCTCTAGATAGTCCAAAACTTTTATTTTTGTTTCTAAAGAAATGCCTTTGCGTTTTTTGTTTTTTCCTGAATTAATTTCCATTGTAAAGCTAGCAAAAATTAAAATTCCTTATTAAAAATTTTTATTACATATTTTTATTTTATTTTTAAGTCTTACCAAAACAACTGCACCGGCCGCTAGCTAAATACATTATAAATAGATTTGCAATATAAACGAAAACAAGCAATCGCGTTGTTGGGACTTCCCCGTCTTATGTTCGAAAATTGTTTCGCATAAAAATATGTAAACAAACAAAAAACGAAAAAAAGCAATCGCGTTAAAGTGAGAAATTCGCGTAAAAAAAGGAACTTGCTCTGCAAAAATAACCGCGTTAAAGTGAAATCGCGTAAAAAGAGATGGCGTAAAAAAAGGACTGAGTGTACTTACTACACAATTAGGTAGATTAAGAAGATGTTTTTTGTTTTTTTTTTGTTTTTTTTTTTTATGTGAATGCGTTTGTGTTGTTGTTGGTACATTTTCATTTTGTGTTTTTTTTTCCATAGATTGGAGGAAAAATTAATAATTGACCACAAGTGCTTTGACAAGCGCGTTTTCTAAGAGACAGAAAAATAATAATTATTAAATGTAATAAAATTTACTGGTGTTTTTTTTTTAATTAGCTTTTTGTTATTTTAAATTTCTTAATTCAAAAATTATTTTGTTAAAATAAAGTGAAACTGTGAAAAAGCTTGGATTCTCTCGAATGCCCAATGACGTAACTGTGTTTGTTTTTTTGAAGCGAAGCTTTTTACGCCTCGTTCTGCGATTTGCTAGAGTGAAATCAGAAAAAACGACACTTTTTTCCGACACCTTTTTTCTTAGAATTGATATTATTTTTTGCTTGCATCAATTGAACCAGAAAATGTTAAATTAAAAATAATTTCTTGCCCGCTGCAGGAATTGAACCCACAACTCACGGTTCTATCGGTTGTTGGCACTTTCCTCTAACCATTACGCTAAAACCCTTTCTTTCATAATTTTGTTGATTCAGTGATAAACATAAGCTAAAGCTATGTTTCAGCAGATCACTATAATCTATTAATTTAAGAAAGGATTGTGTGTTGACTATTCTTCAAAGGATTGTGTCTTGGCTAGCCAAACAACAAAAGTAGCAAAAAACAAAACTGTTGCTTCTTCTATTCCACACTGTCATCAACAGCGTTCAGTAGTTTGGGTTATTGTTTGGGCATTTTTTTTTATTTTTTTTTTTTTTATTTTTGCATAGCGCGAAGGAAAAATTAACAATTGACCAAAAGTGCGTTGACAAGTGCTTTTCTAAGTGACAGAAAAAAAAAATAATAATGATATATAATAAAACTTATTGGTGTGAAGATAAACGTGTGTTTTTTAGTTTACTTTGTTATTTTCAAGTTTTGAATTTAAAAATTATTCGAATCGAAAAAAAGCCATTAAATTATCAAATCTATGAAATTGTGAAAATGCTTCGCTTCTGTCGTGTGTCCAGTGACGCACCTGTGTTTTTTATTTCTTGCCTTTTTTCTAAACAACTGAAGTTTAAATTTCATCAATACTTAAGATCAATACTTAAGAAAAGTTGTAGTTAGTGGTAGAAAAGTCTGTGAACTAAACGAACCTTAGTAACTTGAATTGACGGAGGTATAACACATGGTCCAATAAGTCCCGAGACTAAATACTGGGTGGCAAATCTTACAAAATTTCGATATAATATTTCGAAAGTTCCAAACTTCAGCGTTCGAATCCCAGCAGCGACAGAAAATTATTTAAATTAAAATAATTTTTCTGTACGGCCGCCACCTCTCTGCAGACAATGGCAAACCTCAGAGAGTAATCAAAATGCCATGTAAAGCTTCTTGAGAACAAGAACATTCTGTTCATCGCCGTTCGGAGTCGGCGTTAAGCATGTAGGTCCGGTTCTCGGTTAATTGTGTACAAACTTAATAACACGCACAACACAATTGACCATAAGAAGCTAGGTCAAAGTCCTTTTAAGGGCTGAAATGGCCAGTTATTTATTTTTTTTTTTTTTTTTTTTCGTTCCAAGCTTCAAACAATACGTGTAAAAATTTCATGACAATCTAACGTTTAGTTCAGAAGTTGCAGTGATTTAAGTGACGCTACTGTTGATATTTTCAAAGTAATGGATTCAAAGCAATTCCGTGTGTTGATATATCACTGTTTTTTTATGAGAAAAAATACCTTCCAAGCTGAGCAATGGCTTCGAAAGTATTATTCGGACTCTGCTCCGTCAAAAGCAACCATTTGCCGATGGTATGCTGAGTTTAAACTTGGTCGTACAGACATAAATGATGCCGAACCTTCAGGACGTCCAAATGAGGCAGTTGTTCCACAAAACACAAAATGGTACAAAAAAGTACACAAAATGGTACTGGCCGATCGTAAAGTGAAGGTGCGCGAGCAAGCTGAGGCTCTGACGATATCGAAAAAAATTCTTTTTCACCAAGACAATGCACCGTGTCACAAATCGATGAAAACGATGGTGAAAATCCATGAATTGGGCTTCGAATTGCTTCCTCATCCGCCGTATTCGCCATATTTGGCCGCCAGCGACTACTGGCTATTTGTTGATCTCAACAAATGCTTGCCGGCAAGAGATTTGACACCAATGAAGAGGTGATGGCTGAAACTGAAGCGTATTTTGAGGCGAAGCACAAATCGTTCTACAAAACCGGTATTGAAAAGTTAGAAAAGCGGTGGAATGAATGTATTGCTCTTGAAGGAACCTATGTTGATGAATATAGAATATTCGCAAAAAAAATTTGTTTTATTACTTAGTCTCGGGACTTATTGGACCATGCATTAGGTATAACATTTGCCTCAGATTCAGATTCACACGTCACACTCTTAGGACATCATACATATATTTCACTGGATTGTCCCTTCCTTTCCACTAATCTATCACCATATTTTGAACGCCTGGAATTATTGGTTTGAAGCTAAAAGGAATTCTTAATTTTTCATGTAGGTATGTTTTAATATAAATTTTCAGAAATTTAAACATAGAAGTTTTTCATGACCAAACCAGAGCTAAGCGTAAGTCGAGAAAACTCTAGAAAGTTCTGGTCGCGTCTTGCTATTGTTCTAGAAGATTTAGACTGGAACAAACTACTAAATGACTTCAAAAAAGGTTGAAGGTCTAAAACAAATAGTAAAGTGATGGCCGTGGCCGAGTACTTTGCAAAGTGCGTGGGCCACTTGATGCCATTTCGAGACTATCCGAGCTGACACAGAACATTTTTCTAATTAGTGGCACAGTAATTTTTTGAGGTAAGTTTACAGTAATAATATGCTCTACCGTACCTAAGACATGCTCTAGGTCTTGTGAAAAATTTATTTTTACTGTCCCAATAGACACTATTTTCTTCCAAATTTTGAATTTGGGATAACATTGCATACAAAAAAATAAATAGGAGTAGCTTACAAATAAAACAAAAAAAAAAAAAACACAAATCATATTTAAATTTATATTTTTGTACAAAATGAGAAAATCTATCAATTATTTTTAAATATGACTATAACTTGTTCCACAACAAAAATTTTATTAAATGTTTAGACTTTTCGAAATTCAAACTTTTTTGAATTTTCGTGTTTTTATTAACATTGAAAATAATATTTGTTTAATACTAATTTTAAAAACAAAACTTGTTTTTATAACATAAAATTTTGCTAAAAAAATTTTGAAATTTAATTTTATTTCTTTTCAAAAATTGATAGCATTTTAAAAGAAAACTATTTCAATGTCATACATATCCTTTGAAATATGCTATAATTTTGAACTAAAAACTAAAAACAATTTTTAAATTTTCAAAATTTTTAAATATTTTTATTTTCATTTCAAAAATTTGTGGCTTTTGATAAAAATATTTCAATATCATATCCTTTGAAATATGTTACAATTTCGAACTTAAAAAACAAACCCTTAAAAATGTTTGTCTTATTTTTAACATTCAAAAATATTTATATTTGTAAACATATCGATATTCATTTGAAAAACCTCGGTTTCACTTGAAATTTTGATGTTTTTTTTTTAAAAAACGTCCTTCACCTTTGCTTTCAAATCCAATATTTATGCATCAAAGAAATCATAAGAATTTCATTTTTTTTTTAATTTACAAAAATCTACTCTCTGTTGCTGCTTCTGCTTTTATTGTTCAAATTTTTTGTTTTTTTTTTTTTTGTTTTTTTTTAATTACAAAATCAAGTCTTTAAGATTCTGCTTGGCTAAAATCTTGCAACTTTCACCATTTATTTTGTCACATTTTATTTAACCTAAATTGTTGGCTGCTGCTGTTATTGTTGTTGCTTCTTCTCTTGTGATTTTTGCTTTTTTTTGTTTTTGTCATTTTTTAACCTCGCTAAATGCTGTTCTGCATTTTTATTTTGTTTAAGTCTAAACTTATTTAAAATCATTATCCTCAATTTTGGTTTTATTTTTTTTTTTGTTTTTGTTTGCAAACGCGCCTTATTCAATAAAGAAAAAACAAAAAATAACATCAACCAACAAAAATCAAAACAAACACTTGTTCCTTCCTCTTGTTATGCAAATCATTTCCTTCCTTCAAGCATTGTATCCTGTAGTCCTTGTTTGATTTCACACACGCACACACAAAACATACACATGGTCGCAACACATTTTTCGAAATTTTGTTTTTCTTGGTGATTTTCTTACACTTTTTCACTGCTTTTTTAGCGAAAGAAAGTTTGTTATTTTTGCCACTTTCTTTTTCTTCCTTTTTCGGTTAGGTTGGTTGTCGTTGCTTTGTTTGTGTTAGTTAAATTTTTCATATATATTTTGCTTTAATTTTAAAGTCACAACGTTTCTCCTTGTACGCATCCGTTTGTCTTTTCCAAGCTTACGATTTGAATAACCGTTCACGACAACGCTCGGAGAGCGACTGAAGCTTGTGTTGCGCGTGAACCTGTCTTTGCTTTGTTTTCCGTTTTGCACGTAGCTGTGTTTAGTTTTCGGTTGTTGTCTGTTGTTGGGTTTTCTGGCGGTTGCTATTGTTGGCGCTTTGGAGCTCTTGTTGGTGGTTGGAGTTCGTTGTTGGGGCTCGTGTTGCATGCAGTGGCGCCTAATTCGAACGAAATCACATGCAGTAGGTTATGTTGTTGTTGTAGTTAGTTGGTATGTTATTGTTGTTCTTATTGTTGTTTTTGTTGTTTTTGTTGTTGTTGTTGTTGTTGTTGTTGTTGTTGTTGTGCTTGTTGTTATTTGAGGTGCAAGTATGTAAAAAAAATTATATTTAAGTAGCTGACAATTGTTGCTGCTTCTACTTTTGAGGAGCATAAATGCGCGAGAGAGCTTCTGAGCGAGCACCAACAACATGTTGCTGCTCCAACAAATCCAAGTATGCTAGATGGTGGGAGGTTGAATCTGAAAATATATAAAGAAAATATGAGTTTTGAATGGCAATGCAAGGAAGTTAATTAATTAAAATTTACCGGAAGATCAATCAAGAAAAATTAACATAAAGCTTTAATCAATGAAAATGTATATATTTTGCTAGAAATTTTAAACCCCTTGGGTCACACATTTTTCTTTTCATTATTTTGATCTGAATTTTATTAGAGGGCTCGCTGATCACTTATCTTAAGTGTGAATTCATAAATTCTCACACTAATGATAGCGTTTCTAATATTGGGCTCGCTAGTCGAGTGGTTGTGCAATTGAATGCCAGCCCAAAAGTCCTGGGTTCAAATCCCGACCAGGTCATGCTCCTACACTTTAACTTTTCTTTATTCTTTTCACTATTTCTAATCATTAGTACTTACGACTCAAAAGTTGAAGTTGTTGGTAGAAAAAGTTTGTGGATGGGATCGCTTAGTACCTTGAATTGTCCCTTCCTGTCCTCATAATATTTCCGGATCCAATAACAAACTATTTTCTGAAACTATTTCTGGGCCTGTAACCAATGAACTGAAATAAGATGGTTTAGGCAAATTTACTTATATTATATAATTAGGGTGCAATAGGGCCAGATTGGCACCTTGGTCCTCTACAGTATTTTCTTATCAGACTTGTCCGAAATTAACTCCGCCTGGAAACACCCAGCCTGTCCGTTCCGTGAATAATGTATTCTTTGGCTATGGCATACCAGGAGGATACTCTTGACTACGCATCGTTAGAAGATACGTTACAAGAGATAAAGAAGTGTCTCCGGTTTTTGATACTGGGATACTTATAGAAAATTTTATTTTGCCTAGCCATTTATAATTTAGTGATAAAAAGTCACGGTCAGTGAAAAAAAGTCACATATTTATACTAATATTCTTTCCTGGATATTTGACTGTTGTCGATGGTATTGATGCGATTTTTTCTTTGTGGAACCTTTTGTCAAAGTAGCTTTTGTACGCTGGGCCTTCGGGGAGTATCGTGTTAGCTATGGTAGCTAAATTTCGCGAACAGACCTTCATTGGTCGGCAAGGAGTTGCGCTTGTTTACTATTGGGTGGCAATGCTTCTAGATTGTCAGAGATTTTAGATCGATCTGGATTTCTTCCTATAAATGTGGATGGTAATCCATTTTCCATTCCTAATGTGGATGGTAATTTCTTTCATAAACTGGTATTATGAGTTACAATGCTATTATAAGCTATTATGTTATTTTCGTATTAATAAAATTTTTAGATTTTAATTTTCATGAATCGGTAATACAAGCGGATTTGTCAATGAAGACATAAGTTCAATCTCCACCAAGACCTCTATTTTAAATTTTTTAATGCAATGTAGCGATATATTACTGTGTATTCTTATAGAAGCGTTAGATCATTTAAAAAAAGATACAGCAGTTTTGACTATGTCGTAGCACAAGACGTAGAATTATATAATACTTAAATTTGAAACAATCGAGTTATACACTTCTTATTGATACTAAAACATAGAAAAAGTTGGTACAATTTTTTTCAACTTGTTTTGTTGGGTGGTTTAATGTGGTAGATTTCGCATTCAATAGCTTGCATTTAAAATAACAATTATAAAACCATGCCGCATACCCACCCCACCCCCGCCAAAATGAAACCCTCCCCTCTCACAATTAAATAACAATTATAAATCCATGCCGCAGCCGCGCCTCCGCTAACGCTTTTTCTAAACGGAAATCGGTAGTTCTCGATTCTGTTAAAAAAGCATGGCCCGCAAAATTAATTGTTCTCTTAAAAACAACATTCTGTTAAAAACAACAGCTGTTTAGAACAACAACCTCCAAAAGAATGATTTTTTTAATTATAACCCTACGCTAATTATCTACGCTACGCTAGATGGCGCTGTCTTCTCGGTCGAAAAAACCGGAAACCGTCGATAAATAGGTAGCAATCTTAAACAAGAACCATGCTCACAGCAAACAAAAACATAAAATGTTGGCTTTATATATCATGTAATTGTGTAAAATTTATATAAGTTACAGAGTTCAAACATAAATTTTTCTCCCAGTGAGGATCAAGCAAACCAACAAGTGCTGACATTTACATTGTACGATCAGTACTTTAGGCACACCAAAGGCTCAAAGTGTGACCTAAAAACGCTATCAACCGCCGCTTGATCACTATCAACCGCCCTACTAACCTCCGCGAATGACGTATTCTACGTCAAAAATTGCATTTAAGAAGTAGTTTTCATAAAACAATCCATTCTAACTTGGTTGCTTAAGGGCAAGGTAAGGTTTGTTTCGCCTAAAAAAGACCTTTTTTCATGAATTTTTTTAGAGAAAATTATTACAGTAGGTTTATTTTACATATTATTATATTAAAGTACAACATTTGCAGAATATTTAAAAAAAAATTGTTAAAAAATAGGGAGAAATAACGGATTTATTGTAGATTTCGAGTTCTCCAGGGGCCTCGAAAAAAGTTTTTGTGCGGTGACCAGTCTACAGCATCACTGGATTATCTAAAACAAAAAAATCCAAATGCTTTCTTTAGTTTATTACTTTATCTCTCCATTCATGTCGAGTTTTTTTTTATTTTAAAATTTTTCAATTTTTGGCACCATTTTTAAAAGCCAAAATGATGATTTTTTGACGAAAAAATCTACCTATTTGTTATTGTAAAATTGTTAGTAATTAAAAAATCGACTCGACGTCACTAGAGAGCTACTTATATGTAGAATATGTGTGCAAAATTTCAAAACGATCGGTTCAGTAGTTTTTTCTGTAGGATGGTCACCGACTTTAAAAATTACATGTTTGGGAAAATCGATTAAAAGCTTTGTACACTAACCAACACTTAGTTAGAGGTAAGGTCATTTAACCTACTGTAACTTCGTTAGTTTTGCTCCGAATGACCTAAAAATTTAATAAAATATTCTTCAGATGTTGTACATTCAGAAACAAAAATAAAAAAAAATGAAAAAAAGTTTTCAGACCTTACCCCTACCCCCACCCGCCCTAAAAACAACTTCTCTATCCAAGAAGGTTCATAAATAAGTACAAACTTTCCCTAATAACTCAAATATATTACATAAATAAAGTTATACAAAAAGCCATAAAGCTACCTTGACCACCGCTTGTAGGGTGGAATACGTGAAACTGCATTTCAATTTCTAGATAGCTTCGCACATTCTTGTTGGGATTTTCTTGCACGGTGGAAACTCGTGCCAGGCACTTGTGGCTACAAAGCAACAACAAAAACAACAACATCAAAAACAACAACAACAAAAACAACAACAACAATACAACATTAGCTATAACAACAAAAACAAAACAAAATCAAGAGCCGGAACATTCTAGAAATAAAACAATAATAGAAACAAACCTGACCAGTTCGAAAAACGCGATTTAAAGTGTGTTGAAAATATTTGCGAGAGCATGAAAAAGCGTAAGTAAGTGGTTTAAAAGGGAGAAGAAAAGAGCGATTATTTTTTGAGGTGGGTTTTTTAACGAGACAGAGAAATTTAGGAAACTTTAGAGAGGATTTGCCAATGGTTATTTGGAATTTAAACAGTTCAAATAGCAATTTTGTTCTTCTTTCTATTTGGGGTCATTAACCCAATCATGTACAACGGTGTAATTTTGAAACAGTGCTACTAATGAGAGAGAAAGTTATGCTGAATGTACAAAACCGATGTAGCACAGGAAGGTCCTACATCATGATACAATAACAAGGCAGGTTGGATAGAGAGAGAGACTTTCAAAAGTACCCCTAATTTTTTTATTTTTTGCACTTTCTTGTGTGCATTTTTGACAATACCTATAATTCCCTTAAAACTACCTCAAACGACAACATTTCAACTTACACCCAGAGTTTCCGAAAGTAGTACTATTGTGGTTTTATTTTAATATTTAATTTTTCATGCAACTATTTGTACTTTTATCGTTTTTATATATCGATGGCTTAATATAGAAAAGGCGTAACTCGTTTTTTTTCGAAATAACGTTTTTAATGTATTCTGGTAGACCACTCTCAAGCACACCTCCCTTAAAAAAATCAATGAGCTTTTTTATTATTGTTGTTGCCTATTTCAAATTAAAACTGCATTAAAAAAGTTTTTATATCCAGATTTACTCAGTTCTTTTCTTCTCCAGCAAAGTAACAAAAAATCGAGTTACGCCTTTTCTATATTAAGCCATCGATATATATGAAATACGAGGTCGTGATATGTTATTTAAAGATGAAGGGATAGAAAATAATAATAGAAAATAATGACATCATCACAATCCTCTTTATTCCTTTTTAGCGTAGTTACATTATATTATTAAAAAAATGTTAATTTTGTATGATTATTATGATAATTTCTCGACACCTTTGAATTTAAATGATTTATTGAAATTAAAATAAAAAAATAATGCACAGCAGCCCATAGTTAAGTACACATTAAGAAGGTACTTTTAAAAAATACCGCACGAAACCCTGATATGGATTTTGTGAAACAGCTGATTATCAACTAGCAATGAAAAACAATAACAAGATTTTAAATTTTGAGAGCCTGTTTTCTATTTGACCTACCTTGTTATTTTATTATGGTCCTACATCATAGTTTTGTGTTCTCTATATTGTAAGGTGTGTTTCACAATTATAAGGTCACTTCAAAAATTTATGTATTTTCAAAACGACCGACTGTAGAGCATTAAACTGTTCTACAAAAGTGATGATAGGAAAACTACAAAAACAAATCAACAAACTCTGCAGTTGCTTAACTAACTGTACTTTATTTTTGAAGCAAGCGTAATATTGTTGGTGTTTCATAATTAAAATGTCATTTTCGAGAATTCGTATTTGCGATTGAGTTCGCACTTTTATTTTTTTTTTTTAAATAAGTGTGTTAAATAGTGAAATGTTTTATTTATGAAATGCCGCGCGGAAAAGATTTTTTTGAGTTTGAAAAGGGCAAAATTATAGCCTTAAGAGACAATAATATTGGAATAAGGCAGATTGTACGCAGAAGTAATCGCAGTCTCTGCGTAATTCAAAACTTTTTAAAAAACCCGAATGAATATGGAACAAAAAGCGTTCTGGGCGCAAAAGGCTGCTTGATGTGCGAACTGAGAGGAAAATTGTGTGCGAAGCCAGTAACTCATCGGTATCCCTTGCACGATTGCGATCCTTACCTGGTGTAAATGTTTCACGTTGTACTATCTGGAGGATCCTAAAACGTAGCCAGACACTTCAGTTTCAAAAAATGAAGCAAGTGCCCAAGTTAACTATACGCCACAAGGACGCCAGAGTGGTTTTTGCATTGGAAAATATGGATACGAACTGGCACAGGGTAAGCTTCAACCTAAGAAATTTAAAGCCAAAATGTATAGAGCGACAATGGTTTTCGTGGCTATTGGCGTGACAACAGAAAAGAACCGCTTTATTTTAAAAAGAGAAACTTTGGCGGTGGCAGCGTTATGGTATGGGGTGCATTCTCTGCACGTGGATGCTTATCGCTAGAAATTGTCACATCGCGGATGAGAAGTCGGGACTATGTGAATGTCTTGGAAAGAAGCTTGGTCCCATTTTTAGAACAAAATGGTGACACACAGTGGACTTTTCAGCAAGACAATGCACGCATCCATGTCAGCCGTGCTTCTCGTCCACAAAGATAATCGATAATTCAATGCTAGTAATGAACTCATTACGGCGCTGAAAGAGGAGTGGAACAAAATTTATGCCATATTGATAAATAATCTTATAAGCAGTATGAAATACCGTATTGAAAAAGTTAACAGCACCGGAGGGAACATAATTTCTTGATTTTCGTTAGTTGGTTTTGTTAAATTCTAATTATTACCTAAGTTATCAATAAAAATCTGAATTCACCTTATGTATATGAAACATTAGATTTTTTAGTAGGTTTAGATAATAAAATCACCTTTAATTTATAAAAATTCAAATTAAGTTATTTTGTTTGTTTTATTTTCTTAATCATTGTCCCAGAACAATGTGCTACTCTATAGGCGGTCGTTTTGAAAAAAACATTCATATTTTAAGTGACCTTATAATTGTGAAACACACCTTATAACGAATATATTTGAATTCCGAATGGCTAATGTGGATGTTCTTATGAAACTTTATTTTCTCTCTGAGGTTTGCCATTATTTGCAGAAAGTTAACGGCCGATCAAAAACGTTTTTTCCATTTGAAAAAACTTTCTGTATCAGCTAGAATACGAGCCTCGGACCTCGCGGTTCGTGAAATTGACATCAAACAATTCACGCAACAAACTCATGTAGGAATTGAGAAAAAATAATTATCGAGATTTAAAAAAAAAATATTGAAAATTGACTGAGTTAGCGTACTATACTGTCTGAAAACATCCCACTGAAACATAAGCGAAGGTTTGGCGTAAGGTCGGAGTTTTGCGAACGTTTTTGGGTAGAGTTTTTTTTAATTTCTGGTTTCTTATTGTGTCGCTTAAAAATGCTTGCTATAGAAGATTAAATTTGTGAAAACTTTTCCCAAAAATAAAAACTGCCGATGCCAACACTACGGTTATCCAATAATGGAATGCATAGCCCTATATTTAGAAATGTTCTTGCTCTGTTAGTTAATACATTGCTAATAAAGTGTTAATTTAAAATCTTATTTCATTTTAGTTTAATTTAAAAGTATTAAAATACGAATTTACGCTTTTTTTTTCTTCCTCCAGAATTCGTTGATCGAAGTCTGTTCTTTTGACGTAGAATACGTCATTCTCGGAGGTAAGTAGGGTAGTTGATAGTGATCAGGTGTCGGTATTTATATAACTTTTTGAGCCTTTGGTGGGCCTAAAGTACTGATCGTACAATGTTGATGTTAGCACTTGTTGGTCTGCTTGATCCTCAATGCGACAAAAATTCATGTTAGAACTCTCTAACTTATATAAATTTTACACAATTACATGAAATATAAAGCCAACATTTGATGTTTTTGTTTGCTTAAACTTGCTGCCTATTTATCGACAGTTTCCGGTTTTATCGACAAACCCATAAAATTTGTATGGGAGCCCCCCTAAGGAGTGGTCGGAGGGAATGGGTGTCAAAGGCAAAAATATTCCTTTTGCAAAAGTAATGGGGGTCAGTCATACCTATGAACCCTTTCCGGCACTCTCTTAAAGATCATATGCTCAGGTGTATGGAATAAACAAAAACCATAAAATTTGTATGGGAGCCCCCCTAAGGAGTGGTTGGAAGAAATAGGTGTCAAAGGAAAAAATATTCCTTTTGCAAAAGTAATGGGGGTCAGTGATACATATTAACCCTCTCCGGCACTCTTTTAAAGGTCATATGCTCAGGTGTATGGAATAAATATTTTGCTAAATAGTTTTTAAAAAAGATGTCATTAAATGCGAATTGAATAATTCTACGTCTTGTGTTACAACATAGTCGAAACTACTGTATATTTTTTTTTTGTGTGCGTTGGGCTGTGTATTCTGTGACGAAAGTTTATGATTGACATTTTATAAGTTTTTAAATTTTCAAACTTACCAACTCTGACGATGTTAGGTTAGGTTAAGAAATAAATGTGCAGTTATTAAAATATTTTTAATGTGTGTGTTAATGTATCTAACGTGACGAGAAAAACCCCTCATTAAACTTTTTCTGCTAATACATGTTACTTGTTGAAAGCTGCTCAAAATAATTAATTATAAAATTGGACAACTGGAATAAAATAATTGTATTTTTTTTTCCTATTAATTAGGATCACGTGGCAACATATGTTACGGAGAAAATCAATTCTAATTTAATCAACTGAAAATAAAAACTGTTACTGCACAAATTGATAAGTGCAGCATCTGTAGCTAAGTACTAGCTCTAAGCTTCTGTTGCTAGTTTGAAGGAAGTGTGAGAATTAAGATTTTATGCGTTTTAGTGTACATTTTAAAAAAAAGTAAAATTACAGTGGCGTAGTTGGTTAAAGTGCGTGGCCGCTATGTCAACGAACTTTGGAGAAACAGGTTCGAACCCCAGCAGCGACAGAAAATTATTTGAATTAAAATAATTTTTCTGTACGGCCGCCACCTCTCTGCAGACAATGGCAAACCTCAGAGAGTAATCAAAAATGCCATGTAAAGCTTCTTGAGAATAAGAACATTCCGTTCATCGCCGTTCGGAGTCGGTGTTAAGCATGTAGGTCCGGTTCTCGGTCAATTGTGTACAAACTTAATAACACGCACAACACAATTGATCATAAGAAGCTAGGTCAAAGTCCTTTCAAGGGCTGAAATGGCCAGTTATTTATTTTTTTTTTTTTAAATTACAGTTTGTGTCGCACATTTCAACACTCTAATTATCTTTTTATTTGTATGATACTTGAATTCTTTCGTTCAATTTTAATTGAGTCTTGCTTGATTAAAAAGAGCTCATGCTCTTTTTTTAAACACCAGCACTACTTACTATGTATTTGAAATCAATCAAATCTAACAACTTGACCGGAGCTGAGCGAATTTGTTTTGCCATTAGGCCACCGGAAATAAGCGACATTAGTTTTTCATTTAGTCAATATAGTAAAGCGCCTTCGTTTGTTACTACAGCTCCAACCAAACTGTGTGGATCTCATTTTCAGCTTATTTAAGTAGAACAGTTGAGAAAATATTGGGGTTTTTATACAACACAAGCTCTTGTTTTGTACTGTACATGGAATGATAGCAAGCTCTCAAACCTTACAGAATACGCAACGAGTATAAACAACGAGCAAACAGCAACGAGTAAAAATCTCGCTCCTTCCTCGTTTTAAGCAAGTTCAAGAACCCTGCTTTTCATGAAGCCTTTTTTTCTAATTTATGCTCGTTGATGTATTTAACCCTTAAGTACTGATGTTGGTCTGTGGAATCACATTTAAATAATTAAAGTCTTCTATTTTTATTTAATCGATTGAAAAATTAAATAAAATCAGTTCATCCCGCATGAAAATTTGTTTCTTTTTTTATTGTAAATCTGAATGACTAGTTTATACTTTTGAAAACATTTATGGATGAAAACATAATTGAAAAACTACGAATAAATACTTACCTTTCATATATATTTTTATATTTTTATGCTTAAACTCGAAATCAATTTCTCGGATCCGAAAAGCAAGATACACCCCTATAGGAATTTTTTTTTTTTTTTTGTAATACAAACCACATGAAATATGCAAAGTACCAAATTTTATCGGAAAAGAAAACAACCATCAAATGTTTAGTTTTGTTTTTATCATATAAGGAAATTAATTGTTTATTTATTTACTTCATAATTAATAAAATTTTAATCAGTTTAATTTTTTTTCACATCAAATCCAGAATTATTAAAATGTTTTTTGTTTTAATTTTTCTGACTAATAAGAAAGTTTGGTAACATTTTATTTATATGTTTATTTATATATGTAATAATATATGAACTATATATTAATCATATAGATGTGTTTTTAAATTTATGTTTAAATTTAAGACTACTTAAAAAGTTGATTTCAGTTAATGTGTTCCAACTTTTATTTTTTAATTTTATTTTGTTTTTCTTGTTGGAATATTGCAATAGTTTTGAATTTTTTTTATATATGATTTTGTTGCATTTGCTTGACAAAATTTATAACAAAACTTTTATCGTTATTTTTTTAATTATTAATTTGTTTTTTTTTTTTTTTTGTTCATCAAGAGGACTAAGGTTTTGTTCATAATAATAAATATACTATTTACTACTATCCATTAAATTTTGAAAATTTTTAACATTGATTGTACACACTGGCTTAATTTAAGACTTATTAGTTATTGTTGTAAAATATTTCATTTAATTTAAAGTAACATTTTTTAAGAAATTCGATTTAAAAGAATTAAAAAGAAATTTTTTAAATTTCAGTTAACAGTCATGGTAGCTTTGAAAACTGAAGAGCCTTTTTAAATGTTGCTAGAACTGCGGGTTAAGAGTCGCTTGAAAGTTATATCGTCAATATGTAAGTTTTTGCGGTTTTTTTGAAAATTCATTTAAGTTATAGTTTTTTTTTTACTATATTTTCGGTGGTTGTCTGTTATCGGAGGGTCCGAAGTGTAATGAATAAACGACTCTGATTTGATTGTTTTATTTTTTTAGCTTTGAACGAAAGATTTCAGGTGTTAAACCTATTCCGTCAAGTCTGCCTTGGTTCCAAATGGGGTGATAGATTAGTGAAATGGTAGGGGTAATCAAGTGAAACACACGTAAGATGTACTAAGCGCGGTAGAAAGCCGTAGAAACATGAGAATTTGTATATAACCGTTAGTAATGCTTTAAGCCAACGAACCAAAGATGAAATGGGCTATTTCTACATACTTTTAAAAGTTCACTTTTATCACTCTGTGCCTTTTTGATAGTTATTTAAACTTAATCGGTCTCTTGTGTAAATTTTACACACACTTTTCAACTTCAAACACTTGTGCCTGTGATATGAAAATACAAGAACATATAGTAATCTAGCGAGCGAAAAAATGGCAAATACAGTAAGTCCTGCGTGATTTTGATTACAATTTAATGCAAAAATTTCTAAAAAATTCAATCTTAAAAAATTGAGAGCAAAAAAAAATTGTTTTGAAAATAGGCTCCAAAAACTTCAGCTGTTCTTAAAAATGCAACTTCGAAATTTAAATTTTTTGTTTGGATCAGCATTAAAATATCATTTTTTTTCCAGTTACTAATAAAAATAACTTCTACCTGTTCAGTGAAAATACAGTGAAGTTTTAAATTCAACTTGGATCTGAAAGCCCCAACCATAAACATATGTTTTTTTTTTCAATTGCTTGCTAAAATAAAACAATTAAAGAAATTTTATAAATTTACCTCAGTTCTTTTCACCTTTCTGATAAACATTTGATCAAAAATATTTTTGAAGTATGTATGTATGTCTTAAGTAGAGTTTTTGATAAAAGTACAGGAACGGGCACTTTCATTGATTTTGATATAAGCTTGCTCAAATAAATACGAAAAAAAAAATACAAAAAAAATAAACTTGTAGTAAATGAACTTAATACTTCAATATTGATACATATTGCTTACAAGAAAAAACTATAATTATAAAAATTTATTTTTACACAAGTGTCAAGTACAAATTCAATGCACCTCTGCTGTCAAAATAAATCATGTTTTTAAAACTTAAAGGAAGTTATGATTCTGAGAATAAACAAATGTTTCATCAGCACAAACGTACTTGCAACGTTTTGGTATATGTGCGCTTATTGTGTTGTTTACAGTGGTTTGAAAATTGTATTTCAGCAAAAAAAAAAAAAAAAAAAAAAAAAGTAGTTAACACGTGAACATTTCTGTGTGATGATTTTTTACGACGTGGATTGACGAGAAAAGAATGCATCGATTAACTTAGTTCGAATTTTGGTGAAAAAGTACTCTGTTTTAATGATTTCGAGCGTGCTTGTCGTTGTCTCCAAGACGAATTTCGTGAAGGTCGTCCAAAAACAGCTGTTGTGGCAGAAAACATCGACACTATGCGTGAACTGTTGGTAGCAGACCGGCTGTGACCCACAGTGGGATGGAGTCATCAGCGCATATCCGATTTTACATGAGTATTTAGGTGTCAGGAAGATTTGTTCCCGTTGGATAACCCAAAATTTGACGGTTACCCAAAAAAAAAAAAGGTCGTGTCGATTGGTGCAAGGACATGCTAAAAAAATATAGCTGGGGTGAGTCAAAACACTTCTACGACATCCCTAAAGGTGGCGAATCATGGATATACTCTTATGAGCCCGAAATAAAGCAACAACCCAATGTTTGGGTCTTTCAAAGTGAAAAAAACCCGACAAAAGTTGTCCGCGGACGGAGAACACATCAAAGGAAATGGTCTTCAGTTTTTTTTTAGGTAAACCGATCATGTCACAACTGTACCACTTTAGAAACGGCGAACTGTTAATGCTAAATGTTACACAACCACTTGTTTGTCGGTTGCTTTGGAGAATTGAGGAAAACCAACCACCGAAGTAAGATAATCCGTCATCACGACAATGCGAGTTCGTTCGTACTCATCTGCTGAAAGAAAATAACTTTTCAGCACTTAAAACGTGGATTTTATGGATTATCCGCTTAACAGTATCGACTTAATACCCAATGACTTCTTCTTGTTCCCTCATATTCAGAAAAAAATACGTGGCGAGTGTTTTTCGACGCCCGAACAGACCGTTAAGGCCTTCAAAAACCTAGTTTCGGAGGTATCAGAGTGGCAGAACTGTTTTGAAAATTGATTCAAACGAATGCAATAGTGTATTGATCAGCTTGGAGATGATGAACAGCTGTTTGTCTGCAGCTGCAGAAGTTGTTTTTTCACTTCAACGTTTTCAAAATTGTTTGTTTTTTTCAATGGTCGATTGTGAGCGCTCTCTTTTTGAGTATATTTTTCGACAGGAGTTGGTTGCCAAGCAATATTACTTTGTAATTATTATACCATTGCTTTAAACGTAGCTTTTGAACTTTTAGCTATATTACGATGCGATTTCGATACGATTTTTTTTTTTTCAATAATCATTCAAAAACACATTTTCCTCTATTGTAAATACATGTCTAATTATTTATATAAGCTATTTTCTTTTTTTTTTAGAAGACAGGTAAAAAAGGTAAAGATATCCGCAGACCTAAATAAAAATAATTAAAAACATGACTTATGCGAAGTTTTTATTGAAGTTTAAATTACAAGAAAAAAAAATAATTATTTCACTTTAACTGTTGTTTAGAAGTTTGTATAATTTAATTTAAAAAATAGTAATTTTTTTCACAAACTTTTCTGTGGTCAACTTCTCTCACTATAATGATCACACTAAAAAATGAAACAGTAAAATGGGAGCAATCTTTCACGAGAATTACGACAAGATACAGTGCGCGAAGTTTGCTTAGTCGCACACGATTTTACATCAATATGAATTAAAAAACAAGTGTGGGGTTAACTGAATAATGAACGACTTTATTTTTTTGTTTTATTTTGTAAAAAATAATTAAGAATTTGAGAGATTTTATATTCATATTTTAAGAAAATTTAAAAAATAGTTATAACGCAAGATAAATTCGAGCGAAATTTGCTTCGAATGTTTAAAAATAAAATCTTTTATAAAAAAAATAAGTGTTTTGACCAATTAATATTTAGTTGGACCTCTATTTGTATTAATTCCTGCAAAAATTCTTTCAGGAAGTGAGTCAATTAATTTTTTGAGTACTTTTATTTCTAAATCCAGCCACGCCTGCAAAATTGCAATTTTTAATTCCGATATCGTTAAATATTGGCGGCAGTTTCCTTAAAAAGCTAGTGAAATCATGCCCCAAACATTTTCAATCGAGTTCAAGTCCAGACTTCTAGCTGGCCAATCAAGCAATGGTATTGAGAGTGATGAGAAAAATCCTTCGACTCGTGTGAAACGTGAATACTGGCATTATCCTGTTGAAATATTAAGTCAACGTCAGCATTTTCTTCCAAATAAGTAATAAGAACGTCGTCCAACATTTCAATATACTTTTTAGAATTAATTTTTGTAGCAATAAAACATAATTTAAGTTTGCCATAATAAAAGAAACCACTCTATATCATAATGGATCCACTGCCAAAATTCCAACTCATTATTGGTGGGTTATTTACACGTAAATCATGCCAATAACAGCTAAATCCATCGGGTCCGTCAAGATAAAATTTTTTCTCGTCCAAAAAAAATAACATTGCGCCAATTTTCAGTCCAGTTCATGTGCCTTTTTCAAATTCTAATCTGGCTGCTTTCTGTAAAGATTTAAGTTGTGGGTATTTTGATATTTTTTTCCACTTAATATTTCGGTCCGTGCTAAAAATTTGTTGAACTCTTTGTTTTCCAATGGGAAGATTTAGTTTTGACATTATTCGAGATGCGCTTAGTCGGTGTTTAGTGGCTTCTGCTTTTATAACATTGCTTTGGTGACGAGTTATCTTCGTCTTTCTCTTAGATTTTGAAGAAGAAATGACGTATTTATCACTTAATCGGGAAAAATTTCTTATTACTTTCTCCGATCTTTTTATTTGTCGGCTAATTGCTCTATTAGAAACCCGTTTTCTTTTAGAATCTTAGTTTTACATTTGTTAACATCACTCAAAAAACTTTTCTCTGCCATTTTAATATTTTATCAATCTAAAATAAGATTTATCGACTAAAATATTGAAAAAAGTTTAAATTAAAAAAAAAAAAATCACTAAAACTTTCCAGCAGTAAAAAGAACTAACAATTACAACACGTAAAACAAGACTGCGGCTAAGCAAATTTCGCTCGAATTTATCTAACGTTATAATTATTTTTTAAATTCCTTTAAATATGTCCTCTCAAATTCTTAATAATTTTCTACAAAATAAAACAAAAAATAAAGTCTTTCATTTTTCAGTTAACCCCACACTTGCTTTTTAATTCATATTGATGTAAAATCGTGTGCGGCTAAGCAAATTTCGAAGGTTACCAATTCAAATAAGAAACCATTTAATTTGCATGGTAAAGTGAGTTATTCTATGAATGCCCTGAGGAACTTATAAGGGCTTAAGAGGGTTGAGTATTTTTGCAGTTCTTTGTACTTGAAAATATTACCTGAAAAACACCCTGTTCTCTAGATAATAGTATTTACAACTTCTTCACAAACCAATGCCATTTTTATCCATTGTTTCCCAAAGCATTTAAATCTACTTATCGGTTGACGAAAATCTTTAAGTTGGTCATTCCTAACGGTTATATGTACATACGAAAAGCTGTATTTATAGATAAACTTTATATTGAAGACTGGACAACTTTCACACATATCTTAATCAAAGCAAATGTTTATCGTCACTCATAATGGTTAAGCATGACTTCTTTAAGCCACTGACATATTAAAGACATCTTGTCATTTCTTCATTATTAATGTATTTCTAGGAAAAAAAGTGGAAACAAAACAAAGGACGTAAAGTATGTTTGTTAAAGTCAAAGTTTTTACTGTAGCACCGTCGAGCAAGTGTAGCACGGTGTAGCAAGAATAAAAAAAATTAGAAACATTTTCTTGGTATTGCTTTTATGTTATTTCGAATAAAAAGCGCTACATATGTAATACGTGAAATAATACAAGTTACATTAGGCTAGATACATTAAACTAGAGATTTTGGTTTTCTTTTTTAATATTTGCTGTTCTTTAATATTTTACAATGAACTCATTACATTTCGGGTTAATCGTTAACAACATTTAAAATTTTCAAATTATTTTGGTTTGATTGAAAATGTTTTTGCTTTTGCTTGCTATTTGTTTTTGGGGGTTTTTTTTTATATAACGGTATTTTAGAATTAAATAGTTGCTAGGATTAAATTTTAAATTTCTTCTTTTTTGGTTAGTTACTTCTATGATTTTAATATTTTCATTTAAATATAAGGTACTGGTACATCTCTTTTTGCAAAAGTAGCTATTTTACAATAAACATTTTTTTTATTTATTTTGCTTATAATAATAACTTGGAAAAAATATCAGTATTTTTCATTAAGTTTTTTTGGTTTTTTGGTTTTTGTCATAAATCTTTTTTTTTATAATTAATGCAAAAAAAAAACAAACAATTCTTGTATAACCTGAGGGGAAACTGGTGTACGTATGTAATTATTTTTCTTGTTATTCTTGGATTTTGTTTTCTTTTTTTATACATTTGTTATGTTTTAATCAATTTCATAGTTAGCTATACAAATATATATAAGCATGTAAGATTGTTTGTCTGTAGGTATGAATGGGGTTGTTTTTCTTTTTTTGTTTTTTTTGATCAGAGGCCAAAGGTTACACATTAAATGCTATCAAGTTATTGCTATACAAATAGTTGTTATTTTTATCAACTTGCTATAGGTTTAAATTTTAATGTAATTTTAGTAAAATTTTCATGTGAGTGTGTGAGTGTGTGTGTGTGTGTGTGTAGAAAAACAGTCGTTTCTTGAGCATAGCTTTTAGATAGGGTTGCAACATTTTGATTGTTTTTTTTATTTGTGTTTTTTTTTTAATTAATTATAATATCTGCCACTTGAGGCTTTTCTTTAGTATCTATGAAAAATAACAGTTATTTTTAACGCTTATATGGCAAGAGAAAAAAAAACGTTTGCTTACTTAAGTTTATTTAACACTTCATATATATTCACTAATTTATCAATTCCTGATTTAATAATTAAACTTTCATTATTTAATTCTGTAGTTTTTCTTATTACTTTTGTCTTGTTTTTGTTTTTTTTTTTTTTTTTTGGTTTTTTTTTACTCAACATCCGCTTCAACTTCCGCTGCTGCTCGATTTTTAATTTATTTAATACCATTAAATCTGTAAAAATATTATAAAATTTATTTTTTAAGCTTGTGGTTATTTATGTAATATTTTGTTTGCTTCTCGTACTTTTTTTTATCTGTTACTAATTCCCTTTTTATGCTTTTTTTTTAATATGCCACACGCAGCCACATAGATACACGATACCAACGCAGAACACAGAAATATTCGCAGCCACATACCAACACACACACAAACACCAACATGCACACAAACGCATTCTCGTGCATAGCAATAACATCATTACCCACTTTCTCGCAAACCCTCAATATACCGTCTTACCACTTTTTTTGCTAGCCCGCAAGTCCCTTAACAATTTTGTTGCACATTAAAACTTTTCAACTTGTTTCTTTTGCTGCATACAATTTTTTCGTTATTTCAGTGTTTTTCTTTTTTTTTTTTTTTGTTTATTTTTCCATCTGCATATTGCAGTTTTCTCATTAAACTCCTGTATATATCAGTATTTATTGACCCAGTAGAGAAAACAAAAAACTAAGCCATAGTTTTTCATACCACAAGGCAAATAAAGACAAATCAGTGGCTCTCAAATGGAAGTTAAATGATGAGAATGAGTGCAAACATGTAACGGGTGTATCAACAAGAGCCATGGTATAATAATACAAGGTAGCATTGACAGTTGCTTGGGAAACCATAAAATAGACTCAAAAATAGAGAGCTCACAATCCGCCATTGAAAACACAAACAATGTTGAAAACGTTGAAGTAAAAAAAAACAACAACCTCATCATGGTATAACAATAAAAAGAGGTTATTGAGTTTGACACTTCTCTCCCAAAATTTATGTCGCCCCACTCCTGCCAAAAATAGCTGATAGTGAATTGGAATGAAAATAAATCAGCTAAAGTACAGTCGATCGAAACTCAATACCATATCCCCTTCTTTTGATGGCTATTATCAGTTGAGACATTGAACATTCTTTCATGACATTCTATAAGTTCTTGAAAAAGACGATTGAAGCGGTTTGAAAATTTGTCATGAAACGATCCAAGCTCTTTAACACGTTTGGCCAAGGCGGCACAGTTAAGAATCCTATACGATCGATGCGCAAAATTCTACTAAATTTGTCTTGTAATCATGTGACTTCTGAGACGTATAATCAAGAGTCAAGAGTCTAGATCAGGAGACGATGTGAAGACTCCGAAACAACGTTCGACCAAAAATATTGACGCAGTGATGGCAAGCGTTGAAAATAACCTAAGCACCTCAATTTGTCACCGTGCTCAAGACCTCGATATCTCCACGTCTACACTAAAGGGGATACTGACAAAAGATTTCGCACTGCATGCGCACACGGTTCAATTGACTTAGGTAGTATGTAGATCAATTGAGTGTAGTAGGTGGACCACCATCAGTGCCGTTCTATGATTGATTCTTGGAAAACATGAATGGTGATGGTGAGTTTTGCATAAACATCTGACGAGGCTCTTATTCACATTGACGTCTATATTGAAAAGCAAAATTTCAGCATTTGGGGATCAGAAAACACAAGAGTAATTCAAAGGACTAGTACCGCCTTTGGTCGAAATTCGACCATTTCAAAATTGATTTTTTTTTTTTGTATTTTTATTGAAAACTTTTTTTTTTTTTGGCCGCACCCCTTAGTCCAATGCCCGTCCCAGTACCCTATTTTCCATATTCTACTTTCTAGTAGAAGGATATCACCAAGTGGGAACTCCATATTGAGTTTCATTGTTATACGACATTTACTTCCAAAGCTATTCGATATAAAAACTTTGAATTGTATGGGTGGTGCCACGCCCCCTTGTCTAATGCTCGTTCAATTTTCCTAGTCGAAGAACACGAGTAAATAGGAATTTCCTACCGAGTTTCTATGATTTGTGACTAATATTTTAAAAGTTATACTAAAAATTTGGGCTGTTGAAAAATGCCACGCCCTTCTTTTAGCGCCCATAAAATGTAACCAGTGCAATACTACGTGTGATTTGAGGTCGAATATCGATTTCCGGGGCTGTGTGACCTATGACTCTAAAGCTATTCGATATCGCAAATTTTAGTTGTATGGGATGTGTCACGCCCACCATAGATATTCGGTGCACTTCTTCTCCCTACTCTTATTGATTTAAAAAAAAAAATATTATCAAAATCGGTTGAGAAACACGCGAGAAAATGATTCTTAACTGTTCTGCCCACGCCTATTTATATCTAGATGCTAATGCACTCACAACGAGTGACTGTTTGGTGCGAATTGTGGGCCAGAAGCGTTATAGGGACTTATTTTTTCCCAAAATAATGATACAAGAACCGTTACAGTCAATTGGGTACATTACAGAGACATTGTAACAATTTTTTATGGTCGGAGATGGAGTTTACGGACACAAATGACTTCATCTTTCAACAGGATAGTAATATGTACCATAAAAGTCGCGAAACAATCGAGTTAATTTTCAAGAGTTCCTGTTGGCGTAATTTCACATTCTGGAGACACCAATTGACCACCAAAATCTTTCAATTAAACACTGATAGACTTATTTCTTTGGGATTATGTTTAGATTAAGGTCTACGCTAACAATCCACAAACACCTCTAACTCTCAAAGCCAAAAGAGTCGCAATCGCTAAAATAGTGCTTGAATTATGTAAAAGACCAAATGGATATTTAAAAAAAGGATTAATGCCTGCAGCAAAGCCGAGATGGTCTCTTAAAAGATATTTTACTTTATACATAATCTTCAAGTGTCTAATTTATAGTCCAACAAATATTTAAGAAACATCCAAACAATTTTTCGTTTTATTCAGAAAATTTCGTTTTATTTCCTAGATATGCGCTTAGAATCATATTTTAAGACTTATAACTTGGGCACATTGCAAACAACAACAAAACGACAAGTCGTTAATGGAGAAATATAGTCTTATCATCGGCTACTTGATTCATATCATCGACTATTGGATTCATATCATCGCCCACGACGAAAGAAATGAATGCTAACAAAATGTCAACAAACCCTGAGCAAATGAGTCACCCTTCAAATTATAAATGAATTTAAGCCGACGACAGCAATGAGTCCATGTCGTTGCGACATTTCCACAACATTCTGTTATACATGTTATACTGCTGTCACCAGCAATGTGTTCAGGCTTTTTCAGATGTTATAGGCTTTACTTGGATTTGAAGTTTTTTGGAAATTTCGCCTTAAATTGAATTGATGAGTAGAAAAATAGTACTATGAGAAATGTTAATATTTTGCTTTGAATTCATAAGTCGATTATTAGGATTGAAATCATAACGTTTAAGAGAAGAGATTTTAAACATTTAAGTCTTCTTTAAGTAATCCTAGTCAGACTTAAGATTTCAATTATTGATGAGTTGAAAAAACCAATAAAGTTGGCTGGTAATAAGTTCTTTAAACTTTGTTGTTGTTTTTTTTTTAGCTATAAACCAAGGATTTCAAGTGTTATACCTATTCAGGCGAGTCTGCCTTGCTTTGAAATGGTGTGACAGATGAGTGGCAAAGAAGAGGCAATCAAGTGAAACATGGATTTGACCAAAGTTAAAAGATTACAAAAAATCAATATCGAAAGGTTTTGACCAAAGTCATGTTGAATTTATAAAATTTTAAATCGGTTCATCTACTTTGGCGATACTTATATAAATTTTTACCTATTAAAGCTCAGTTTGGACTTCAGTTATCTTAGATTTAATATAAATACTCCGAATTTGATAATCTCGCGTCCGTCATTTTGGATTTCCGAACTTTGATGCTGAATTCGAAGTTGTGAGTCAATTTAAAACATTTAGGGTATTCACTTAAATGCTGAAATTTCAAAAATCGGAAATTTCCGACGAGTTGAAGTGAGCGACCGTTTTTAAATTTCTGTTTTAATCACATGCATAAGTCAAACTTAAAATCGCCATCGCTTCTTTCTATATAAATGTTATCAAAACAAATAATTATGTGATTATTCTGTAAGAAACTTTTGGTTCCTGTCCTTTTATGAAAAAGCAATGCCAAAAAAATATTGCTCCATTTTAAACATTTCATTAGCTTTTTAGGCAGAATTTGACATAATGCTCTTCTTCTTATTGAATTTTGCACATTCACAATGACTCACACTCATTAAACAGTGCTGCTTATGGCTACTAAACAAATCTTTTCTTCGCAAATTTCCGACGATTATTTTTCATCAACTCAATAGATGATTAAATTTAAGCAATCTTCGGAAAACCAGAACAACAACAATTGCACTGAAATTTTCGTAAATTTCTGATTTCGGAAAAATACGAAGTGAAGTGTATACCCTAATTATAATGCCAAAAATTATTGAATTCAATGATCTTTTAAATTAAATTAAAATTTAATTTAAGCGCGCCCTCAATTCAATTAAGAAGTTAGCTCAGACATAACCCTTGGACAAAGGCTCAGCCTCAAACCAGTTTCTCGCCCTTATTAAAAATTAAACAAGATGAGTTTAAAGCAGTGGTCATCAAACTCTATTCAAGCATACTTTGTTTATGTATAAAAGCTCATTTTAAGCTTTGCACTGAAAAAAAAAATACTACTTGAGTCTCAGTCCAGCTTTTATGCAAGACGATGGTTCGCTTGTTTGATTGGTCAGTGCCACCGGAAAAAATTTTAATCTGGTGAATTACAAATCTATGGGAGAGGCGTGAGGGAAAATGTTTTTAAAAAATTTTACGATTTACGTATGCTTACTACTGTTCATAATAACATAATTCACATCGAAAAAACATATTAACATTCACTATTTTATGCACTGTTACAAAAAAGGAGAAAACTTTAAAATAGTAAAGGTTAATTTGATAATTTAATTTCAATTTTTAAAATTCAATTTTTATTTAGAAGTGTCAATACTTGCTTTACGAAACTGTGTTTTTTTTTTGTTTTTGTTTTTTAATTCTTTAGATGTTTTTTCGTTTTTGATTTAATTAAACCGTACATTGAAGTTCAGAAAAAATATTTTCTGCAAAAAAGAATTGCAAAAATCAAGAAGAGACATTTTTTATAGAAATAGCAAAAACTGATATTTTTATGAGTGTAGTATAAGTTGCGTATGCGCAACAAAAAAAAAAAACAATCTAACAAGCATGCATGTGCCGCAGGTCTGTTCTGCATGAAATTTCAAAAGATTCAGTTCAATAGACGCAGTTCAGTGCTCGTCCGTGAGTTAATATGTATACAGAAAGCTTTAAAGCACAAAAGCTCAAATGCCCGCGGGCATAGGCTTTGATGATCACTGGTTTAAAGCAACATTATACGGGGTCAACACCATTATCCCTCGCTATCTCGTCTTCCACTTAGACAACATCTTGGTCATTGGACGTGTGGGTTCAAAACGCTGATATCCTCATATGCGCATAACTGGGACTTCAAACAAAGCACACCACCAGTTAAGTATAATAAAATGTCCTCGAATAGTAAGCCACTCAAGTGAATAGTTCAGTGCAGAATCTTCTACTTCAAGACACGGACCGAACCACGGTGGAGCAGACTACCGTTTTGGGAGTCCAGGCAGCCCCTGTGAGTTCTGAAGCCTCGTCTACGAAACTTGGCGAGTTCAAATCCAGCAGAAAAGTGAACCAAATTTGAAATAGTTCTGAACTAGTTCCAAAAAGGACCAGTACTAGTTCCACTTTAATACCTTTTAACATTGAACGAACTGACACTTTTTGCGGGTTGATGTCATAGGAACAGGCAATTGTCCACATAAACACTCCTTTTTCCCCATATTTGAACTAGTTGCATTAGGAACATTTTTCAACTGGTTTCTTTCGCAGTAGCCTGAAAGTGGTGCTTTTTTAACTAGTTTTTAAGTGAACATTTTAAAAGTGTAAAACTTTAGTGCACTAGGGCAAAGGTCCTAAAGATCTGATTTGTACGATCTTTTCCATCCACAAGATTTATTAAAGACGAAACTTTTTTTATAAATGTCTATAAAAATTTTAATTTTTTTTGTTTTTTGTTATTATTTTTTCTTGTTCGCATCAAAGTTTAAAAAATAGACAGAACGCGTTTATTTTTTTCAGCAATGCTTTTGAAAACAAAAGCAAAGTGAACTGTCCTACACTGAACGCCTTTTGTACTTTTTCAGAGCTACTTCGAACTGCACTAGAAATGAAATAGTTCACTTATTCAATTAACTTCAAAATAGGGGTAGAGATACTTCCCAGCAGTTATTAGGGGTTTTCACGATTCAGTGCATTTGGCTGTGCATTTGAGCATGAGCACAAAATCCATGCTTTTTTTCTCATTGTATGTACATTTTGTTAGTGTAAAGAGAGAAAAAGCATGGATTTTTTGCTCATGCTCAAATGCACAGCCAAATGCACTGAATCGTGAAAACCCCTAATAACTGCTGGGAAGTATCTCTACAAAGATCTGAAAGCATTACTGATCTGAGAGAGCCTAAGGGATCAGCTAATTGTTTGATGCAAACAGTAGTAGCTACCAAAAGTTAGCAAAAATAAAGGAAACTGAAGGAAAGTTAACGTGAATATCTACAGTGAAATGTGTTGCCAGAAAGTTGGAAATTAGTACTTTTATATGTATAGTAGGACTGCTTGAACCACTCCCATGACGAAATTAAGCGGAATAGGTCTTATGAACCATCGGGACCCGATGCATTGTCTGAAATGAGTTCAAAGTTGATGAAAACCCATAAATCAACTTAAGCAAATGGAAGAAGACGAAGGCGAAAAATAATAGGTAGTATTGACTAGCTTAGATCCTCGGTAGTGGCCCTACTTCAAATGAGTCAGGTGTCAGACCCTCTAGAAGATTACGGAAGATTTTTGGCAAGACTCAAACTGAAGCCGAATCTATTTTGGCTTAAATCGTTATAAGACATGATGAATTTCTGAATGACGTTCGGTATATCCAAAGAGGTCCCAAAATTTAAGGGTATAACGTTTCAAAATAGGATGAAAATTGAGTTGAATGTATCCATTGATTAAAAAAAGCATGGGCTAAAGTTCTTTCTATAATAAAATGGAAAATGTCTAAGTTGAAAATTGTGAAAACACTTTGTCTTACATTTCCCAATATTTTATTGACCGATTCAACTGTTTTGGGCGAAGAAAAATATTTGGGAATCACTAAAAATGCACGGCCAGAACCTTGAGCCCAACGCATTTTCCCTTTTTTTCAATTTTTTTATTTTTTTCCCTTATAGTATCTCCTTTCATTACAGTTACCTTGTTTATACGCTTGGAATTTTTTGTTTCATTTAAGCCAGCATTTTATGAAAGAATTTTTTATGTTAGGCTGTGGCAACGGCAGGCGGGAGCAAAGGCCAAGGACAGAAGCGCGTGTATAAAAATTGCTACAATTATGTGTTGGGCATGGATGGTTTATATGTGTGTATGTATTGGATATATAATGTTTGATGTTTGATTGTTTATATGTTGGACAATTAAAAAATCAAGGAAATCTTAGGAACTGACACTAAATCCAGGCCTGCTGCCGAAGAATGCCCATTAAGAATTGAAAAGAAACAGGCTCAAGAACAATCAAGTTGACGTTTTAATTTAAATTTTATATTTAAAAAAAAACAGAAGAACTAACTTTTGCCCAATGAAGTGCTTGAAATGTATGTGCATTTACGTATGCATGTATGTGTGTTTGCTCTTTTGTTTTAAAGCACTTTACATTAATGCGTGCTGTTGAAGCCACAAGCACTTCCGTTTCCGTTTTGCTTCTTTTTTTTCAACTTTAATTACAAACTTAAACAAGTAGCCAGGCTTAAGTGCTGCGTAAATTTCTGTGTTCTTCTTGTTGTTGTTTTTATATTTGCCTCAAACCCTTCAAACTTCTTGCTTTCGGTACCTTTTTTTGTTTTATTTGTTATAAGCACAAAATTGTTGTTGTATTTTTTTTTTAACTTAATATTTTAAATGTTTTTTGTTTTCTGCTCAGATTTAACGACGATGCAAAAAACACTTCTTTTTTTTGGAGTTAGTTGACAAGAAAAACAAAGGCTTTAAACCTTTTATGTCTGCACTGGTACATTGCTGTCGACCTCTGGCAGCACTGGCGCTTCCCAGACACCGCTGCCCGAACGTATCTTGCGTGCCTGCACAATTCCGTCCATAATGTCCAGCTGTAAGTTGTGAATGCTGCCTCGATGATCGGTTAGTGGAGGTCCTTGAAAGCCACTGCCACGTCGGCTAGCGCTGAGTTGAAAATGTGCATGAAAAGAAGAAGAAAAAAAAAACAATGAGCGAAAAAAAAAATTGTTAGAAAGCTGGCAACTTCAGAGATTTAAATATAAATCATGGCACTATCAACACTTCCGCTCAAGCATTAGCAGCACATCCGGCTGTGTTGTTGCTACATTAGTAGAGCAACAATGAAACTTAGTCGAGCACACACATACACGCAATCAGTCACACACACACACACACAAACGTATGTCAACTAACTCACTCCAAGACCTACCTCAACGGCAGCCCGGACAAAGACTCGCGTCGATTCCTGCCAAACAACGTTGGTGGTACAGCCGAAATTGTTACCACTGAATGCCTTCGACCGCCAGCAGCCGGATTTGCTTTCTGTGATAATGTTGCCAAAAACTCAACATCCTTTGGGCTAATGCCACCACCCTCACCACCCACCTCAGACAGACGCCGCACCTGACTGGCCGTTATACCTTCGGTGATCTGCAACGAGGGCAGCGAATGTTTGCGTCGCTGCTGCATGTCCGGAAATGGGCACAATAAATAAGGATTCACGGGTGAATCTGCTTCTGAATCATCACTGTTGGAGCGTCTTGTTGCCGTATCGGTGCCGCCAGCAGCACCTTCGGCATCTGCGTGATCATCACGAGTGTGCGTTTCCTCGACCACAATAAGCGGCTCCTGAGTGCTTAGATTAAAGACGGGCGTAAAAGAGGAACGACGCATTTTGCAGTGTGTGTGTATTATTGGTGATGGTGTCAGTTATGTTGGTGTTGATGTTGATATTGGGCTTGGTGTTAATTTGGCAAGGCGCTTAGATCTCGAGTTGATTTTGTGGTTGTATGTAGCTGAAAATGAAGAAAGAGAAACAACATTATTATTATTATTATTATAAAAAAAAATTTAGTTATATATGTTTATTATAATTTCAATATAATATTTCAAGTAATTTGAAAGTAACAATATATTCAGTTAGAAAGAAATAGGTTTTATTTTCAGTTATTCTCCAACTTTTTCTGCCAAGCTTATTTTATTTTCAAAAGCAATTTTCTTTTTTTTTGTTTTAGTTTGTGATGAGGTGTTGAGCACTCATCTTCATCTTTTAAGAAAATTACAATTACCTCCCAGACAAGAAGTTTGCTTTAATACTTACTTTCTTTTCCCTCTTCTTATTTCTATTGTTTTGCATCCTCCCTTAGAAGTTTCTTACTTTTCACAACAGGAGTAGATTTAATTATAAACCACTTGGGGCTGTTTTACTCTAATTACGGAGCTATTGTTGGCCTCTTTCTGTTCTGCTTTGTTTAATTATGATGGTTTTTTTTCTAGTTGACGTCATTTTATTTAATGGTTTAAATATAACAAGAGTTTTTTACCCTTTTTTCTTATCGTGAAAGTTCTATCTATTTCAAAAAGAAAAACAAAATGTCATCAAAGATGCCAAACGATGATTAGAAGCTTTAATTTTACTTTCTAAGGCTTGCCATTGTTTTCGCTATTTTCGCATGACAATCTCAGTTATTAATTGATTGATATTTTTTTTTTTTTTTTGTAAATATAATATTTTCGGTTTTTGTGAAGTTATGTATTTTTTCGAATTTGTTACGAATTGATATCCAAATAATCAAAATGGTTGAGCTTATGGCGAGCCACCAAGACTTGGCAAAAAAATTATTCCAAGTAGTGTGCAAGGCAAACAATGACCATCCAACTGTGTGAACAGTTGAGTCGGAAGCTTAATGTCAACGGTCCACCAGTTGCGGCAATGAAAAGGGATTGCTACTATCACGAATTTTTCTCCTTATTATTCTCACCTGCACCATATTTTCTTCCTCTTCCAAATCGGACGAATTTAAATAAATATATAATAATGGAAGCATTTCTTTATGTAAGCAGTTGCAATTGAAACATTTTTTATTATTTTGTTGTTTCTGTTTTCAGCTAACAAATATCTGTTTTTCGATAACAATCGAAACAAATTTCGATTCGTGTTCGATCGAATGCAGTAATACCAAATAAAAATCGAAACGAAATTTTATTCGGTTCCAGGTCGTTTAATCCGTTGCGATGGGGCGAGACTTCAGAAATGAATTGCATACAGGCGTTAGCTCATAGGCGAAAAGGAGAAAGGCAGACAGTTTGACTCAAATGAGTTAGAAGACGGGCTTCTGATTTCTAGTTAAGAGCAGTCTGTATGCTTTAATAGCAGAAGGTTTTACTATGCAATTTTCACCGACAAACGACTTATTGAGCTGTCCTCGAAGCACTCTTCACCGCTTTTTCTGGCAGGCATTTGGGAAATCGCAAAAGGCCCGTCAATTCGATGATATGTTATTTGAGAATGCTTTGATCTTTGACAAATAAAACAAGTTTACATATTTACGCAGTTTATATGTTGCGTACAGCTTAAATATTTTCGTATCTCAAAGTTTATATAAAAAAGTTTTGAAGATTCGTAGTTTGATACAAAATCGAGCTTATGAAGTGAAAGATAGGAGCTTATGAAGTGACATGAAGCATCTTATAGTTTTTTTTTAATTAGATTAAACTTTTTAATTACAATAATAATTAATTACAACAATGCAAGTATTGAAGATACTTTTTTTATGTAATTTTTTTTTTTTTGTAAAATTTCTTATATAAATAGTTTTCCTCCAATGTGATGCAGTTTGTTATTCTCTTTGAAGTGACCAGCAGTAATCATCCTTCATGGTGATATTCCACCATCCCTGGTATCATTTCTCTATCGCTTTTATGTCCTGATGAATCTATTGCCCCTGCTCTACACTCATATTACAGTACACTTACAGGAAAAAAGTCAAGATGGTTGCGCAAGAAGTGAACTTTAAGGCTTATCATACAACCTCTTGGTTTGAGCTTGTCACTTTATCATATTAGCTTCGATAAGTTCACAGTTCGCGGCTTTCACATTGCCAAAAACTTATTCACAACTTTTTTAAATGATTTCCCAAGCTAGAATGATTTCCATCTTTGCTCCGAAGCTGGAATCGAACATTATTGAACGAATAATGGGCCCAACGGAAACCTCTTCTTTCAGTTATGCTTCTGATAAATGAGGAAATTTTACACACAAATATTTAAAGCAATATAACAATATATTGTGATTACAATCACCACTTACAAATTGTTTCAGAAGAATCTTTGTGGATTTACCACATTTTTATGCAAAAAGCTCTTTTCGCCTGGTGTCGAAATTTTTTTTACGGACCATTTTTTGTTTTTTTTTTGTCCAATGTTGATCCCTTGCTATGCTGTCTCACTCATATATAAAACATGGGCCCTAAGGTGCTCCAGGACAGGCCCTACAAGGTTTCTGTTACTCGAAAAAGTAATGAATCTCTGATATGATTTCAATCAAAGAAGATTTAGAGGTGCCGGAATAAGATTTTTTTGGTCAAAGAGACTTATATGGGGGAAAACAGAGCTATTTAAAAAAAACCAATGACTTTCTTAAGGCGTTAATTTATTAAATTAAAAAAAAATCTTGACGTGACGAAGTTACGTTGTACTGCTCTAGTTTCCAAAAAAGTTGAAAAATGAATTTTTTAAAAATTCATCTGCGTTTCATTGAATTGTTACTCGCTGGGTATAAGAGCTATGATTAAAAAATAGTATGACCATAAAGGTTAATTTTTTGACTATATTAAAAAACAAAAAAAAAATTTAATACGGCATAGGGACGTAGTGGGAGCTGCGTAAGCAAGGCAACTGATAATTTTTTACATGGAATTATTACTCTCTGAGTATTAGTGCTAGGATTAAAAATACGATACACCAATAAAGGCCTACTGGAAACCCTCACAACAAAATTAGACAAAAAATTTCTGACATCATGGGGACGCTGAGAGAGCCGCTCAAAGATCGATAACGCAACATTCATGCAGCGGCGTTGCATTGAATTTTTACTCAATGAGTATATAACCTACGATAAAAGTTTAAAAAAAAAAATAAATTTTTTATACATGGCTTTACGACAAAAATAAAAAAAAAATTCCGGCGTCGTCAGGTCGTGAATATAGCAGCTTATGTAACAGAAATGTAATATCGTTGCATGGAATTATTACTCACTCAGGAGGAGTGCTACAGTAAATTTTGTTTTACGACAGCAGGGATGTGTTATTACGCTTGACAACTAAATTACAAAAAAAATTCTTGTTGTCATGATTTCAGGGATGCAATCACATAATGCAGTAAAAATGCTACAGCCATGAAAAAAAGTTGCATGGATTTTTAACTCTGTGACTACTGGTGCAAAGGTAAATTTTAAGGAACGTCAACAAAGGTGAGGTCTTCGGGCATATGACAAAAATAAAAAAAAAATTTGACGGCGTGTCAAAAACCCTCAGGGAACCGCCTAATGTGACGCATTTGCATCACTTTTGCTGGATTAATTGAAATTAGAGCACAACCAATGGGGAAGCAAAAAAAAAGCTAAACGAAAAGCACCAACTCCAAATCCAACGACAACTCCAACACCAACTCCAACACCAACACCAACACCAACACCAACACCAACACCAAAACCAACACCAACACCAACACCAACACCAACACCAACACCAACACCAACACCAACACCAACACCAACACCAACACCAACACCAACACCAACACCAACACCAACACCAACACCAACACCAACACCAACACCAACACCAACACCAACACCAACACCAACACCAACACCAACACCAACACCAACACCAACACCAACACCAACACCAACACCAACACCAACACCAACACCAACACCAACACCAACACCAACACCAACACCAACACCAACACCAACACCAACACCAACACCAACACCAACACCAACACCAACACCAACACCAACACCAACACCAACACCAACACCAACACCAACACCAACACCAACACCAATACCAACACCAACACCAACACCAACACCAACACCAACACCAACACCAACATCAAAATCAACATCAACATCAACATCAAAATCAACATCAACATCAACATCAATATCAACATCAACATAACCATTAACATCAACATTAATATCAACACCAACACCAACACCAACACCAACACCAACACCAACACCAACACCAACATCAACATCAACATCAACATCAAAATCAACATCAACATCAATATCAACATCAATATCAACATCAACATAATCATTAACATCAACATCAACATCAACATCAACATCAACATCAACGTCAACATCAACATCAACATCAACATCAACATCAACATCAACATCATTATCAACATCAACATCAACATCAACATCAACATCAACATCAACATCAACATCAACATCAACATCAACATCAACATCAACATCAACATCAACATCAACATCAACATCAACATCAACATCAACATCAACATCAACATCAACATCAACATCAACATCAACATCAACATCAACATCAACATCAACATCAACATCAACATCAACATCAACATCAACATCAACATCAACATCAACATCAACATCAACATCAACATTAACAACAACAGCAAGAAACTTCGTCACGTCAAAACCTACGGGTGTGTCCACGACACAGCCAACTCTTTTTTAATTTAATTTAATTGAAAAAAAAAACAAATAAATAATATAAAAAAAAAATTATTTTTTAAAAAACATGTCTTTCAATAAATTTTTCGTTTAAAGAGCTAGCAATCACAAAATTAAACAAAAAATGCCAGAGTTTTGACTTTGCGCTTAAAAAAAAAAATATTTTTTTTTGTTGCTTTAAAAAAAATCGCAAAAAAACCAAATATGTATTTCAATAAAATTCAGTGAAAATATTTTCTATATTCCCATTACTAATATTGACCAAAAAATTATTATATTTTCTTCTCATAAGATGACTTGAAAAGAACATAACTTATAAAAACTTAAGTTTAAGGAAAATGAAACCATTTTAACTTAGATGTTTTCTACATTAAAAGAAACTATTACGTAGATTGCTACATATATTTCGGGAATGAATATAGTCCGAATTTTTTTTCATTTTGAAAAAAAAAAGTCGAAGAAATTTTTACAATTTTTGCCACAGTACCACTAAGGTAATAAGGAAAACAAACAAGCGTCGAAGAATTATTCCTTGTCAGGACAATGCGAACTCCTACATATTCGCTCAAACAAAGGCATTTTTGAGCACTCAAAACATGGAATTAATGGATCATCCGATGTATAGTTCTTATTTGGCACCTAATGACTTTTTTTTTGTTTCCACACATCAAGGACAAACTGCATGGACAACAATTTTCACCACCAGAAGAAGCCGTTGAAGCATTTAAAACTATGTTTTGGAGGTGTCTCAAGCGAAATGAGATAAATCTTATTACAAATGGTTCGAAAGCATTTAAAAATGTATTAATCATAGAGAAGACCATTAAAACCATTCAAAAACCATTAAGGAAATAAATTCGGTCTTTCTATTTATTCCCGATGTATACGTAGCAACCCTCGTATTTATTTCTTATGCATTATTCCTGAATCTACGCGTAAAAATTACAATTTTCATTGAAAAAATAATGGCATTCTCCATGAAATACGGTTTATTTTTAAATCTAATTCTTAATTATCTTTATATTTGCATATATGTTCATCTTGATCTTATTCTTACTCTGACTAAATGTACACATTTTCTACCTCATTCAACTCAATTGTTAGTTTCTGTAATTTTTAACTCCTCGCAATTTTCTTTGCATCACACATTTCTTCATTATGTCATTCAAAACATCCTTGCTTTTAGCTGTGATGCCAAACAGTCGAAAATGCTTCGAGTTTAATTTTGCACGTTTTGCATCTACTCGTAGTTCTGTTGACCTTTTAGCTTGAACATGTGAAACAGTGAAGTTTAAATTCAATCTGACTTATGTTGTTTGACACAGACAATCATCCAACTGACATCAATTGAAATGGAAAAACTTCGTTCAACAACAGAATCGTGCTCAATTATTAAATCTCTGCAATTTGAATGCGGATGCATTGTCGAAACTTGAGAGCTTTCAAATATGACAAATTGCTAGTGGGTGGAATAATATAATAAAAACTACAACAACAACAACAAAGTTTGCCATGAAATGAGGTCAAGAAAAGCTTTCATGTTTCAAAGTTGTCTCTTAATAAAAGTATTGTATGGATTGATTGAACTGGAAAAAAAGAGGAACTAGCATCTATGCAAACATTTAGCTTAAAACGCAAGATGAGTGATAGAAAAGTTATAGCAAAAATTTCATGTTATTGAAAAAATACAAAAACAGAAATGAGAGAATAACAAATGTATTCAAGTTTTATGTATACGAGTTTTTAATGTTCGGGAGTAAGTGTTTTATCGCTTTCTGTCAAATGGTACTAAATACTAAGAGCACGCAAGGTAAATAGTTTTTGGATAAATTGCACTGCAGCGAAAAATCTTTTTCTTTTATTTTCGCATTTCAATAATTAGATAATCCACATAACTGATGTTAATAATAGTTTTAAAACGTTTTGGAGTTATATTTTGCAATGAATTGATACAAAATATTTTTAATTTTTGTTTTCAATTCATTTAAACCAAATAATTTTAATTAAATTTTCGACCGCTTCTTTATAAGTTTCGTAACTTGACGAATATTATATTTTTTAAGTGCTCTTAAGTTTGAGGATTAAAATTACTACAAAAAGTCAAAGAAAATCTGTTATCCTAGAACCATAGTGCTCCGCATAGACCGTAACTATCACATCTCCATCGTTTTTGAAAAATTGTCGTTCACAGCCTGTTGCTCCAGCACACATTGAACGTATCTCTTACGTTGTGAAAGACTGGAAATCTTGATATTAAGTGAAATCACCTACGTAGTGTTTTCATTTTATAAAACACTTTTTAAGAAATCCTCAAAAATCCTCTGCTCAAAGCGTAAGTCCTGAAAAAACTCTGTCCTTATAGATAACTCAATGACATTATCTTTAAAGGAATACATTGTGGGCTTATTACTTTCACGTTTCCTAAAATAAAGCGTTACTAGATTGCTTTAAATGAGCAATTTCGGCTGTGTCTGGAAATATTATCATGTGAGTTTTTAACTTTCCTCCCTGGCTTGATCCCTAGTGGTACTTAGTTAACTCAGATCTGCGTTACGTTATTGAGTTGAAACACTTAACTAAGTTACAGCGTTGATACAATTGTTTTGATAAAAATAACGCAATAGCGGGGTTAGACAAAATATTTCTTGATTGTTCTTCTACAAGCAACAAGCGCCCACTATAATTACTACCAGCATAGTAAAGTTGATTCCATCTCCAAATTCAATCTCGCACCAGCTTCAGCGCGCACTATAAACGCGACTTGACTTTGCGACCGCGTCCAACATGTTTGATATTGAAGTAGAAGCAAAATTGATTCAAACTTTCTAACTTGTTCGGTCTTCTTCTGTCTGAAACATTTATGTGTGTTTCCTCTTTGATTGCTCGTTTCCAATATTCAGTACGGAACAGTTTTGCTGCTTGCTTATAATTTTTATAACATTTTGAGAGAATTTTCTTATGGTTTATGACATTTTATATGAATTTATGACCAATGTGCCTTCTTGACATGAGAAATAATGCTATTGGTTGACATTTAATAATCAATTATAATATGATTTGATTGATTTTTTAAGTGAGGTCCAACTTAACTTGGTACTTTACCAATTAACTCAATGCGCTTTTCAACAAGTTGGCGGTCATAAAATCAACTACATAACTCAGTGTACTTTCCAACGCAATAGCTCTCGTTGACACAGATGATCGTTGGTACAGATACATGGTATTTCAAATTATGCCGTGGTGCAATTCAGCAGTATTTCACTACGCTGATTAATGACTTGTTGATACAGATACTCACAGCGCTGTGAAACTCACTGAGAAACTCATTGTGCTTATGTCTTGTCTTGGTGCTACAGATACATAGCTTTTTAAACTATGCCGTGGCGCAATTGAGTTAGCGCAATTCGCTGTTAAAGTAAAAAGCGATTGAGTTGGTGTGCCAATGCAACATTTTTTATTGAGTTACGCATGTCTATTGACTGATCTGACAATATAGCAGCTAGTTAGCTGTAAGAAGACCTAGCTTTGACTTCAATAAGTACTTTTATAAGTACATAAATGTCTAATAGCTCATTTGAAAAGAGAGTGTAACAGAGATTTCGATCTTTAAATTTTCCGACATCTTAGAACTAATTGTGCTTATCAAAGGTGTTCTAATCATTTTTTGCATAACATTTTGTACTCCCACTAGAATTCCAATCTATCATTCCCGAAATCGAAGAAAAAGTATGCTAAGAGCTAAAAAAATAAAATTAAAGAACAGAGAAAAAAGAATGATTCACAAAATCTTGATCTCAATATATTTTACTACTTTGCTTCTGACCAGAGAATGAAAGGTCCGCTCATGAACCCTGATCAGTCCGTACTTAGCAATGGATAGCATAATGAGGGCTTAGTATAGCTCCCTGATGAGAAATAGGCACTTTTACATATCGATTCTGTGCGTTACCAGTAACAGCAATATTGTAACCGAAACTCGTTACCGGTCTTAGAAATCGGTATTCTGTGCACTCGGTAACACTTTGAACAGTCGTAAACTCACCTTATTTGAAATTAAAATCTCTCTTTTGTGTGGTGAAAAATGAACAATTGAAAATAAGAAGTAAATACATAGCAATACACTTGCATTTTGTTAGCTTTTAATATAATATTTGTTTTTCTTGGCAGGAAATATGCACGTACTACGCCGGCCCAGCTGCGGGATTTTAAAAGTAAATTAATCACTCAAAACACGAGCACTTTTTTAATCCAAGCATTAAAAATGTCTTCTGTCTTGCTTGTTACCACCTAAAGAGATGGTAACAATATTCACCGGTAACGCTTAGTCGCAGAATACCAACAGAGTGTTCAAATAACTAAAAGGTGAATTTCTACGGTAACAAGATTAACGTTAACGCTACAGAATTGATCTGTTAAAGGTTCTATGAACTCCTTGTATGTATACAAGGTGTCTAACCTATGATTCTATGAAAAAAAAAACCGCTTGAGCTTTATAGCGTCTTAGATTGTTCCTTTTAATGATTCTGGCTATAGTGGACTTCCTAGACAAACATTGATGGTGCAATGCTTACTCTAGAATTATTTTTGGACCTAGATAATTATTTACAAGAAGGCAAGAACATCTTGAAAAAGTTCCAATAACGTAAGCGTTATAAACGAAAGCACTCATATATTCAATACGCGTTCGCAAGCGCTTACGATTACTTGTATACCTTTTCGACTCCTATGCTTACAAAGACTCGAGAGCGGACTATTATGTACTCTGCTCTCTGACATCGAGAACTACAGTAAGAGCCCGAACAGAATCAAAGCGATTGGCGATCCTCTCCTCTCGCCAATCACTGAGAACACGTCCAAAATAAAAGCGATTAGGCGAACTATTCAGATGAACTATCAAAGTTTTTTGTTTCAGTTTCTTTTATAGAAAATAATATTGAAGTAAAAGTAAATATGTTACAAAAATTGGAGCCAATTTTGATAGTATTAAAAATAACATACAGAAAACATGTACATATGCTTGTACATGTGATGCATAATTGACACGCAGAAAACATAAAAACACAACAAATGTCAGAAGATAATAAAACTTAAGAAACGAGCACTGAACGTACCTCATCAAAAATAATAGAAATCAGATTACGCCATCAGAGGCAGAAAAAGTTGCACCGTTCTGCGCAAGACGTTAGGTCTTTCGTGACGTAGATAGGAAAAGACACTTTCTCTGTTCTTCTCACTGATTTTCTGTTCGTCCAAGAAAAGACGAAATATAGTGCGACATAGTTTTTTTATGTTTTGTTCAGTGAAAAACAGCTGATTTTGACAATGGGTCGATCGTGACGTAGGCAGACATGCGCATGGCATAATCTTGTATTTATTATTTTTGGTACCTCATCATTGGGAAAAATACGGCAACACTTATAATGCTTGACAGCACTCAAATAGAGGATCGCCAGGTCGCCAGAGAAAAAATAGAATAGATTGTAATCTGGTGAATTTTTGTCGCATTTTTAATACATTCTATTGCTTGAAAATGTCGCCAATCGCTAATCGCTTTGATTTTGTTCAGGCTATAATCTCTTGAAACAATTGTTTGTTTTTCTATAGGTCTGGAATACACCATTTTCTTCGAATTCAAGACCAAATATTGGTTTGGATATGATGGACTAGATGTATTTACTTCATGCCACCAGAAAAAATGGAATTCAGATACGTAATTAGCTCTTAAGTATTTATGAAACCTTAACCTTAGTGTACATAACTAACAATTTGAGCGCGATTTAACTCTAATTGATATATTTTTTTACAAAGGTAAAGGTTCCATAAAGGTTAAGCAACTTATTAATGGCTTCTTCGAAGCTTATATGAAGCTTTAATGAAGCTTCAAAATACAAAATAATATTTGCTCGCCATATTTTTTATAATTTCTACGATCAAATGAAGAAGATGATAGACATAGGATGAGATTGAGTAGATTGAGTGGAATGAGAATGAGTAGAATGAGCATAGATGAAGATGAGTACAAATACAAAGCAGATTACTTCACTTCAATAACATGAGTTTTTAATTCAGCTTAAAGCCGCTTATTAAAATGGATCTTTGTCAGTTTCAGCGTGTCAAGCAAAAGTTAAATTTAATATTTATTCCTCTATAATTTTTTTACAATGTAAATAATTATTTAGATTATCTAATTACAAGCATTAACTATTTCTGCTAATGTTATTGTTATTGTTAACTAAGGCAACAATCAAAATATCAAAAAAAATCCATATAAATAACTACAACTTCGTGGAAGTAACTCAGACTGATTGTAACCAAGGCTTAACCGCAAGAATGTTATTTAAACTGCTCTTTCTGTGCTTGACACTGGTGTGCGTTACGTTTCCTCAACTAAATAATAAGGTATATAAGGATTCAGGTGCTAATCAACTAAAAATAAAAAATCTTCTAAAGCCTTCAACAATTATCTCTACCGTTTTACAGAAATTTTGGGACTACATTATTTTAGGCCTCTCTATGAACTCTTCAAACGAGGATATGATAAAATGGGACTTACAAATAGAGCGCATTGATCGTGGGAAATTTGGCATATCAGGAAAACTGATAATAAACACTGAGATAAATGATGAACACTATGTGAGTTCAATAGAAACTAACCGTTTCTAACCAACAACCATCCACATAATTTCAATAAGCCTCTGAAAACTCTGACAACTGGTTGCAATTAGTTTTTCGTCTAAGTATTATTTTTACTACCCTAAATGTTCTATGACTTAATAATATATTAAATATATTTCAAAATAAATCCAAGTTTGCTATTTTTCAGGTCGAAGCCCGATCTTATCTTAGCGCAAGGGGCAACAATAACTATCAATTACTACCGTTAAGAATTCCTAAGCAAAAGTTGACACATTTTATGGCAACAAGCTATGAGAAGGTGGCAATGAGAAGTTTTGCAAATTGCTCCAATTTTCCGCAATCGATAGATGGCAAACCTCCTTTTTTGGAAAAAAAAGTTTATATTGCAGATCAATGCTATCTTTCAGTAAAAGATTTACCGAGCTACATGCCGGCAGGTTTCCTTAAACTCCTTTATTTGGGCAGTGGTCCAGTAAATTATGCCTTGGAAATTTTGATCAAGATTGAAACCACAGATTAAGTTGATAATTGTGTGTCTCTGGTTTTAGAAAAATCTTTATAAACTTATATATTAATATTTTTAACATAATTTAAATGAGGGGCAGTGCAATATAATACATATATACTAGAAAAATTAATTCGGCATTTTCAATTATTGTAAGAACTATAATGAAATTATGTGTAACTAGTTCCAATATAAAATACTACATCACCCATGTTTAAGAATTTTGAGAGTCTAAGCCAACTATACAATTTTTATTTGTTGGAGTTGACCATTTTTATGAGGTAAGCTCATGAAGAATGAACAAAGGACAATGGAAAATGGAAAATGAATAATAGTCAATGGGTAATGGACAATTGGAAATGGATAATAGACGCTGGACTCTATTGGAACGGTGGACAAAGGAAAATGGAGAATGGAAAATAAATAATAGACAATGGGTAATGGACAATTGATAATGGATAATGGATAATGGATAATGGATAATGGATAATGGATAATGGATAATAGATAATGGATAATGGATAATGGATAATGGATAATGGATAATGGACAGTGGACAATGGGCAATGGAAAATGGAAAAAGATTAATGGACAAAGGGCAATGCAGAACGGACAATTGAAAATGGGCAATGGAAAACGGACAATAATAGAAAAATAGACAATTGATAATGGATTATGGACATTAGTCAAAGGCAATAGACAATAGACAATATATAATAGACAATAGACAATAGTAATATACAATAGATAATAGACAATAGACAATAGACAATAGACAATAGACAATAGACAATTGGCAATAGACCATAGACAATAGACAATAGACAATAGACAATAGACAATAGACAATAGACAATAGACAATAGACAATAGACAATAGACAATAGACAATAGACAATAGACAATAGACAATAGACAATAGACAACAGACAATAGACAATAGACAATAGACAATAGACAATAGACAATAGACAATAGACAATAGACAATAGACAATAGACAATAGACAGTAGACAATAGACAATAGACAATAGACAATAGACAATAGACAATAGACAATAGACAATAGACAATAGACAATAGACAATAGACAATAGACAATAGACAATAGACAATAGACAATAGACAATAGACAATAGACAATAGAAAATAGAAAATAGACAATAGACAATAGACAATAGACGATAGACAATAGACAATAAACAATAGACAATAGAAAATAGACAATAGACAATAGAAAATAGATAATAGACAATAGACAATAGACAATAGAAAATAGAAAATAGACAATAGACAATAGACAATAGACAATATACAATAGACAACGGACAATTAACAATCAACTACGAACCATAGACAATTGACAATGGACAATCGAATTTAGACAATGAATAATGAATGATGGGCAATACACAATTGCAATGGCACTTGGAAGGCCTGGAAACTATTATGCATTCAGTTCTTTTGTGCATTTCATCTTAATCTTATCGATAAAAATGAATGTACGTTTGTGTGTCCTGAATACATTTCTACACCGTTTATCCGATCGTGATGAAACTTTGTGTATAGAAGTATTTTGGTACGAGGCAAGTCATAAGGCTATCAATTTTAACCCACCTTGAACATCAGAGGGCGCTGCAGTACAAATTTTTTACAAAACCGCTTAAAACTCACAAACCGCTCATGGGACTATAATTGATACATAGGGGTTTTCAGATACAACGAGTATTTTTGCGCTAATTTCTTTGATTCTACTTAAACACCAGATGGCGCTGTAGTACACATTTTTTGCAAAACCACCTAAAACTCCCAAACGGATTATGCGATTAGAATGAAAATTCTTAAATAGTAATTTTCAGGTACAGTGAGTCTTCTAACACTGTCTTCTTTGATCCACCTTGGACACTAGATGGTGCTGTAGTACAAATTTTTTACAAAATCGCATATTTTTACTTGTTTTCTTAGGTTAAATATGCAAATATTTTCAAAATATAAAATTCTTTTTAAATTTAGTAAAATTAACAAATTTCCGTTATTTTGACATCAAAAACATGAACATATCTTAAAAACTATGAAAAATTTTACTACAACGATATATTTAATGCACCATCGTTGCTCAAAAATGAGAAAAAAGCAATTAGAAATTTAATTTTGTGACTATCGATTCAAATATCTCCGCTGTTTTTTTAATACATTTTGTTAAATTCTTTTTTGTTTTATAGCTTCATCAAAGTAGCTGAGTGATATATTTTTTTAAAAAAGGTATGAAATATTGGGCAGGTGGCGTCCGTGACGTAGTTGGTTAAAGTGCGTGGCCGCTATGTCAACGAACTTTGAAACCCAGGTTCGAACCCCAGCAGCGACAGAAAATTATTTGAATTAAAATAATTTTTCTGTACGGCCGCCACCTCTCTGCAGACAATGGCAAACCTCAGAGAGTAATCAAAATGCCATGTAAAGCTTCTTGAGAACGAGAACATTCCGTTCATCGCCGTTCGGAGTCGGCGTTAAGCATGTAGGTCCGCTTCTCGGTCAATTGTGTACAAACTTAATAACACGCACAACACAATTGATCATAAGAAGTTAGGTCAAAGTCCTTTCAAGGGCTGAAATGGCCAGTTATTTATTTTTTTTATTTATGAAATATTGGAGTTTTCCTCAAAAAAAGGCTCAAAAATTGTTTTTCTTGTAAAAATAATTTAAATTCAAATTCGCAAATTTCTAATTCTATTTAAAAACTATAACATTTATTGGCAAAAATTGTTTCAATTTTACGCAAAAACTAAAAACCATTTTTGTGATTCAAAAACTCTTGATTTTTTCGAACAAAGTTTTTTTCCAATATTGTGTTTTTATATTTTTGAAAAAATATACAAGCCAAAGAATTAATTTTTTAGAAAAAAATATCTTATTATCTCTTACCGCTGAAAAGTTATATCCAATAATCTATATATACAAAAAGCAAAACGCTGTCTGTGTGATGGCTGGAAACTTCAAAAGTACTGAGCCGATAGAGCTGAAATTTTGGCAGTACATTCTTTTCAAGTACGAGATGGCTTAAATTTCCGTTACACCCCCTTTTACCTCCCAAAAATCAATAAAAATGCTATATTTCCTACGGTTTTCGTCGATTTTGCTACATTTGGGTAATTTAGTCTGTATGCTCACTGTCCGCAACTGTACTAAAACTGGGTAATGTCAATCTACTCAAAAACTGAGATGGGCATTATATAAGGGGGTGTGGCTCCACCCATACAATTAAAATTTGTATTATTGAATAGCTTTGAAAGTAAAAGTAGCAGTACTTACATACAAACTCAAAATGGTGTAACTATTTGGTAATCTCCTGCTACTGGGAAACTGTAACGGGCAGTTGAAAATGACAGTGGTGTCAAACTATGGGTCTAAGAAAACTTTTGAATACACCTATTATGTTCCCATATAGTTGCAGGGTGCAGCAACGCGCGCCGGGAAAAGGCTAGTACTAAATAAATGTATATGTTTGAAATGTGTTCGATTTAATTCTTGCATGTTACCAATATAAATAACCATTGCAAGTTTGAGGAGAGTTTTTTAAGTGCATGTATGTTTTGGATCAATTAAAATAATTTCGATTGCATGTAGTTAATAGATAATCGCTATCATTTTAAAAATCAGCTAAGCCGATGTTTAGCAATTTTTTAATCAGTAGCGTAAATAACCGTTCGCAAGCCATAAAACTGTATAAATACATTCAACAGCTGTGAGTGTTATTAATAATATCGTTCTTTTACCCGTACCAGCTTGAAACATGTTTTTGAAGTTCTTTTGAATTTTCGGTTACATCCTGTGCGGTACTCTTGCTGTTCGATTGGTAACTCTTACGTTTTCAAAAGAGAATTTCTTTTTAACTATTCAATACATTTTCAATAATCTATTAAATTTTCAGAGAAGTTGCGACTACACGGTACTCAGCATTTATACGAACTCTACGGACGAGTTCAAAGTCAAGATCGATTTTTAATTGGTACGCCTTGGACGCGGTGTTTACGGTACATCAGGAACGTCTAAACGTAATAGACCTTTGCTTAAATTTAGATAATATTTTCTTTATTCAAGTCTTGTTCCAGGTTCTAGAATCAGTTATTTTATTCTTGTTTTAAACAGTCATTTATTTTACTCAATTTAAGAAATAAATGCTCACTATAAATTAATTTTTCTTAATTTTAATTTTAATTGCTTGATTTGAGCAAATGAGGCTTGATTTTAAATTTTCTTATTTCAAGCAGAATATTTGCTAAATATCGGAATATTATTTCTCTCCGTATTCATATTAAATATTGATTAAAATATATAATGTGGGCCCTACCATATGCTTTGATTTTCAAATATGCTCAAATATACTTGCGATTAATGAGCTACACATAATCTGCATGAGACAAAATCCATAAAGTTTCTCAAGGAATGGTCAAAGGGTTCTTTAATGATGTTCTTTAATGACCACCATTTAAGTGTGTTTCAATAAAAATAAGGCTTGTAAGGAACTAACTTAAAATAGACCGAAGTAAAAACCTCCCAACCCAGGTTTGTATTTTTTTGAAATCTCAAAATATTATAAAACGGATATGTCACTTTCAGTGGGAAGTTGGCTTGGCTGATATTCTATTTTACGTGTTCTATTTTACAAAAGTTTAAATGCTAAATTGCATGCTAATAGTTCTGTTTGTGTGAGGCTTTTGAACGATTTAATGTTTTTCTGAGGTCACTTTGTATTGGAAAAAACATTGTCTGGATCGCGATGTTCACAATTTCAAACTGAAATAGTCTACTTAAATTCAAATAACTTTACACATATAAGCCAATAGATCCGTCAGAGATTAAACCGTCACTTACATACAACGTCGTTGCGTCCGTAGCGTAGTTGGTTAAAGTGCGTGGCCTCTATGTCAACGAACTTGGAGATCCGGGTTCGAACCCCAGCAGCGACAGAAAATTATTTGAATTAAAATAATTTTTCTCTACGGCCGCCACCTCTCTGCAGACATTAGCAAACCTCAGAGAGTAATCAAACTGCCATGCAAAGCTTCTTGAGAACAAGAACATTCTGTTCATCGCCGTTCGGAGTCGACGTTAAAACCTGTAGGTCCGGTTGTCGGTCAATTGTGTACAAACTTGATAACACGCACAACACAATTGATCATAAGAAGCTAGGTCAAAGTCCTTTCAAGGGCTGAAATGACCAGTTATTTATTTATTATTTTTTTACATACAATGTCACTTTATATTGGTATGTAAAGCCGTGGTTCTCGGCCGATCTGTTGAATTTGAGTTTGTTTTTTAAAATAAAATTAAAAAAGCGTAATTTCAAAATGACTACTTGCAAATTGCAATTGAAGTTATGGGCTCAGTCAGCGCATTACCATAACCATAATCGCAGCCATAACCATAACCATAATCGCAGCCATAACCATAACCATAACTATAACCATAACCATAACCATAACCATAACCATAACCACAACCATAACCGTAACCATAACCATAACCATAACCATAACCATAACCATAACCATAACCATAACCATAACCATAACCACAACCATAAACATAACCATAACCATAACCATAACCATAACCATAACCATAACCATAACCATAACCATAACCATAACCATAACCATAACCATAACCATACCCATAACCATAATCATAACCATAACCATAACCATAACCATAACCATAACCATAACCATAACCATAACCATAACCATAACCATAACCATAACCATAATCATAACCATAACCATAACTATAACCATAACCATAACCATAACCATACCCATAACCATAACCATAACCATAACCACAACCATAACTATAACCATAACCATAACCATAACCATAACCATAACCATAATCATAACCATTACCATAACTGTAACCATAGCCATAACCATAACCATAACTATAACCATAACCATAACCATAACCATAACCATAACTATAACTATAACCATAACCATAACTATAAACATAAACGTAACCACAACCATAACCATAGCCATAACCATATTCATAAACATAAACATATTCATAATCATAAAAATAGTTTCAATGGGTCTAATGCATAAAAATGAGATGTTTCTCAGAGATCATTCGTGTGAGATCAATCTCAAGAAGTGAGTCATAAGAACATTCTCAGTCTCAGTCTCAAAATTGTATGCATAAAAAGGAGATCAAGCTCATGACAAACAACTCAACATAAGTGAGATCGATCTTAAAGCTTCAGTTGAGCTTTAGTTTATTTAAAGCAAGCTAAAGCAATTAATCGTTAAAATAGCTTCTTAAATTTTCCAAAAAATGTCCGAAAGCGAATCTGGAAGTGAACAAAACTGTAGTTTATCAAATAATAAAAATGATAAGCTGGCATAATTTCTAATTGATGAGTTAAAAGAAACTCAAATTTTACTACAGAAATCTAATCTGCCGGTGCACAAATTAAAAAAAGAAGCACTTGAAAGGTTTCGAATTGTCCTAGAGACTGATGAATTCCCATGTCCTCACCAATTCCATTTTGAAATCTAGGATCAGCCAAAAATCTTAAATATACTCTCATTTTTTCAGAATTAGTAAGAGCTCCACCAAGCGATTCCAATGTTGGCCCTAGGAAATGCTCTGCTAACCAATCGATGTTTTCTTTATTAAAACGAAATATAAATTTACTGCTAGATTCTTGAAGATGTCTACGTAGCTTATACATTTTTTTAGGACTATAAACGCGAAAGTATTCTGCCATTTCAGTTGCTTGAAATAAACTGTAAGATCACTGGATAGGAGACTCAACATTTACCGAGAAAGTTCTCAGACATGTCAGCTTCATCTCATGATTATGAATACCATTTTGAGAAATTCCTCACAAAGAGCTTTAGTTTTAAGAAGTTTCTCAGGCCTTGAGATCCATCTCAATAAGCGAGATCTTTCTAACGAGTAAATAACTTTTTATGCTTACGACAACGAGTAAATTCTCAACATATCGAGTAAAAAGTAATTTCTCACTTTTATGCATGAGACCCAATATCTTTAAAATTAGCTCCGTCATCTTTTATTGACTGGAAAGGAATTTGTGTTGGAAAAAATAACGATATGACTCTTAAAGGCATTCATTTTTAAATGTGAAAAAATTAACATGTTTGCGAAAAAAAATTCGATGGAATATTTTTTAAATTTTATCCCATCATTGGTTGAGAGTGATCTCTGTCACATTGCAGCACAACTTGAGCACACAACAGCACAACTAGGGGTCAACAGTTATTTTCCGGAAATTTCGAATTGTGTCATGATGTACTTTACTTTTTGGCAGAAGGATTATGAAAACTATACATATATGCAAATTTTAAGAGCATTAAGCACATTTTTTGTTGAAATTTACTCCATTTCTGAAGCATCATGTTTAACATTTAACATTTTATTTATTTTAACATTTAACATTTAACATTTATGTATAGTAATAAATCCTTATGTAAAAGATTACAAGAATCTTATAAATACAACATATGTCGCTAAATGTCATGTCATTAGAAAAAATATTTTTATCCACTGCAGCGCATGATAACACACATCACAGCACACATGTTTTTAATTAAATGTTAAATAAAAATTGGCGTGGATTCAAAAGATTGTCTGCTGGGTTGCTCTGAAAACTATTTGTGCTTGTTTGCTTGGAAAAAGTTTGCTGTACATGCAGAATAACATGAAAACTTTTGTAAACATTTTCAAGCAATCAAACATTTTCAAATCATATGACCTTGAAAATCTACCCTCTTCAAATAGTTTCCGAGTTTAACGTACAAGTTGCTCATATTTTGAACATTTATTTATGTTGTACAAATTTGATGTTTGCTCAACTAATTTATAAGAAAAAACCAAGAATTTGTCTGCTAACAATCATGCTCGAAATCTATGAAAAAAAAAATGAACAAAGAGGACTGAATAGAATTTTATGAAATCTTTTTTACATTGACTGCATTTTGAACCCTGAGTTGAACAAACAAAATAGTTTAATTCAATTATTAAAGGGGGTGTTGCTGCAGCTGCTCAAGACAACAAAAACGAACAGAACAGGAACTTATTAATGACTACCAAAAATTTGGGAATTCGTTTTTCTTTTTTTTTTTCTTTAGTAAACCTTAGTTTGCAATCAATCCTGTTCACACTGCCGGTATTCGTTGTTTCTTCTATTTGTAAATTTAATAAATTATTTTAGCATTAAGTGAGACTGGTGAATTGATGGAATTCATCACTTTGCATGCTAAACAATAGTCAATTATTTCGAATTCTTAGGCAAAAACACTCGCAACTTGGTCGATAGTCTTTAATCGAGTTAGTCTTTGCCCTGCCCTAACTGTTCATCGACAATAATATTAATTATTTTCCGCTTTTCTGTGTAAGCGTCTTTTTATTGCTTCATTTCATGCGCTTGAAATTATTTCAATTTGTTTTAATGAGCAAAAGTTTCTACCGCTAAGACTTGCGCCGCCGAAGCTTTACATTTCACGTTAAAATAATTCAATTTAAGCCATGCCAATGACATGGCAAACACCTGCAGCACCAACTTTCGTAAGCTTCTTCCAACCCCCCAAAGAGTAGCAGGCAGACAACAGCGAAAAGGAGTTAAGAAATCAGCAGAAATACTGAACGCGCAATAAATCTAAATCACGGTTATGTGTCTTTTACGGTTTGGTATGCTCTGCGCCGCAGTGTATGCAACAAATTCTTCTTTTTTTTTTAATCAGAAGCCATGTGAATGGAATAAACGAACGGAAGGACAGACAAGTGTGCGAATGAATGGTGGCATGAATGCGGCAACAGCAGCAGAAGCAGCAGCAGCGAACAACGTGTTCATATTTCATGCGATAAAATTAATTAAACTTGTTTTTGACGGCTTATATAAAAAAAATTCTTCTTACCAGTCGCCAACTACGAACAAAAGCATAAAATAACATTACAACCAAAAGAAAATATTAGTCATTAAAAAAAAAAAAATATTTATGACGATGAAAATAATAAAATTTTTACAATACTAGAGAGACTTTAGAGATTTTTCAACGAAATAAAAACTACGAGCATAGCAATTGCTCAAAAAGCTTTATGATTGCATTTTTATGGGACTACTTTTAACTAGAACCAAGCTTATATGAGTTAAATACCGTCACAAGCTCAATTGGTCGTTTCAGTCAAATTTTAATATGTTCTCATATTTCTCAACTATTGCCTCAATTGGATCAGTTGAATCACATGGTTAAATTGGCTCAATTGGCTCAATATTTCAATTTTTGCAATTATCAACGTTGGATCAAATAGCTTCAATATCAACATCAACTGGTTCAATATCACCATTGGATCAAATAGTTTATTGGTTCTTTTGACTCAGTTGGCTCAATTCGTTTAGTTGGCTCAATTGGCTCAGTTGGTTCAATTGGCTTAGATGGTTAAATTGGCTAAATTGATTTAAATGACACGGTTTGCTTATAAAAGAAGGTGGTTTACTTATTTTAACTGCTTAAATTTTTCAAAATTGTTTTAACTGAGGCTCAATTGGCTCAGCTGGTTCAATTGGCAATGTTGGCTCATTGACTCGGTTGGCTCAATTTATTCAACTCCTTCAATTATCAAAATTGGATCAAATAGCTAATTGGGTTTATTGATTCATTTGGCTCAATTGGTTCAGGTGGCTCAGTTAGCTCAATTCGTTCGGTAGGCTCAATTGGCTCAGATGGCTCAGTTGGCTCAACTGCTTTAGTTGGTGCCATTGGCTTAATTGGTTTAATTGGTTCAATTGATGCAATTGGCAAAATTGGTTCAACTGGCACATTTGGTTCAATTGGAACACTTGCCTCATAGATTCAATTTTCTCAATTATTACAACTTAGTTGGCTCAATTGACTCTGTTGGCTCAATTATTAAAACTTTCTGAATGATCACAATTGGATCAAATTGCTTATTGCTTCACTTCAGTCAGTTGACTAAATACTCTCAGTTGGCTCAATTGGTTCAGCTGACTCAATTGGCATTGTTAGTATAATTTGAATATTCTCCACGGATCGATTTAACCTTAAAATTTTGTTTCTTTCGGAACAATTTTTAGGATTTCAAAGCCAAATATTTATTTTGGTTTGAACCTTATGAGTCATCGATAACAAAGTCTTTTAATTCCCTTTGAGTGTACTTTTCTTAATTACACACATTAAGCGAAAACCATCAGCCTTATCATGAATTCTGAAAAAATCGGTTACTCCTTCCCTCTTTTTGCATTCCAGAAATCAAATATTATTTCTATGCTATGGTTAATGGTGATTGTTAAGAACAAAATAATAGTTTTTTCCTTTTTTGGTAGTTTCTTAATTACTACCATAGGTCGGTTTTGACCACATCTAAGATTTTTAGAGATAAAAAAAAAATCGAAAATAGAATTATTAATTTTTCGCTCTTCAACCACGTTTCAGATGCCAGAAAACTAAAATATATGTCTCCAATTTAAAAAACATTTTCGCTAACCGTTGAACCACCAACAATTTTGGTACAAGCTTTAGTAGGATCTAGGAAATTCAAAACGAAAGCTTTTACTACTTAATATTCTGTGATATTAAATATTCTATATAATAATATTCTTAATATTCTGTATTAAAACATTTTTAAAAACAGAATATTGAAGAACTGAAGTTTTTTCTTAAAACAAAATTTTTGTCCTTCCCTTAAAGATTAATCGCTTTTCATCCAAGCGCTTTCTACCAATCATATGTTTTGAGTATTTGTATATAATAATACTTAATAAAGCTTTTTATTTTTTTTTTTTTTGAGCTATTGCAGAGGTGTAAAAGAATGCAATCATTTGTGATTTTAAATCATGTGATTTATATTCAAAATAAATGCATTCATTTTTTCAAATCATTAAATGGATCTGAAATTTCAAGTACCAATCAATGATTTTATAAAATGATTGCATTCATTTTTTTGTTTTTCAAATCATTGATTGGGACTCCATAAATGCAATCATTTTTTAAATCATTGATTGTGATTTAAAATGTCAAGTCCCAATCAATGATTTGAACAAATTAATGCATTCATTTTTTAAGTCATTGATAGGAAATTATTGGCTTCATTCATGACAGATTCAACTGGGCTTCGTTCAGCACCTAATCGCGTTGTTGCGGCTTTAACGGAAAATATTTGTTCTTTGAAAAAAGCTTTCTGTAACAAATTCTATTGGTCCTTCAATATTCATCATACACAAATAAATTATATGCCAAAATATCAGTTATATTACGAATGAATCGAATATATTAATTTGGATTTTGTCATTTCTTTTATAAAGTCACAAAATAGCAAAATCTAAGGAATACTTAAATTTCAATTACCAATCAATGATTTGAAAAAATGAATGAAGTCAATAATTTCCAATCAATGAATTGAAAAAATTAATGATTGCATTCATTTTTTCACATCATTGACTGGGACTTAAAATTTCAAATCACAATCAATGATTTGAAAAAAAATTATTGCATTCATAGAGTCCCAATCAATGATTTCAAAAAATTATTGCATTCATTTTTTTATTATTGCATTCATGGAGTCCCAATCAATGATTTGAAAAAAATGAATGCAATCATTTTATCAAATCATTGATTGAGACTTGAAATTTCAAATCACAATTAATGCTTGATTGATCATTGATTGAGTAGTAAATGATTTTAAATCACAAATAAATACATTATCTTACAACTCTGAGCTATTGTGATCTAAATGAAAATTGTTCTTGTGGTCCTTAACGAAGTTTCATAATATTTCCTCGATTTATATTTGGAGGATTTATATTAAGAGATTTATTTCCCATTCCCAAATTGAATGGGTCATTCCGCTCATTTCGTTGTCATAGTGGATATTTCTGCAATGAGTTGTCCAGAAATCTTTGAAATACAATATCGTAGGGTTGAGAATTGTGAAAAAATTTTTTGGCTAAAGAGACTTTATAATTCTGATAAACCATAAACTTTTCATAATAAGAATAAAATCTAACCGAAGACAGAAATTGTCTCATAAAACATTCTGACCGGAATTGCCACCTCAGAGATCCCAGGTTCAAATCCCGACTAAGTCATGTTCCCACGCTTTAGAATTTCAGCATTTTTGTCCTCTAAAAAAGATTCCTCTTAGATTCCTCTTTTGTCCTCTAAAAAAGATTCCTATTCTCTATGATCAGGTATGGGTAGTGAGCCCTCTGGGAGCGTTATAAGTAAGAATTGAGAGCAAAGGGGTATTTAGCATTACAAAACGACACAACAAATCAAAGACAAAAGACAAACAGAAAAAACACAGAAGCTTTAAATTTAGTGGTGCCCATACCCGTCTATGATGAATTCTAATCAACTGAAATTTAAATTCATCAATATTTACTGTTAAAAATATTGTGGTAATATTGCATCAGATTCTAATTCATATGTTCAAACGACTTCTCAACACACTAATCCTACACATATGCCCCTCTTGATAGTCCCTTCTTTTTTATTTACTTATCTCCCCCTTCCTATCCAAGGTCGACTTGACTGAAAAGACTAAAACACCTTTTTGAATAGGTTTCTTCACAGAAAGAGTTTTCACAATTGACTCATATTTTAGTCCGCCGTATCCATTTCTACTTAAAGTCTGGCTGAGCAGCATACAATTTTAAAAATGTCATTTTTCGATACTTGGACTAGCCAAAGTGACTAAACTTAAACAAAAACATGAACTGAATTTGTGTTTGAAGGCACTTAACTACTTAATGCTTTTTATAGAAGATTTTTTTAGCATTTTCTAAGCATTTTAGGCATTGAAAAGAGGCATACATTTTTTTTTCTACGATAGTTTTGCATCGTAATAAAAATAAACTGAGAATTTATAAATAAAAAAATTAAATTTCTTATTGTTGGTGGATTACTCAAGATTATTACTGCCAAAATTTGTGATTGTATCAATTCAACTTTTGTCACCACAAGGCAAAAAGCATAAGTACCATTTTTGCAAAAATTCGAAAAATCGAAAAAAAATTATCTTAAAAATTTTAAATTTTTCATGGAATCGAGAGCTATAATGCTTGCCATGAACTACGCCAAATATTGCTTAGATCCACCAACAACTTGACAGTGTAAAATGCAAAACATTCAACAATTTAAAATGCTCACTTAGCTGATGCATAAACCTACTTGCAGAAAAAATTGACAGCTTTTAAGTTTGGATTAAAAGAAGTTCTCAGCTACTGCGAAGTAGATAGAAGAGAAAAAAAATAGAGAAAACAAGTCAAATACTGAAAAATACTCGATACTCGCTTTTTTGTTTTAACAAGTTGTACTAACATTTTGTGTCATCTTTTGCAATGTCTCTACTTAAACGCTGCAGCAATCACTTTGACACTTTTATTAAATGCAAGCCATGAAGTCTTAATACTTTATTGAATCACCATTGCATTTATTAACAACATGAATGGAACGCAATTTAATAAAATGACCCATAACAAAACAGAAAAAAGAAAAACATTTTCTTTATATTATTTGACACCATTCATGAGATTTGCGATTGACTAATAAAATTGAATAGCATCTTAAAGTTGTGTCTATAGAAAACTGGCCACACCATTTGTGGCTTAATAGACACAAATTGAGTTCGAAAATATGCTGGAATTTATGACTTTTATATGACATCATAAAGCAAGACAGTGCAAACAGTGCGCTCCCAATGCGACCTGTAGGGATTAGTAGAAGACTTGTGACAGGCACAACAAGGTCAAGGAGACAAGTTCATATTTACCACGAAGAGAAAGATTTGAATTGATGGGTGTTTTTTTTTTCCTAACATGTTTATTTGAGCGTGACTGAAAAAAAACTCATTGACTTCAAATCAAAATTTTCATAGCTTTTATTTTTTTTTTATTTAAGCTTGTCTGAAAATCATCTGGAGCCTTTGTGGTCCTTAATGACCGCAGCTTTGTACATATCGTGTGATTTTATTTTCCAATTTCAACGATTTTTGATGGAACTCCCCGTTATTAAACGGTTTTATGTGTAGCTTAATTTTTATGATTAATAAAAAAATTATTTTTTCTCTTATTTTTAATATAATTTATTTCTTATAAATGTAACTTGCTGACATGCGTTTTTTTTTTTCTCTTATTGCTTTTTGTTGTTGTTGTTGTTGTTGTTGTTGTTGTTTTTGTTTCGATATATTATTTCATGGCACACTCCATGTTTTACGAGCACGTTTACGTTAACGATTTGTTATGGAGAACGGATGGCGCTGCAGGGTGCGCGTGTCGCAACAGCAACCTTGTAATTGTTTGATGACGTTAATAGGACGCCGCAGGGAATCGATTACAATAACATTGCGCACACATACATTGAAGAAACACTGCAGAAAAAAAACCACAAAAAAATGTTGCAAAAAAATATATAAATGAGCAGAAATAAATAATAGAGAAAATCACTTAAAGGTGAAATTTATTTAAGTAGGAGCCAAAGAAGCCAAAAGCTTTGTTTTCTTCATTTCTCCGTAGCAGTTCAACGCCTTGATTGTTAACCTTGACTAGCCTTTAATTGGAGCATTTAATTTACTACAGCGCCTTGAGCGGAGTGCCAATCGCCTCATTTTGACATATAAATGTGTCCTGAAATTTATTTCACGTATTTCTTTGATATGTAAGTATACTAGAGAAACTTATGCAGGGTGCCTGGAGTATTTTATAGGAATAGATATCATATCGACTTATGTTATCACTACACAAAGAGGATTTAGTTTGAGTTACCAGTACAAAACTGAGTTAATCCATTTAATTAGATATGAGTTTTGAGTTGCTTAACCTTGCATAGTCGAAAAAATTTTTGAGTTTAAGTTTTTCATAAAAATTGTGTTGAGCTATTGAACTATAAAGAACTATTGAGTTATTAGTATAAAAATTCACTATTTATATATAATTTTTCATTGATTACTTAACTCTTTTCCTCTTTTATTTTATTCTTAACTTCTATTCTAAAAAGGTTATCTGAACAAATCTGCCTTACAATACTCCACAAAGAGTTAATTTTGAGTTACGAGTACAAAACTGCAGGATTCAACCGAAGATTTAAAGTTCAAGCCTTAAATAGCTTTGTCATAAAAGTTGTATTAAGATATTTAACTTCAAATAAACTCTCTGCAAATGAGAACAAAAATCTATCATTTAACCATAAATTTAATACATCCCTCTGGGAAATGGAAGCATTCCCGGATATAAGCAGGAAACATTCCATAGAATGTAGGAAGCATTCTCTTTCGTTAGACACTCCATTTCTTTTTATACATATTATGCCATTGGAGGGAAAAATTCCTCTCCGCTGTGTTCAAAATGAATGTTGAAACATTCCTCTTCATTGTCGTTTAAATTAATGTGGAAACAACAAATAAATAAATAACGACTTAAAATGGTTACCCTGGTCGGGTTTAGAACTCAGGACCTCTGGGGTGACAGTCAAGCACACTACCTGCTCGACTGCTTTGAGCCTTCCTTATTATTTAAGATTTTATTATTCGAAATAAATTTAAATTGAAATTGCCCCAAAACAGAAAAAATTTCCACATGCATTCCCTTAGAAGCGGTTTAGAAACAATATCAATTTAAAACTTCCCATAAGTTTCCAAAAGATACGATGAAGCCTTCCAATTTTTCCAGAGGTATTAACAAATTCTAAAGAACTTAGCCGAAAAATGTGTAGAGTTTATGGTATAGAAGGATAATGTGGTATAAAGCCTAACCATAATAGACGATTTGTTCCGTAAAAGTGAAGATAAAAATGTTCGCTTAAATGCATTTCAATGTTGTAACCCAAAATGAACAAACGCAAACTTATCGAAACTAAACGAAACAGTTTTACGAGTCGCTCTGAGCTGTAACAACCGAACTTTCAGCGTCTCAACTCGTCAAAAACAGCTGTGTAGAGTAGTCTTCTCCTTGTTTCAGACGAATGGAGGAACTCGTTTCATTTTGGGTTAAATGTCAAACGTTCGTCAAGTTGCAATTGTCTCGTTTCGTTAATTTAAGTCATACCTATAAGCTAATGATTCCAATTCTTCGTAACTTATTTTCACGCAATCTTGCTTAAATACGAAATCAAGAATACAAAACCAAACACGTTTTCGATCAGTTGAACGAAACATGTGATTGCGTTTGGTTCCAACTTGGACTTTGGAACTTTTTGTGGTTGTTTGTTGGTTGGAAATTAAGTTTTTTTAAGGAAAATGTTATAAGGCCTTATAAAATTAGGCTTCGGATAAAATAATACAGTATACCACATTGCACCTTGCATTGTGCTGTGTACCAAACTACCCTCCAAATTTCTAGGAATGCATCAAAACTAATAACATTTGACTAAAAACCTACTTCTAGTTTTTTCACGATTTTCAGAATAAAAATACCTCAGAATAAACTTCTATCTGAAGAGGAATAACTTAACTCATCTGACTTGCCATGACTGCACAGTTATATTAGAGTTGCTGGAACAAAGCGGAGTTAAGCCTTCTTCTAGAGATAAACTCATTAAAGCTGAGTTCAACTACTTAATTAAAAAATCAGTAAAGCTGAGTTCAACTGTTTGTCTTTAAATAAACTCTTGAGATACCAGATAAAAGAATGAATCGATTTTATGAGAATCAGGTTTTAGTTATCAGCACAAAGTGGAGTTAAGTTCTTTCACGCAAAATAAACTCTTAGGTAAGCAATACAAAAGGTTTATTTTTGTTTTTTTTTTTCCTGGCATAACCTGTGCTTGGCATAAGTAATACAATCTGTTTAATGCTATGTCTACACAGAGTGATTAGTTTGAGTTTCCAGTACAAAGTTAAGTTTTGCCATTGAACTCAAAATAAACTCTTGAGTTTCCCAGTGCAATTATACCGGATAAAACACAACCTAAACTCAAATTTTTTTCTGAGTTTATTAAAACTCAATTTGAGAAATGCTTAAAAGTATGGTAATGTTCAGATGAAGAGGTATGTTTGAATGTAACTTTTAAGATGACACAGTACTTACAGAGTATTAAACGATTTGTTCTGAGAAATGTCAAAAACAGCTGTTTCTAAAATTTCGCAACAAATTAATAAAAAAAAAAAGAACAAAAGAACTTGGGCAAGTGTAGAAGATGAGGTCTTCATGTCAGTATGGGCTGATAAAAATTCCGATTTGCGCAGCGTAAGGAAGAACGAATTACTTACAAGGGAGCGAGTACGCAAAGATGGCTGCAGCCTTGTGCTCAAGTAGAATCTATGTCACGCTGGTGTAGATCAGTGGTGCTCACTACATGGTTCCTCATAGCCCGTTTTTTCTGCTGTGTTTTAAAATGTAAGTCAGTATGCTTTAAGCGTTCATGCGGTGGGGGTATCGGTCGCTGTTTTTTTTTTTTTTTAATGAATATTTTGCAATGTTTCAGGCGGCAATATGGCTAGACCACAGATCTTCATGTAATATGGTGCGTAAATGAGTTTTAGTCAATCCTTATGAAAATGGTGTCAAAATTCTGGTTTTAGCTCTGCTGTGTGTGAAATAAATCGAATATAATCAGAGAATTGCTCCATGAAGTTTTGTGCCAATTATAATTATGACTATCTAAGAGAGAGGAGACGGCCGACACAAAAATTGCATTCTATCGAAAATATTTTCTTCTCCATATATATTCGAACCTCGAAACATAGATATTGAAAGGTCTTCACATGCTTAAGTGTTCAGCACTTGGTTCCTCAAGTAAAGGGCCAAGAAGTACGCTATTTAAAAACCACATCTTCCCACTTGAAAAATATGGAAAACATGTAAATATTTCTTCTGTCTCCGGCAACAAACGCCGCAAGAAGATGTGAAGATAAGTTGGTGCCTATTAAACTCAAAATAGGCACCAACTACTTAAATTCTTACTTCTAGATTCAATCTTTTTTTTTAATGTAGCACATTATAGCACATATCAGGCACAATGTAGCACATTTCATTTTTCAATACTAACCGAAAAATTGGGAATCCAGATTCATTCAGATTTGGTTCTTTCATTATCATGGCATTGTTTTGTAATTTTTATTAAATAACAATAATAAATAAATATTTATAGCGTTTTATTAAATCATTAAAATTCCAGTCATTTGCTTGAATAGCAGGCTTAATAAATTCTAGACATGCCTTTGAACCGCCTCATTCTCTTGCCTATGACAAGTAAACAAATCCATCTCAAGCTTTTAAATAGATTTGTTCCATTAGCTTTCACAGCAAAAACAACAACACCAACAACAACAACAACAACAACAACAACAACAACAACAACAACAACAACAGCAATAGCAACAACAACAAAAACAACAAGATGACATCAACTCAATTTATAGCTTCATGCTCACCTCAAGTTTATCTCATTGTGTGCCGTTATGTTTATTAATCTAGGCATTATTCCTGACATTTATATATACAGGGTGGTCCAAATGCAAGTCTACTTTCAAAAGTTAAATAAAATTAACAAAACTCAATTTCTTTTGGCTAAAAACATTCCTACTACTTCTGGAACACGATTTTATTCATGTGGCTGTCTCGGCTGGATTAGCAGTATCGCATTATAACAGCTCAGGGTGGTTCCTATGCGAATAATATGAACAAAACGCAATTTCTTTGAGCTTATTGAGTTCTTTTAAGAAAAAACAAACATTCCCATTATTTATGGAACAAACTTTCATTCAAGTGGCTGTCTAGCGCATCCTTCAAACCGAATTTTTCAAGATATTGTTGACGGTTTCTGACTCTATCATGAAATACTTGAACAATATTTGCATTCAGGGTCTGGATCGTTTCTGAATTGTCCACATAGCATTGATACTTAGCGGTACTTCTCAGAAATAATAGCATCTTGCTGTAAAACGAACGAAACGTGTATTTCACGAAGACTTCGTTCAAAAGCCAATAATCAGCTGTTTTTGCTTGATGTAAAACGTATATTGTACACAAACGAGAACAGCTGATTCAGTTACGAACGAAGACGTAACAGCAGTACAAATTTGGCTTGCTGTAAGAAAATTACCCGAAGCGGAACGTCAAAAAACGACGATAAACAAATTGCCATCGTCCACAAAATTTTAATAATGAAAGTTGATGTGAAGAAAATGTAAATACATGGATTACAGGATTTTAGAAAATTTACGAAGAATATTGAAATTTTATTATCTGGTAATGCTTCTTTTGACAAATATTCACGTCGAGAGTATTTGAGTAACGTAAGCGACGTAATAGTGCACGATGACGCAAAGAATAAATATAGCAAGTCAATTTTATCCGACATCGTTTGCAAACGAACGAGGCATCAGCCGAAGTCTTCGTTTTACAGCACGATGCCATAAGTCTAACTGGGTTAAGCCGCAGCAAATGTTTCAAATAAATATCTGTATTGGGGCCACCCTAAATGTTTTTAAACTTTAATACCGTCATTTAAAATATAACGCAACCTACAACAACTATACGCTTTTATTAAAATCTCTGACTTCCTTCCGATTCATGCCGCTAAATTTTGCTGGTAGATAATATCTAATGCTTTTCCGCTTGTACTGCTAATGAGTGCAAATTTTACGATATCAAGCCACCCAGCACATCCCACTTCACTCCATGCGGAACATGCAAATGTGCTTCACTTCAAACAGCCTTCACTTAAACCCTCATCTGATTGTGTCTGAAGGCATCTATTGAATGAATGATTCCTCAAATATACGCTTTATAAAGCAACTTTTCTGTGTGTGTATGCGAATGTGTACCTAAATATCTTGTCTCGTTCTCCTCACGAAATGTACCCAATAGATACATTTCATAACTTACGGTTATGTTTTGTTGCTTTTATCTTGTGTACGTCGTCTTCGTTTCCTGTACCATCCGGCAGCGATTTCTAATGAAGTTGTTCGTTCGTTCTCTTAAATTGACATTTTCTGGGTTTTTTGTCTTTTTTTTATCACTTTTGCTTTTGTTTTTGTTTTAGTCCTCTTGTCAAATTCTTCTTTTAAGTTGTTGTTATTTGTTTTAATGATAGAAATGTTTCATTTTAATAGATGTTTTCTTGTGTTTTTTCTAACGAAATACATATCTTTGCTTTTTGTGTGTTTTTCTTCTACTCTCTATCATAATTAGAATAACTGCAATAATTAACCGTTATTTAGTTTTGATTTTTATTTTAAATAATAGCTTTAATCGGCTTATGTTGGAATTTTTAAAGATTGTGAGATATTTAAATTGTGTTATCCATGACATTTTCATTATATTTTGATATTCACAAGAATTGTTGTTTATAAGGAATTAAATTTATAGCCAAATGCTTTTCATTTGCATTAATATTTCTTGCAAAGGCTTTACTCTTCGTTAAAAAAAATCCATTCAAAGCCCACTCGCGGAAACGTTTGACGTTCAGCTTAAAAACTGGCATTAAAGTCTTTATTAATGCTCAACCAACCGCAAAACAAACTTTAACAAAACAAAAGTACTCTCTGGATACCAACACTCAATTTTGATGACATAAGTTTGCATATTTGAAAAATTTAAAAATCTCTTAAAGATTTACAAAAATCTTTTGAAGCAATGCAGAAGAGAAATGTTTGAATATTCTTAGCATTATGATCGTCTAACTTTCTTTAAGGATTTATACGCATTGAGTAGGCCAAAAAGTTTCGCAATGTAAATATATTTATGAACATTTATGTTAATCCGACGAATATTCTCGAAGTTACACGCATATTTACACGTAAGACGTCTCGGGGTGTCTTTCTCGGAAATGTCAAACTTTAAACGCGATTTTCAAGTATCAAATGCATACACAAGTATATTTATCAAATGCATACACAAGTTTTTTAAGTTTATTTTTTTGTAATTGATCGATGGTTTTTTATTTCTCCGATAAATATTTTCCATTTTGTAAACAATTTAAGGCCTAAATTTGAGTTGAAAATCAAATTTTTTTGTTGAGATGTCGCAATTTTCTCCAAAAATAATATTAAGCTTATTCCTTTGTTTTTGTTTCGTACTGAGAATTCTTCACTGGACGAAGTTTTGTTTTTCGTACTTTGGCACTCGTTTTTTGTGCAGCTCGTCTATTTTGTGCAGCTGCAAGCGTCAACCGAAGTTTTTCATCAGTCTGTTTTTGATTTTGGTGCTGGATTGAGCTAAGGTTTTATTAAATTGTGCTATTTATTGTGCTAAAGTTTTATTATGTGCTTTTTTATTTACACGTATAATGTCGTGGTACTAGCAATTAAAATAAGAGAAGTGTGCATAATTTGTGGAGCAATAGAGAACGAGAAAAGAGAAAAATAAATGGTGTTTTTTTGTATATTTTTTTCCCAAATAAACCTGCGTTTTATTTTTTTATTTTCTGTCCATGTGCAGTTTGTGTATGTACACATACACACCATACATATATGGCTTAAGCTGTGTCGTGAACAGATTCTACTAGAATCTAGAGTACTTAATATTAACTAATGTTAACGAAATTATTTTGGTTTCTTTATTTCAGATGATCCAGTCCAGAGATATCGAGCTCATGCAAAACGCCTTTTTGAGGGTGCCATGATATAATCCCCGAGGACATAATCCCCAAAATGGATTTATGCATTATAAATGCAATATATGCATTTAAATCTTTAAATCACAATGGAAAACTAAATCAATTAATTAGTTATGCTACCAAAAGATATGAGTGTTTTAAAAAAGGGTTCCAAGCATCTATTCAAATAATAGAAGAAAACAAGTAAAGTTTTTTTGCGAAAAATTAGACTCCTTTAAATCACTATGATTAGAAAATCAGATTTAAAGAGTTTTTGTTGAAAAACTCAATAAAAACAGAAGTTGCTAAGCAATCACTTCAATGTTATAAAGTGAGGACAGTTTTTAATTCAGAATGTGAAAAAAGAAGGCTTCTGCAAAACTTGTAATATATAAAAAAATGCAGCGAAATTTACGGCGAATTAAATGTCGAGCCATACCAAGATCAATACAAATACCACAAGATTTTACAAAAATTTTTGGAGATCCTATTCTTCTGAGGGATTTTGGAATGTGCGAAACCAATTCGAATGAACTATTTTACAAAGCAACAATAATAGAAGATAGTTCTGCCTACACGGTATTTTTGTCACCTCCAATTGATAAACTAATAGATCATAGTGTTGATTGAGAAAATATACACTTCCTTATGAACACGCAACAAGCTACTTTTAATTATATACATTGGTTATAAACAACATGTTAGAAATAAATAAACCATAAATATTAACATGATTGATATTTTAAAAATCATCAATAAAAATTTTTATGAATTGAGTGATTTAAAAGAGTGTTAAAAGTTAGTGCCGCAGTCGAAAATTTTTTTTTAAAAATTTTTTTAAATTATAAATTAAATGATTTAAAAAATGAAAAATTTATATTAAAAATCGCGCGATTTATAACTGAAATTATTAAAAATAGTGTTATTTACCTCCAATAACCTGCTGTTTTAAAATTCAAAACACCTCTATACTAAGAGAAAAAAATATGAAATTTATCCAAAAACTTTTTAATTTATCCAAAAAACAAGACATTTTTGCACCAATAACGCATTTGCATAAATCGACTACGTAAATATTTAAAATTAATTTAAATACTTTTTTAATTAAATAAAATATTTAAATATTTAAACAGAATTAATAAAAAATATATTAATACTATTGTACAACACAATTGAAATAATTGCAATAATAAGCGTACATACTTAAGTCTAAAATAATGAAATGCTTATGAAATAAAAAATTAAACTAAAGACACTTAAAGCAACTTAATTTCAAATAAATATAAAATTGGCAGAAAGGGCAAGAGAAAAAAATTAAGAGAAGGAAGATATAGGCTAGGAAGAAAATAATGTGGACAGTGTGAAGCATGACATGATCAATTAGAAAATAGGTAAAGAAATGGTTACAAATTACATTATCTTGAAAAATAGGAAAAAATGGCTTGTCTAAACATTCCGACCCCATCAATAGATCTAAGATGATTTGGAAGACTATTCCACAACCTTATCGCGTTGACGAATATAATCTTGAAGAATTCAAGAAGTTAAATCTAGAGATAATAAGCATACGACTTCTTTGTTGTTGACCAAACTGTAATTTCTCATATAGATAAGAAGGCGTTTTTGAATTTATCAGCTTATGTAAGAAAATGCAGTTTCTGAAACTTAGGTAGTTCATTAAATCACAACCAAGGACGCTTTTATTGAATTGAGATATATGGTAAAACTTGCGAAGACCATACACATATCGGATGGCATGATTGAATGCCAGCTGAAGCTTTAGCTGAGAACTAGAATCCAGCTTACTGTAGACTAGCTCAGAGTAAGTGATTATCGGAACAGTAAGTTTAACCACAAGTTTGCTTCTGGTGCTCGTGGGTGTAAATTCAGCAGTAACTCTCAGATTGCGTAAAACATAATGCATCTTTCGCACCACATTATTAATATGTTCAGTGCATGTCAGAGAGGAGTTTATATAAAAGCCAAGACTTTTTGTACTGTTAGTTAACTCCAGCTTTTCAGAACCTAAATATAAATCAGGAATATCTTCATGAAAAACTTTACCTTTCGCAATAGGTAGCACAATAGATTTTAAAGCATTTAATTTAAACAGTTACAAATAGCCCATTTATTGATAGAGTCTAGATCCTCATTAAGTCTGTAGACTAAGTCATCTAGAAGACCAATTCTGTTGGAGAGATATATTTGCACGTCATCTGCATAGGCATGCATTGTAAAGTGCTTGCAGACTCTAAATAAATCATTAATAAAAATTACAAACAGCAATGGACCAAGAACTGAACCCTGGGGAACACCACTAGACAGAAATTTATACTCAGAATATTTATTTCCAATTTTGACTCGCTGAACCCGATTTGATAAGTAACTACTCAAGAGGCTTATAGCACTATTACAAAAACCATATATAAACTTTAGTTTCGAACACAGTAAAGAATGATTCACTGTATCAAATGCTTTCGAGAAGTCAAGCAAGCAAAGAAGTGTTATATGTCCTTCATCATAAAAACTCGTATCATATCGTTAAATATTTTCACAGTGGCAGTGGCACAACTGTGATAAGCTCTAAAGCCAGATTGCATTGGGGATAATAAATTGCTTTCATTAAGAAAATTTTCTATTTGATGTGCCATAAGCGCCTCACACACTTTGGCCAGGCAAGATAGGATGCTGATTGGCCTATAATCGCTAGGACCATTTGCTGTTGGTTTTTTAGCAACCGGCGTTACAAGCGCAACTTTCCAAGAAGAAGGAAACGAAGACGTAGTAATACAGTGGTTTATGATGTGTGTAAGGGGACTGAGAACTTGCACGAGAATAAGTTTTATGAATTTTAGTGAAATATGATCCTCACCTATTTCATTCGACTTAATTTTCACTATTGACTTTCTCACATCATTCACACTTACTGCAGAGAATTGAAAACTTTCATGTTCAACGTAATCAGAGAAATCATAGATGTTGCTAGGAGTTAGTACAGTGTTAGAGAGAAAGTAATAATTTTAGACATTTGGGTCGACATTACATTCATCAGAAGGTTTCTCACCAATGCCCATTTCTTTCAAGTTCCTCCACAGCACCTTTGAGGGAAGTGAAGTGTTTAATTTCGACGAACAAAATTTTTCTTTCGACCGCCTAACAAGTCATATTGCACCAACCATGATACAAGGTAGCCTTGACATTTGGCTATTTTCTCAAAAGCTGCGTCCATCAAATGCCATTTGCTTGTATATTTTATTTTCTTCTTTACATTTTTCGTTCTCTAGTTTATACTATTTTTGACATTTGGTGCCATAATATTGCACAAACTATTTCATAGAGAACAGAGTAGGAAAGAGAGGAAAAGAAAATTTCCTTTCAGAGTAGGAAAGAAAATAAAAAGCAAAATATGCAGGCAAATCACAATCGGTGCAAGAAATTCGTGAGAAAATATTGAGTTGTCACCTCATCCTACATAATTTTATCATGCGATCACCCATCGCACTCACAAAGCATCTCGGCCAAACATCCAGGCTATATAACCCTCGCAACAAAAACCAAACGAGAACTATAAGAAACCGAAAGCAAGAATCTTAATTCTAAAAATTTCATTGTTAACTGCAGGAACAGAGTGCGATGTTGTTACTGTTTGTCGGCTATTTCAGCTGTATGGAATAGGTGTGTAGGTGTTTGGTATAAATAAAATTTAAATACGAAAAAAATACGAGTTGTAAGGAAAATACTTGATTTATCCACGTAAATATTTAAATAAAATTATTCACAGGTGGTGATAATGTTAATATGCCTTATTTCCCTTAGTGTATATGTATATTTTTAGGTTTTTACTTTCATCTTCGTGCTTATGACTAATAAAAATGAAAAATCTTATGAGGATGATTTCAGATTTATTGACAAAAACTTATTCGAATTCAAACCGAAAACTTTCGTAACGGATTATGAAAAAGCTTTGAGAAATGCAATGTCTGAAGTTTTTCCAGAGGCAAGAGTGATGTTGGTTTCATTTTTGCCAGGCTACCAGAAGAAAAGCGTCAAAACTGAAGGGGAACTAGCAGCTGCCATCAAGCAATCGCAGAAAGCAATTGGTTTTGCCTCTTTTACAGCCTTTGGATATTTCTTGTAAAATAGGTCATAATCCCCGTTGGGGGTTATGTCTCTTGGACAAACGGACATAAGCCCCAAAATAGTTTGACCCCAAATTTACTGGACATAATCCTCAAATCAATTTTGGGGAATATATCCTTGGGGGCTATGTCCGGGCATCCTTTTTTAGATGTGCGTCCTGAGATCAACTATAGCAGCTTTAAAAATAATTATTTGTACAAATAAAAAAAAAAAAATAAAGTAAAGTTAAAAGTTGCCACAATATGAATATAAACGTTAGTAAATTAAATTTTATTTTTTCAAGAAAAATGTTTAAAAAAAATATTACTTTTTTTCCCTGACTGCGCATAACGTGTATGGTTCTTTAATAAAGTTTTTCAAATTTTTAAATACTTACGTTTAAATTTAATAAGCGTTGTGTCAGTAGAATATTGTGTTTTGTCTATTGCGCTGCGAGTGTTCAATATCTGTAAGAAAGAGAAAAAATATATCATTTTTGGTTTTAATTAATTTTATATGTAGGAATGAAACATTATAAGTACATTTTATAATATTTTACGAGAATTAATAGTATTGTTGTACATATATTTCGGGAATAAAAATAACGACCGATTTTTTTAATTTTGAAAAATAGCGACAACAAAGTTTTTCAATTGTCAGCCACGGTACCAATTGAGACACATAAAAAATATTAAATACTCGGTGAAATGAGGAAAACATTTCAAGCGCCGAAGAATTATTCTTAACCAAGACAATGTGAACTTGAAGCGTTTTTGAGCACCCAATGAATTCTTTTTATTCGCCCAAATCAAGGAGACTGTTAATTTGTTAAAAAATTCCGTTTTGGAAGTGTCTCGAGCGGAATGCGATATATATGTTATTATGACAAATGGTTTGTATGTGTATTAAATAATAAAATATTAAATAAATAAAAAGAAACTGTATTGATCATAAACGAGAATATTACGAAAATCAATATAGAAAACAGAAAAATTTTGGGAGACCGCTCTAGTTATGTTAAATCACATTAGCCAAGAGGAAATATTTATTTGTATCTCTTATATACTAGGCTACCTCAATAGTCGAGTAGGTAGCGTGCTCGACTGCAACCACAGAGGTCCCGACTATTTCAACCTATTTCGAAACAAGGCAGAGTTGACTGAATTGGTATAACACTTCAAATACTTGGTTGAAAGCTTAAAAAAAAACAAAAACTCTAAAACTCTTCTTAAATATTTAAAAAGCCACATCCGATTTTATTTGACTGCATTTTAATTTATCGATTAAAAAAAATCATGAAATTAATGCGGGCAGCTTAAACATCTCACTGAAAAGCTTAATTAATTTCACAAAGTTAGATTTTATCCAACATTCCATTTTTTATAGCTACTTCAGGCGGAATTAAATGCAAAAAATTAAATTAAAAATACCCCATATCGTAAATCTGAGTGCTAAGCAATTGTCGTATCAGCATTGCTCAAAAACGCCGCCAATTTTTACCTAAATGCCCCATCGGCACACTTCGATGCTCAGTTAAGACAAAAAGATTTAAATAAACCACAAAAATGTAAAAATGTTTACGACTCAATGAACAGATGCTGAAGGCACACTAATATGCTTATACGCACACGCACACATACATACATATGCACACACACATAGACATACGTACACAGTTGCAGGCAGTAATAGACATAAAAATACCGTCAGACATAAAAACAGTCAAAAGAACGGTGGCAAAGGCATTGCCAGGCCACGTTCGTATTCGGCCTGGTATCAATTTTGCTGTCGAGCAGACATTGTTTGTCGAACGGAAATAGCAGCTGGCTGCAACTTGACATACATACATACAATACAACAAAAGCAGCGTTAACAAAAATCGGATCACATACACAGTGATAGTAGGGATGCACAGAATGAATAAATGAACGGATGAACACACACGCACCAATACATTGATAGAAATCAATACAATAAACAAAATAAAATGCAAAATAAAGTGAAATCAAATGAGATGAAAATCTAAATAAAATTGCTATTAAGTATTTCCTAATGAAATCACGTACAGAAAGATGACAATACAACACAAATAAAAACAACAAAAATAACAACAACACTCGAGTCAACGGGAACAACAATTTTATTACGAGTAACAAAACATATAATATTAGAAAAAGTTTCAATGAAATGCAAGCGAGAAAGCAACACAGTCAAAAGAAATCTTCAACCTGGATAGCCCTACAGCCAGAGTATCATCTGTGGAGGACCAGTACCAAGCTTCACTGCCACATCATATTCGCATGATACTCTGTAGAGTCATTCTCGATGGCACATTCGAGCCCAGCGTCGACGGATGTCAGCTGCCAGCCAGTTGAGTTCAAGTTCAAGAAAAAAAAAAAAAGAAAAAAAAACAATGTATAATATATAATAAATGGCGGATGTTAAAGTCGTCACTCGAACAATATTTAAGCTGTCTTTGACAAGAAAATAATAATAAGAGGAAGAAGAGAAATAAAAACGAAAACAACAAAGAAATTCCTCAGGCCAATATTTTGCCAATATATAAGGAAAGATCAAACCAAAAAATAAAAAAAAAACTCTAACGCGCGAAATAATGGTCAAAAGCAGATCACGAAGACAACAACGACATAGAAGCAAATCAAATAGCAAAATAGGTGAACCAATATATAGCTCAACAAATAATAAATTCCGGTACTTTTATCTACGTCCGCTCTGCTGTTGTTGTTGTTGTTTGAGTGTGTTTGTATTTTTGTTGTTATCTCTGTATGTGTGTACAAATAAATATTTGTTTTGACCTACCCACAGCAGTCAACTCCCCAGAGTTGCCTGCGGGTTGCCATTTTAACATGTTTTTTTCCTTTTTTTTCGCAGTGGTTTTTGTAATTACTTTGCTAACCAGCTACTGACAAGCTTGTTAAACATTTGTAAGAAAATGAAAAACGAAAACGAAAAAACTCAAATGTTTTATGGTCAAAGAAATGTTGCTAGTAACAAGAAAAAAAAGCAGCAAAGAACAGAGAACAAACCGTTGGTTAATAAAGTTTTATGTTCAAATAATTAATGTTGGGTGTAAATGTCAAAGATTGGCATTTATGCGGGTTTCTTAGAAGAAATAATGGCCCTAATATTTGTAGTCTTAAGTTATAATTGTTGTTGTTTATCATGTTGTTGTTGCTGTTGCTTGAAAATATCTAGTTCAACTTTTGATAAATGACTTAATTTTAAAGCCAAAAACCTTTAACCTTGTTTGAAGTTTCTGCTTCTAAAGGGTGTATCAACAGAAGGCGTATGATTTGTTTTGACGTGACGAAGTTACGTTATACTGCTCTAGTTTCGAAAAAAGTTGAAAAATTAATTTTTTAAAAATTCACCTGCGTTTCATTGAATTGTTATTCGCTTAGTATAAGAGCTATGATTAAAAAAATAGTATGACCGTAAAGGTTAATTCTTTGGCTATATTAAAAAAATAAAAAAAAAATTTAATACGGCAAAGGGACGTAGTGGGAGCTGCGTAAGCAACGCAACTGAAAATTTGTTACATGGAATTATTACTCGCTGAGTATTAGCGCTAGGATTAAAAATACGATACGCCAATAAAGGCCTATTGGAAGCCCTCACAACAAAATAAGACAAAAAATTTCTGACATCATGGGGACGCTGAGAGAGCCGCTCAAAGATCGATAACGCAACATTCATGCAGCGGCGTTGCATTGAATTTTTACTCAACGAGTATATAACCTACGATAAAAGTTTAAAAAGAAAAATAAAGTTTTTATACATGGCTTTACGACAAAAATAAAAAAAAAAATTCCGGCGTCGTCAGGTCGTGAATATAGCAGCTTATGTAACAGAAATGTAATATCGTTGCATGGAATTATTACTCACTCAGGAGGAGTGCTACAGTAAATTTTGTTTTACGACAGCAGGGATGTGTTATTACGCTTCACAACTAAATTACAAAAAAAATTTTGTTGTCATGATTTCAGGGATGCATTCACATAATGCAGTAAAAATGCTGCAGCCATGAAAAAACGTTGCATGGATTTTTAACTCTGTGACTACTGGTGCAACGGTAAATTTTAAGGAACGAAAACAAAGGTGAGGTCTTCGGGCATATGACAAAAATAAAAAAAAAATTTGACGGCGTGTCAAAAACCCCCAGGGAACAGCCTAATGTGACGCATATGCATCACTTTTGCTGGATTAATTGAAATTAGAGCACAACCAATGGGGAAGCAAAAAAAAGTTAAACGAAAAGCACCAACTCCAAATCCAACAACAACTCCATCACCAACACCAACACCAACACCAACACCAACACCAACACCAACACCAACACCAACACCAACACCAACACCAACACCAACACCAACACCAACACCAACACCAACACCAACACCAACACCAACACCAACACCAACACCAACACCAACACCAACACCAACACCAACACCAACACCAACACCAACACCAACACCAACACCAACACCAACACCAACACCAACACCAACACCAACACCAACACCAACACCAACACCAACACCAACACCAACACCAACACCAACACTAACACCAACACCAACACCAACACCAACACCAACACCAACACCAACACCAACACCAACACCAACACCAACACCAACACTAACACTAACACCAACACCAACACCAACACCAACACCAACACCAACACCAACACCAACACCAACACCAACACCAACACCAACACCAACACCAACACCAATACCAACACCAACACCAACATCAACATCAACATCAACATCAACATCAACATCAACATCAACATCAACATTAACATCAACATCAACATCAACATCAATATCAACATCAACATCAACATCAACATCAACATCAACATCAACATCAACATCAACATCAACATCAACATCAACATTAACATGAACATCACCATCAACATCAACATAATCATAACCATTAACATCAACATCAACATCAACATCAAAATCGACATCAACATCAACATCAACATCAACATTAACATCAACATCGACATCAACATCAACATCAGCATCAACATCAACATCAACATCAACATCAACATCAACATCAACATCAACATTAACATCAACATCAACATCAACATCAACATCAACATCAACATCAACATCAACATCAACATCAACATCAACATCAACATCAACATCAACATCAACATCAACATCAACATCAACATCAACATCAACATCAACATCAACATCAACATCAACATCAACATCAACATCAACATCAACATCAACATCAACATCAACATCAACATCAACATCAACATCAACATCAACATCAACATCAACATCAACATCAACATCAACATCATCATCATCATCAACATCTACATCTACATCAACATCAACATCAACATCAACATCAACATCAACATCAACATCAACATCAACATCAACATCAACATCAACATCAACATCAACATCAACATCAACATCAACATCAACATCAACATCAACATCAACATCAACATCAACATCAACATCAACAACAACAACACCAACAACAACAAAAATAACAACAACAACAACAACAACAACAACAACAAAAACAACACCAACACTAACAACAAACAAGAAACTTCGTCACGTCAAAATCTACGGGTGTGTCCACGACACAGCCAACTCTTCTTTTTTTGAATAAAGCAAAGAATTCTTTGCATGTCTCCTAAATTTTTATTGGATTGTAAAGAAGATACGTAAGGATTATTACAAAATAAATTTTTAAAATCCTTGAAGTGGCCGCTTCGACTAAGCTGACAGAACTGTATCCTTTTTTCATTTTTCAAAATCCACTCTTTCGTATAATTGAGGCTCTACGAGGGTTACTATTTATATTTTTGGTATTGACAACAGTAAGTGGCAAAGACTTACCATCTGACGTTTCCATTGGAAACTAGACATTAACGCTGAACATACCCTTGTTCAGAACATTTTGTCATTTGAGCGCGGTTTGTGTTGTTTAAAGTAAATTGAAAAATTCATTTCGGACATAAAATGGAATAACATAAGTGAACACCTTCTCGGACATAAGTGAACACCTTTTGTGCAACAATTTTTAGGAATTTTCGACGTGGATTCTCAAGACAAGAATGCAACTATGAACTTAATTGTTTATACGACGGTAAAGCCCCATCCTACAGCATTGTAAAAAAACTGGTAATCAAATTCAATCGTGGCCGACGTTTGCTCCTGGTCAAATTAAGGCCAAGAGAGTAAGAATCTAATGAGTCTAAAATAAAAAAAAATATGTGTGTGGCCACTACGCATGGTAGAAGTGAAATTGTAACCCAAAAAAGTTGATTTTTAAGTGATTAATTAATTTACTCTTTAATATAGTCTTACTAAAAAAGTCCCATTTCATATAATGGCAACAGTAAATTAAATCTGTTTTAATCAGGGATCGTAATGATTATAAGCGATATCCAAAAACTAAAAGTTTAATTATTATTTTAAGATTTTTATTTAATTGCTCATCAATAAAAATTATCTTACGATTTTTATTGTTTTGATCAAAAATAAAAGTTATTTTTTGATTTTTATTTTTCTGTTCAAAAACAAGAATTATTTTTGAGTTTTATTATTTTGCTCAAGAATAAAAATTGTTTTTCTATTTTTATTTTTTCGCTCAGAAATAAAAGTTTTTCCTCAATTCTTATTTAACGCTCAAAAATAAAAATCATTTGTCCAGTTCTATTTTTTTTTTCCTCAAACATAAAACTCAAAATACCACACAGCTTTGTTGCCGGCACATGTCAACTTTTATTCCTTGCACCTAAACAGGTGGTCTTTAAGGGAGGGCCGGAGAGAGTTAATATGTATGACAGATCCCCATTATTTTTGCAAAAGAAATATTTTTCCCTTGGGGACCTATTCCTTTGGACCACTCCTTATGGGGATTCCCATACAAATTTTATGATTTTTTGTATATTTATTCCCTACACCTGAACAGGGGGCTTTAAGGGAGGGCTGGAGAGGGTTAATATGTATCATAAAACTATGTGATATGTAGAATTTGTATCAAAAACATAAAGATATAAGGAAAATAAATGCAATAAAGAAATAAACTCTGTGTACTCTTTAATTTCTCTCAAAAGTTTGAAATTTACTTTAAAATGTTGTACTTTAGAACTCTGTTACTTAACAGCAGTCAAAGTTTGTTTTTTTGTTTAAGGTTGATGTTTTCAATATGAATATCAAAGACATACTCCATATGCTTAGAAATTTTTTGGCAATATTATAATTACTCGACGTATGAAGCATGCAGTTGAAAAGCCACTGTGTCCATACTGTTTTATAATTATTTAATTTTGCGTAACACTATGTTAAAAACCCGCCGAAACGTTTCACGGCGAATTGATGCATCGGTTTTACCCTCCATCGCGGCTAAACAAGTTTCACTTCAAAAAGAGTGACCTACAAAAACATGAAAATTGAACACTTTTGACACAGAAAGTTTTTTCAATTGAATTAATTTTTCTGTTCGGTCGTCACCTCTCTGCAGACAATGGCAAACCTCAGAGAGTAAATAATGCCATGTAAAGCTTCTTGAGACCATGCACATTAGCCGTTCGGAGTCAGCACTAAACTAGTAGGTCCAGTTCTCGATCAATTGTGTTCAAAAATTTAATAATCCGCACAACACAATTTGATCATAACAAGTTAGGTCAAAGTCCTTTCAAGGGCTGAAATGGCCAGCTTATATTATTTTTTATATTTATATTTCAATAATAATTTAACAAAAAGAAGTATTTTTATGTTATGGATATTGGAACTTTAAGAATCAAACCTTTTTAGTTCTGTTGGGAAGTGAATTGTCAGATACTGGGACTTTAGCCTTTATTCAGGTAACAATGGATATTTCCCCGTTCCTGGGTATAATACAAATAATAATCGACCAAATAACTCTTCAACAGAAACGACGAAAATAAAACGTTGAAAAAGACATCGCTATGAAGGCAACTGGGTTCGTAATATTAATTCATTTATAAAAAAAAAAAATGTTTACCTCATTTTACGAGTTATGAAATTTTGATTTGCAAACAGCCTACTTAGTATGTGAACTAAACCATGTCAAATAAAAAAAAGAAATAACTGGTAATTTCAGCCCTTGAAAGGAATTTGACCTAGCTTCTTATGATCAATTGTGTTGTGCGTGTTATTAAGTTTTGTACACAATTGACCGAAAACCGGACCTACAGGTTTAACGCCGACTCTGAACGGCGATGAACGGAATGTTCTTGTTCTCAAGAAGCTTTACATGGCATTTTGATTACTCTCTGAGGTTTGCCATTGTCTGCAGAGAGGTGGCGGCCGTACAGAAAAATTATTTTAATTCAAATAATTTTCTGTCGCTGCTGGGGTTCGAACCTGGGTCTCCAAAGTTCGTTGACATAGCGGCCACGCACTTTAACCAACTACGCCACGGACGCCACGGACGCCACAGTGGAATATTTTAGTGGAATATAAAAATTGAAAGTAGAATATTTAACATATTTTTATTTAACAAAAGGCATTTTTCTACAAAAATCGTCTGGTCACACTGGTTGTTTGCTGCACGCGACGCTCTGATGTTGAAACGGTTCTATAAGCTGACTTCTTTGATTGCATGGTATGCCTTCTCTGCCTCTCTCTCTCTCTCTCTCTCTCTCTCTCTCTCTCTCTCTCTCTCTCTCTCTCTCTCTCTCTCTTCCTCTTATTGTTATGGTATGGAGCATCGTAGAATTATAAGGTAGGGCCGACTCGGAGAAGAATGGAGTGGAAAGCAGCGAAAAAGGGGGCTAATTGTCAAAATCAGCTGTTCATATCGAGTTTCTTTATGTTCATGTTTCGCAGTTGATTTTAGGTTAAACTTTTTACAAGCTTTTTTTCAAATTTAACACTTCCGCGGCATTTTATAGATTTATTTACAATGTTTTTACAATATTTCCACTCAAATTAACACAAACTTAACACACGTGTCCGCACTATTTACAAATTGAAAACATGATATTTCTTTTTTCATTTGACATCTCCACCAACTTCGTCATTTTGACAACCACCCGACCTTTTCACTATCCACTATTCGTTGACGCGTGAGGGCACTGAGCGACCCGGCCCTACCTTATAATTCTACCATGGTATGGAGCATGTTGCGTATGTGTGTGTGTATGTAAATTATTTTTCGCAAAGTGTTGTTACCAGTGTTGCCAATTCAGTGCTTTTAGCACTAGATCTAGTGCTTTTTGATGTTCCAATACGCGTTTTTTTTTTTTTTTAATCACTAAGTGAAAAAGCACCAACATTAGTGCATTTTCATTTTGAGTGTCGAGCTTTTAGTGCATTTTGATTGTTAACCTAGGAATATTTTTTTGTTGCAATTTCGTGTATTATTAAAAACTAGATGTTGTGATTCTTTTGGGCATGAAGGTTCGAGCACAAAAAAAGAGACGATTTTTAAAACTGCTCTCATTTTAACATTTTTCAAATTATCAATTTAAATTTTTTTTTTTTATGTGAGAGACGTAAAAGTAGACGTAATTCTTCACGTTTTTCCGTATCTGTTTGTCTCTTTATGTACACCCCCCCCCCCCCCCCCTTTTATAGCGCTCCCAAAATGACTACTCAAAAATGAGTAGGTAAACGGGTGCTAAGTTTTCTCGGAAACCAGACGTCGGATCAAGACGCGAAAGGCGGCATTTTTTTGGTAATTACGTCAGACCGATACTTTTTCTAGGGATTTTGAAAAAATCTCAAAAATATTGAAAATTGACAAAATGGTGCGCATTGACAAAAAAAAACAAGAAAGTTTCATGAAAGTTTTTTAGCTGATTAAAAAAAAAAAATTGTGTTAGTAAAAAGAACACACGTTTTTTATCATATACTTCATACTCAGGAAATTTTACATGAATTTTTCGTGTTTATTATAAGAAGTAACTAGTTTTTTTCTACTTTTAGGTTTATTTTTAGTGCTTTTTGCTCAAAACTACGCGTTTTTCTTTTCAAGTTGTTGCATTTTGGCTTGGATTTGTTGGCAACACTGGTAGTTCGCTCATTTGTCAAATTTATTTTATTATTTTATAATAATTATATCCGAAACTTTTCTTAGACCCATAGTTTAACACCACTGTCATTTTCCACTGCCCGTTACAGTTTCCCAGTTACAGTTACAGTTTAAATAGTAACTCCATTTTGAGTTTGTATGTAAATACTGCTAATTTTACTTTCAAAGCTATTTGATAATACAAATTTTAATTGTATGGGCGGAGCCACACCCCCTTATATAATGGCCGTTACAGTTTTCTAGTAGATGGACATTGCCCAGTTTTAGTACAGTTGCCGACAGTGAGCATACAAATTAAATTACCAAAATGTAGCCAAATCGACGAAAACCATAAGAAATATAGCATTTTTATTGATTTGTGGGTGGTAAAAGGGGTTGTGACAGAAATTAAAACCATCTTGTGCTTGAAAAAAATGTACTGCCAAAATTTCAGTTCTATCGACTCAGCAATTTTGAAGTTTCCAGCCAACACAAAGACATCATTTTGCTTTTTATATATATATATTTTGAATAAAGATTGTTGGCTATAACTTTTGATTGGTAAGAGGTACTGAGATAATTTTCTTTAATAAATTATTATTTTAGCTTGTAAATTTATTCAAAAATATGAAACCACAATATTGGAAAAAAAAATTTCTTCAAAAAAATCAAGGGGTAGGCTTTGTTTTTTGAATCACAAAAATGGTTTTAAATTTTTGCATAAAATTGAAATAACTTTTGCTTATAAATGTTATAACTTTTAAATAGAGTTGAAAATTTTCGAATTTGAATTTAAATTATTTTTACAACAAAAACAAATTTAGCCTTTTTGTGAGGAAAACTCCAAAATTTCAGACCTTTTTTGAAAAAAATATATAAAATATATTTACTCAACTAACGGTATTTTTGTAATAAGGTTTTCATAGTACTTTGATGAAGCTTTAAGACAAAAAAAAATTTAACAAAATTTATAAAAAAGCAGCGGAGATATTTGAATCGAACGTCACAAAATTAAATTTCTGATTGTTTTTTTCTCATTTTTGAGCAACGATGTTGCATTAAATATATCGTTGTAGTAAAATTTTTCATAGTTTTCAAGATATGTTCATGTTTTTGATGTCAAAATAACGGAAATTTTTTTAAGTTTTACTAAATTTAAGAAATATTTTATATTTTGTAAATATTTGCATATGTAACCTAAGAAAACAACTAAAAATATGCGATTTTGTAAAAAATTTGTACTACAGCACCATCTGGTGTCCAAGGTGGGTCAAAGAAGATAGTGCTTAAAAAACTCATCGTACCTGAAAACTACTATATACCAATTTTTATTCTAATCACATGAGCGGTTTGGGAGTTTTAGGTGGTTTTGCAAAAAATTTGTACTATAGCGCCCTCTGGTGTTCAAGATAGGTCAAAAACGATAGCAGCAGAACACTCAACGTACATGAAACTTACTGTATACCACTTTTCATTCTAATCGCATTAGCAGTTTATGAGTTTTAGGCAGTTTTCTAAAAAATTTGTACTACAGCGCCCTCTGATGTTCAAGGTGGATCAAATTTGATAGCCCACGAACACGCACAGTACCAAAAAACTTCTATACAGAAATTTTCATGCTAATCGGATGAGTAGTTTAGGAGTCTATTGCGGCCTTACAAACATAAGTTCCTTTTTTATATATATACATAGATGAGAAAACTATTGCTTATTATGTGTGAGCTTCTTTAGAAAATGATATTCTTTGCAAAAATCACCGTCAACATTAATATTTTCCAAAACTTAATCAGAGAACATGCGGCACAACTGTTGGTCCACCGACTGTAGTTCTTTAGTCAGTTGGTGCATTAAATGCACTATCAGCTATTTTGAATAATTTCGTTAAATTTTCTTTAAATTTTTCAAAAATTGTTATGATTGCTCAAAACTTAACTGTGATTAAGCTATTGAGACTCAAGAAAAAACAAACAATCATAAAACCAACAAAAAATTCAGAGTGACAACAAATATGTTCCACTTCTTGATGGTTATGGCAGACAAATATAATGAGTTTTCCCTGGAAGTGTTTATTTAATTCATCGCTATGAGCCTACTTTATCCCAAAATACACCCAACCATGAAAACAAATATTAGACTTGAACAAAAGGGTTGTTATTAGACGATGGTGCGATGCCAAAGTGGTATCGCTGTAAAACATATTTGCCCAAAGTTCATTGCACAAAAAGACGTTCGAGCCTCAAGATGAGTAGCAAGGATATGTTTTCAAATATATGTAAAATATTCTTGGAACGCGAGCCAAAACAAGCTTTACAAGTGCCCGTATTTCATCAATATTTGCGCTCTCTTATTTGAATGTCCTTGAGACATTGAAGAACTATCAATGCAGCAGCTGTTAGTGGAGGTGCGCACAAGGTCAAGATTGAGTTGTTACAGTACTGAAAGGTTTCGTTTAAAATTTAATGGATTTTCTGATAAAAAGTCATAAATTGAGTTATTATCAATTTGGTGTCGTTTGGAGCAAAACGTTTTTCAGCGTATCAGTCAGTCAACTGTCAAGTGATGCTATTTATTCATGAAATAAATGAAATGTTGAAAACAATTTTTTCGAGCTCTAGGCCAAGCATGTTGTCAACAAGACAACATGAAGAACAAAGAAGGCAACAACCAACAACAACAACAACGGCTCTGTATAGAGCAAATCACACAGCTTGACTATACAGACTGTTTCATTGGCCGCTACACCAACTCATCAGTAGCCTTTGTATGACTTTACACTGTGATCCACTCAAGCTACTTAGGTTCTACATATACTGCCAATATGCCGAGAAAGTTACCCGGAATTTGTTTTTGGCAGAGAACGCTGGAATTTTTGTAACTGAGTTCTTATCTACTTTTTGGTGCATACTGTACTAAGGTTAACAACCTAGATCGTAACATACTTTTAGGCATAGCCTTAATTCATGTGCATCTTCGAAATTCGATCACAGCGGTTTACTGCTATCAGAGCATATTGAAGTTGTTGTTATTTTTGCTGTTTAGCTCTGAAATGAAATGTTGTTGTTATGATTTTAAGAACTATTCTTTTAACTGTATTAAAGTATGAAATAATCTTAAATTTCATATAAATAAAATGTTCAGTGTGTTTAACTAACTGAAGAAATATATAAATTCGAGAATTAAATATTTTGTTGTACAAATATCCTTTGATAACCATTATTTTCTATAATTTAATTTTGATTTCTTGGCGTAATTTACTTGATTAATTGGCAATAGGCTTTATAAAGTGAATAAAACAGTTTCACAAAACTAAGCAATAAATGAAATGTAATAAAATTCAGTTGTTAACATACAATCCTTGTATGTACAAAGAAATTAAGTTTTATAGTTTCTGGCTTAAATTGTTTCGAGCAAATTTTATTTATCTGTCAAATATAAATCTGAGTGTCGCTTATGATAAGACATAATAAAAAATATGAGATATATATAGATATGAGAAAAAACTTTTTAACAAAAAAAAACCGACTTCAAAATCACTATAAAGTAAAAAATAATTTTAAATAACTTTTCCCATTCATTTCTTGGTCATATTTTAAAAGCTATTTATACACTAAGGGAAAAAAATATTAAATTTAGATTGAAAACAAGTTTTTCGAGCTCTAGGCCAAGCATGTTGTCAACAAGACGCACAAGGAGACAAGGTCTCCACGCCATCTTAGGTGTACCATCAGTTAAACTAACTGAACCCTAAAATGAAAGTGTGGAGAAAAGGGAGGAGCTAAACAGCAAAAATAACAACAACTTCAATATGCTCTGATAGCAGTAAACCGCTGTGATCGAATTTCGAAGATGCACATGAATTAAGGCTATGCCTAAAAGTATGATACGATACGATACTAGGTTGTTAACCTTAGTACAGTATGCATCAAAAAGTAGATAAGAACTCAGTTACAAAAATTCCAGCGTTCTCTGCCAAAAACAAATTCTGGGTAACTTTCTCGGCATATTGGCAGTATATGTAGAACCTAAGTAGCTTGAGTGGATCACAGTGTAAAGTCTACAAAGGCTACTGATGAGTTGGTGTAGCGGCCAATGAAACAGTCTGTATAGTCAAGCTGTGTGATTTGCTCTATACAGAGCCGTGTTGTTGTTGTTGGTTGTTGCCTTCTTTGTTCTTCATGTTGTCTTGTTGACAACATGCTTGGCCTAGAGCTCGAAAAACTTGTTTTCAATATAAATAATTAGAGGCCGTATACAAATATTAATATTAAATATTAAATTTATCCAAACACTTTTTTAATTTATTCAAAAAGCGAGTTATTTTTGCAATAATAACGCATTTACTTAAATCGACTACCTAAATATTTAAAATTTATTTAAATACTTTTTTAATTGAATAAAATAATAAAATATTTAAACAGAATTAATAAAAAATATATTAAAATTATGCACGAATATATATAAATATCTTCCAAATATTTACTATTTGAAAATAAAACTATCGCATTTAAGGAAAATTTATATAAAAATATTGAAATTGAAAAACAATTTATTTGAATATTTCCCACGAGCTGCGTCCATATCAAACGCCATTGTGGTATATTTTATTTTCTTTTTGTGATAATATGGTTTTTGAGTCCGGTGGTGAGTGCGATGCATGATAAAATCATGTAGAGTGGAGTGACATTCTTGAGAAAATACCAAGTTGTCACTCCACCTTACATGAATTCATCATGCATCGCACTCACGACCGCACTCACAAATCATATCTGCCAAATATCCATGATATATTACCCTTGAAACATTAACTAAATGAGAACTATAAGACCTGCAACTGCTGGTGCGAAGAAACTTCAGCAGCATCGCACAGGAACAGAGTGCGATGCTGCTGCTGCTTGGCGGCTGCTTGGCAGCTGTATGGAATATGTGTGTCAGTGTGTGGCATAAATAAAATTTAAATACGGGAAAAAAACGAGTTGTAAGGAAAATATTTGATTTATCCACGTAAATATTTAAATGAAATATATACTTAGGCGTGGATAATGTTAATATGCGTTATTTCCCTTAGTGTAAAAAAATAAAAAAAAAATAAATAACTGGCCATTTCAGCCCTTGAAAGGACTTTGACCTAGCTTCTTATGATCAATTGTGTTGTGCGTGTTATTAAGTTTGTACACAATTGACCGAGAACCGGACCTACATGCTTAACGCCGACTCCGAACGGCGATGAACGGAAAGTTCTCGTTCTCAAGAAGCTTTACATGGCATTTTGATTACTCTCTGAGGTTTGCCATTGTCTGCAGAGAGGTGGCGGCCGTACAGAAAAATTATTTTAATTCAAATAATTTTCTGTCGCTGCTGGGGTTCGAACCTGGGTTTCCAAAGTTCTTTGACATAGCGGCCACGCACTTTAACCAACTACACCACGGACGCCACAAGTGTAAGTGTATTTCCCTTAGTGTATGTATTATAATATTGGAAATCTTATCATTTTCATTTTTTCTATTTTGTTTTATTATCATCAATATATTAATTGCTTTATGAACATAAAAGCTTTGAAGTCGGCGCTCATCTTTGACACACAATCATGATCTTTTACGACTTTGAAGTCGGTTTGTTTTTTTTTTGTTAAAAAGTTTTTATTTCTTCCTTTTTAGAGAATATGAAATATTTTATGTAATAGTATTCTTGAGGAAAATTTCAAACATGAAACTTTGTTCTTAAAAAATTTGTTTTATTAATTCCTGAAAGTTTGTTGGGTATTTTTCATTTCTGCTTCTTTACAATTTTTAGTGCCACGCCCTTTCTCTAAACCCGCCCACTTTATTTACGGTACCTTATAATGATTCTACCTAGCCCTGTGCCAAATTTCCGTTTCCAAGTATCAATATTAACCGTAATATAGTACTTTCCTTAAAGTGCCACACCCTGTGTACAATCCCACTCACTTTTTAAATGATTCTACCTACCCGCCTACCTGCATACCAAATATTAGTACGCTAGTGTCAATATTAACTAAGATATAGTATTTTTATAATTTTGACACGCCCTTTTGTTGAATAACGCCCACTTTTTTTGCCGTAATTTGTAGTAACTGTACTTACCCATGTACTAAATTTCAGCACCTTAGTGTCAATATTATTCGATATATAGTATGTTTCTAATATTGCCACACCCATTTGTCAAATAATGCCCACTTAATTGACCGTAATTTGTAATAATTGTGCCTACCCCAGTATTTTTATTGTAAATTTTAGTACCCTAGTGTCAATATTAACTGAAATACAGTGTTTTTCTTATATTGACACGCCCCTTTTTCGAATATCGCCCATTTTTTTAAAAAAGGTCCTCCGCGTTCATGGTATCTATCTGTCGACAAAAAATTACGGAAATCGGGCAAGAGCTGTAAGAGTTATCGATGCACATACATTTAAAAAAAAAAAAAAAATGCGGACAAACCAACGAACTTGAGAACCTCCTCCTTTTTGAAGTCGGTTAAAAAATAAATTAAGCATTTTTGGATACAACTGAATACAACTCTATTAAGCAATACGACCTAGCAATTGTGGTGACATCAAAATACCTGGAGGAAGTAGAGGCTCTCAGTAGTTCAACTATAGGCACAATCAATAACTGGTTGAGGGGCTAAGTCTAGCGGAACATAAGACGGAGGCAGTGCCCATAAGTAGCCGGAAAAAGGTAGAGACCGCCAGAATTAGCATACGTGGAATGCTGATAGAATCGAAGTCATACATCAAGTACCTCGCTATGTTGATTAGACCTCGGATGTTGCATAGATTTGAAGGATTAAGATAGGTAAATTCTGATGACACCAAAGTTCGTTTCATTGAAAATTCAAGTTGATGATCGACTCCCGACTATCATTCAAACAACACCTCCAGTATGCTCACAGGAAAGCAGCCGAAGCGAGAGTAGCACTTTCCAGAATAATGCCAAATGTAAGGGGCCCCAAACAAGCGCGAAAAACATTACTTCTTAATGTAGTCAGGTTCACTACGATGTACGGCTCAACTGTATGGGAGACAGCAATAAAGACGAAGTCCTATCTACGTGGTGTTGAGTTGGTTTATAGACTTGGTGCACTCAGGGTTTGTTGTGCCTTTACAACGGTTTTCGGAACGCAGCAATTGTCCTGGGAAGCTCAATTCCCATCGACTTCCTCGTAGACGAAACGGTCTTTACCACCAGTAACACTAACGCGGCTAATCCAACCGCTTGTAAACAATTCGCTAGAGAAAGAACCATGCTTAAGTGGCAAGACCGTTGGGATAGATTAGTGAAGGGTCGATGGACGCATCAGCTAATCCCAAACATATCCAATTGGTGTGACAGAAGTAATGGCTCTGTGAACTTCTACATCACGCAGATTCTCAGCGGCCACGAGTGCTTCAGAGCTTACCTGCACAAATATAAGCAGGCCGCAGACCCCTACTGCAGTCAATGGCTAGAATTGTAGCAAAAAACGCGAACCATGTCTTCTTTGAGTGTCCAAAGTTCCGCAATGTCAGAGAAGAGGGTTTGGTGAGCCTCGGCGAAACGGGGACGCGGCAAAACTTAATCACTTATGTTGGCAAACGAAGCGAACTGATTAGTGGTCAACGCCCTAGCAAGAGTCATTATCGATGAACTCCGAAGGATTGAGCGCTCACAAAATAGATGATACAGAAGTTGTAGGCTTCCCCATAACGACTTCCCAGACAGAAAACGAACACTAGTCGAACAGATTTCAGCTAAGTGCTATTCCCATGCCCCGTGAAGTGATGCTTTACGGCGGTACCACGGGGTATAATTATGGACGACGTTTCAATGTGGACGTTCAGGTTTAGTGCGTAAGAATCGCACACTCCCACCTGCAATGTTTCGCCGTTTGAAGGTTCCCGCGAATAAAAATAAAATAAAATTAACCACCATCAAACCATTCCACAATATCATCCCATACATCATATAATACATCACCATACCATGTATATCGTACATCATCATCGTACCATATTCATCACACCGTACGCACCATACTATACACATCAAATTACACTATTACATCCTACCCACGATACTATATTTTTTCATTTTGAAAAAAAAGACGAAATTTTTTTGGCTCGTTTTTTTGCAGTACACCAATTTGCTAACATTCTAATATTCATTGTACTAGATTTTATAGAAAGTCTTATTATTTTATATTTAAAGTTTCATTTCCGGTTAAGTTTTTTGATCCAATTTGAAAATTTTATATTGGCTTACATACATATAGTATAACACTTACAACACATCTATAAGTGGGCGTTCATGGTAATTTGTATGATTCTAGTGCTGAAGGTGCTCGCCTTCTTATAGCCTTTTTAAGTCAATTTCCTTGATGCTTTATAAACTCACCCCCGTGCCATACAAATTTGCATTTCTAACTAAAAATCGAAGTAAATATATTGTACTTAAGCCTTTATTTTTTTCTTTTCACTTTGTTTTTAGTTAAATGAGACTCTAAGCAACAACCAAACTCATAGGCTTTTGATGACTTTTTCTTCGTCGTGTCTATTTCCAACTTATGGTACGTGTCCGAAGTGTTTTGTATTTTGTGCGTATTGTTATCTGAATTGAATCACCATTTAATAAAAAACGTACCATCTACAATTTTGCTGTGTCAAACAAAGCTCTTATTGAATTGTATTATTTTTGTTTCAAGCCATCTGCTGAATTTCTAATACAAAACACGTGACTAAAAAATACTGAACTCTCACGTAATATCCGTTAGAATGGGATAAGAATAGTCTTAAAACACTCCAACTGTGGTGCTTAAGAAGACATTAAAGTCTTAAGCAGATGTCTTAAACAGATAAGGGAACTATTTACATTTGAAATACGTGATGGTAGTTCATGATGTTTCTGGACCTCTCAAAGTTTTGCGAACAAAGTGCACTACAGCAATAAATGACTAAAAATAAGAAAAGATTACTTATCGCAATTCTTTTTAAGCAGTTTAGTAATATTTTTTTTTCTGATTTTGTCTTTAATTTTACAAGTATGAACAGATTATATTATAATATACTTACAAACTTACAACTTAACATCTTAATTAACATATAATACATATCTCTCGCAAAGTAGGATTTTTGAAAATATTACAAAGCTTATCCGATACCGACATAGAAGCCATTTACGAAATATGAGTAAATTTCTCGATGTTATCAAGGACTTTTAAATTAAAAAAAAAAATACTTTTTCAAGCTCCTTACACTCAAATTTGTGACGTTATGACGACCCAACACGCAAGAAAAATATTTTTCTCAAAATTTGGAAAAAAGTGTTCCACCACCACTTGATCTCCAACTCATGTCTCCAAGTCAACTCTATTATCTTAGAGTTGAACTGGAAATTGGCTTGAGATGTGTAAGGTTTCAAAGTGACAATACTGTTGATGTGTCAAAAAATAAATAATTTGTTTTTGTATGTGGCAACACTAGGTTGTTTTGGTTATTGTGTTTTTTGTTGAATTGTGAACATTTGGCATACAAAGTGAATTGCAACAAAATAATTAAGTTAGTTAGAAACTGCAGCAAATTATTTCAATAAATAAAAATAAAAAATAAAAAATGAAAAAAAATTTAAATAATTAAATAATAAAAAGTAAGACGAGAAAGATAATAAAGCGCGAAGTGCAGCAAATTGTTGATTTGCTATCAGCTAGGTACACTAAGGGATATAACGCATATTAACATTATCCACGCCACCATTTAATTTATATATTTACGTGGATAAATCAAATATCTTCCTTACAACTCGTTTTTTTCCCGTATTTAAATTTTATTTATGCCACACACTGACACACATATTCCATACAGCTACCAAGCAGCCGCCAAGCAGCAGCAGCATCGCACTCTGTTCCTGTTCTTATGATCAATTGTGTTATTAAGTTTGTACACAATTGACCGAGAAATGGACCTACAGGTTTAACGCCGACTCCGAACGGCGATGAACGGAATGTTCTTATTCTCAAGAAGCTTTACATGGCATTTTTATTTCTCTCTGAGGTTTGCCATTGTCTGCAGAGAGGTGGCGGCCGTACAGAAAAATTATTTTAATTCAAATAATATACTGTCGCTGCTGGGGCTCGAACCCGGGTCTCCAGGTTCGTTGACATAGCGGCCACGCACTTAAACCAACTATGCCACGGACGCCACGATACATATTTGTAGTATCTATACTAATATTATATTTTGAAGTGCCTTTTTTATGTTCGGAACAATCTTGAGAAAGGCCCGGCCGTTTTTCATGAAATTTTTTATAGTAAAAAGCTCTCGACCTGGTGAAGGTTTTAGGCCAAAAAAATTATTAAAAAGTTTATTAGAAAAGGAGATTCATGGCTTTCAAAATCCTAAGTAAAATTCACCTGCAAGCACAAACGGACATGAACGACTCATAGCGTATAAAAATTGTTGTTGTTGTAGTGAAAAATAAAGCAGTGTGCGGCACATCGACACGATGCGAGTGTTCCAATATTTTACTCTCCCATCCTACAGTGAGTATTGCTTTGCTGAGAATCATGGTATAATAATACAAGGTAGCATTGACAGTTGCTTGGGAAATCATATACTGTCAAAAAATATACTCAAAAAGAGAGCGCTCACAATCCGCCATTGAAAACACAAGCAATGTTGAAAACGTTGAAGTGAAAAAAAAGCAACAACCACAGCAGCTGCTGATGTATTTCCACAAAAAGCTGTTTTTGACAGTTTATGTTTTCCTGTTGAAGAGAAAATAAGCAGTTGTCAATGCTACCATGTATTATTATACCATGGCTGAGAATAGCAATGTGATTTGTTTTTGTTTTGCCTACATATGCCCGAGCGTGTGTGTGCTATGGATAGCAACAGAGAATGGCAATGTATTTTGTTTTTGTTTTTTTTTGTCGTACGCTACATGGTATAATAATACCAGGTAGCATTGACAGTTGCTTGGGAAATCATATACTGTCAAAAAATATACTCAAAAAGAGAGCGCTCACAATCCGCCATTGAAAACACAAGCAATGTTGAAAACGTTGAAGTGAAAAAAAATCAACAACCACAGCAGCTGCTGATGTATTTCCACAAAAAGCTGTTTTTGACAGTTTATGTTTTCCTGTTGAAGAGAAAATAAGCAGTTGTCAATGCTACCATGTATTATTATACCATGGTACGCTATGCGTGGTGACGTGAAAAAATGACAGAGGCAAGCAAAAACAAATATAGCCAAACATTACCATGCTGCAGTGATGTTATGTTTGGTTTGAGTTTATTTTATTTTTGTCTTATATAAAAACGACTGACGTTCGTGTGTACGCGCATAACTCAAGAAGTGGTCGTTCAATTTTTACAATTTTGAACTTGATGGATTCGTATTGGCCCAAGGAAGGACACTTTGTAGACAAAATTTGCCACACCCTATTTTACCGCCCACAAATCAATAAAAATGCTATATTTCCGACGGTTTTGGTCGTAATAGACTACAATTTGGTAATTTAGTTTGTATGCTCACTGTCGGCTAAACTGTACTAAAAATGGGTCGCCCACAAATCAATAAAAAGGCTATATTTACGATGGTTTCGGCGTATTGGGCTACAGTTTGGGGGTTTAGTTTTTATGCTCACTGTCGGCAACTGTACTAAAACTGGGTTACCACACTCCCCTTTTGCCGCCTACAAATAAAAACTCTATATCAGAAGATTTTACTGGTATTATACTAAAATTTGGTATTATAAATAAATTTTTAAATTATACTAATTTATTTTGCTTGCTTGCTGTCGGAAACTGTATTAAAAATATGTTTTGCCACCCACAAATATATGAAAATGCTATATTTCAAACGGTTTGGTCATAATTGACTAAAATTTGGAAATTATGTTTGTCTTTCAAAACTACACCGTCATCTATTGAAAAAGTGGAAACATCGAATATTAAGTTTGGGCAAAACAACGTTTGCCGGGTCAGCTAGTATGTAAATATACTAAATAGCTTAATGCTTTCATTTGCGAATGAAGAAATGCAGTTAAAATGGGTGGTTTTGTAAGATAACGATTCCAAACACTCCTTGCAATTGGTAAAAAATGGTTCAACAATGGCCATCGTAGTCACCAGACCTCAATCCAATTGAACACCTTTGGGAGATCGTAAAGAAGAAAATGGCTGACTATAAATCCAAAATCAAAGAAGAATTGTGGGAAAAAGTGCAGGATAAATGGTATACCTCAATTTGTGCAATACTGTTGGATTCCATGGGCCGTCGGTGCATTGTTCTCAAAAACCGTGGTGGCACACAAAATATTTAAGTTAAACTAGTTTACAGTATAAAATGGGTAGATTTTAGGAAAAAAGTATTAGTATGTTAGTTAAAAATGAAATGGGTTTTTATGAATTGCGTAAAAGCTAATTTTTTTTTTTTTTTATAGATATTCTCTTAATCTTAACGTCATATGTAAACTCTGAAAACAAAATTCATTACAAAAAAAAAAAATAAAAAAAAATTGTAGTATTTTCTCACCCACTGTATTTTTATGTAAAACATTTTTTCAAATTAAATAGTTTTAAAATAAACAGTTCAAATTTCAAAAATGTTTCAATAAATCAAGACATGCTTCTGAATTTAAAAATCTACATCAATTATTAAAATTTCAACCAACGCTTTTAATTGTCTTCTTCTTCTTCTTCCTCTTCTTCTTAATCTTTATCGTCTTTTTATTTAACCTTCGCCATTAAGCAACCCTGATAACGCAGTCAACTTAACTTTTTTTTTTTGTAATGAAACGCTTCTGTGCAACACCCTTTAGACAGGTTTTGAATTTGCTTCTTTTTTGTTCCCGTCTGTTTGAGTTTTCTTTCGTCTTCCGCTCTTTCGTTTTTATGATTGCCGACGTTGCCTTTTTATGTGCCTTCATTTGCTGACTTTGGTAGCGAGTTTTAATGGTTTCAACTCGAGGAATGGAGGTGTAGCTTCTAACTCCCAGTGACGTCTGGGCACGCCATGAAAATGTTTTTAAAAGCTAGTATAACAGCAACTGACAGACGATATGGACTAACAACAAGAAGGTTGTCAAAATTATTGAGAACTGCTGAATAAACAGTAAGCAATCAACATGGCGCCATTTTCTTAATTGTAAGTTCTGATTGGGTTGCTTAGGGTTGGGAGATGGGATGGGTAGAGTAGAGTTGAATTTCATTTGTTTGTCGCTATCTCTACAGATGCTTGAGTCGATTATTGGTGTCTGTAAAGTTTATTTGTTTGATTAAGATTTTGATTTGATGATTAAAGAGATTAAAAACATTGCCTATTTTCAATAAATTTAAGTGAGCCAATAAAAGGCTAACAACGTTTATTACCTAAATCGCTTGAACGATTTAAATCTTCTTAAATTTAAGAGAATCTTGTTGTATTTAAACTTGCTCTACCAACTCAATTCCGTAAAAAGCTGATTTCTACTTTGGGGAAATAAGAACAGACGCTATTCCAATATTGTCTCAGTTACGTCTAGGATTTTAGTAGCCGTTATGCGAATTATTTTTTGTTATTGATAAAGTTAGCTGGAGTTGTCATAAAAAACGCAGGATATGCGAGAGCATTAAGCAAAAATGTTTGTCTCAAAGTTTATTTCTCAGATAGTAAAATCGAGACACTCTAAAAAATTAAATCACAGATGTGCGAATAAGTATCACTTGGTTAAACTAAACATTATACGAAATGGACATGATATCAAACAAACAAGCGAAATAAATAGTACGTTTAAATAAAAAATACAAAATAGGGATAAGATACTTGAGAAAACTTGATTAAATTGGAATTGAAATTGAAATTGAAATTTAAATTGAAATTGAAATTGAAAACGTAATTGAAATTGAAATTTAAATTTAAATTGAAATTAGAATTGGAATTGGAATTGGAATTGAAATTGAAATTGAAATTCGAATTGGAATTGGGATTCAAATTGAAATTGAAACTGAAATTGAAATGGAAATTGAAATTGAAATGGAAATCGAAAGTGAATTTGAAATTGAAATTGATATTGAAATTGAAATAGAAATTGAAATTGAAATTGAAATTGAAATTGAAATTGAAATTGAAATAGAAATAGAAATTAAAATTGAAATTGAAAGTGAATTTGAAATTGAAATTGAAATTGATATTGAAATTGAAATTGAAATTGAAATTGAAATTGAAATTGAAATTGAAATTGAAATTGAAATCGAAAGTGAATTTGAAATTGAAATTGATATTGAAATTGAAATTGAAATTGAAATAGAAATTGAAATTGAAATTGAAATTGAAATTGAAATTGAAATTGAAATTGAAATTGAAATTGAAATTGAAATTGAAATTGAAATAGAAATAGAAATTAAAATTGAAATTGAAAGTGAATTTGAAATTGAAATTGAAATTGAAATTGAAATTGATATTGAAATTGAAATTGAAATTGAAATTGAAATTGAAATTGAAATTGAAATCGAAAGTGAATTTGAAATTGAAATTGATATTGAAATTGAAATTGAAATTGAAATTAAAAGTGAATTTGAAATTGATATTGAAATTGAAATTGAAATTGAAATTGAAATTGAAAGTGAATTTGAAATTGAAATTGAAATTGAAATTGAAATTGAAATTGAAATTGAAATTGAAATTGAAATTGAAATTGAAATTGAAATTGAAATTGATATTGAAATTGAAATTCAAATTGAAAGTGAATTTGAAATTGAAATTGATATTGAAATTGAAATTGAAATTGAAATCGAAAGTGAAATTGAATTTGATATTGATATTGAAATTGAAATTGAAATTGAAATTGAAACGTCAAAAACTTCAATATAAAAAACTTCTTTCTTGCCATATCTTTTCTGTCTTATAAATGCCTGAGTGCTTTTATATCGCTGTATATCAGCAAAAAAGCTGAAATTATGTGGTGGTTACATAATTTTCCACACACTTTTTTCACTCTTTTCAAATGAAATCAATATTTAATTAAAACTTTTTCAGCTTCTTCAAATACTTTGAAAAAAATCCCTGTATACTAAAGAATCATATAATAATCAGCGTCCAACTTTAACCTATTAAAGCTTTAATTAAATCCTGAATTTCTTTTGTCAGCTCGCTTTATAAGCCAAAGTTTGCTGTTTTAAACAAAAAACTTATTTTTAACTCAAACTCTTGAAAAGTTCGCATTCGAGCACGGTTCACCATACCAATACTGCTTATCCACTCATTCCATGCTATTATCACAAGTACAACAAAAACAATAACATTGTTCAATTGTTTTTGTTTCTAGAAAATCTCAAAGGATTGAGCAAGCATCCTGTCAGCATTCGTTACAGCAGCGTTCATCAAAGTTGAAAACTTTTTCAACTTTTAACCGCATCGATTTGTTACGAAATAAAAAAAAAGGAAAAATGACTCACAATAAATTTTTCATTTTCTATTTTCATCTTGTGTTTAGGGCTTCATCGATTGCTACAGTTCTTTAACACTCCCTATCGTTGAACATTAATCAATAAAGTGGATTTTTATTTTCTAACTCACATTGAAATTCATTCGGTTGTAACTTGTCGATTGACATAAAAGTTGAAGGCTTCAATGCAAGCGTTATTTGGTGACGAAGTTGACAAATAACCCTTGGGTTGATTTCCTACAGCAGAAAGAACAGAAAACTACTTTATACTTTATACTTTATACTTTATACTTTATACTTTATACTTTATACTTTATACTTTATACTTTATACTTTATACTTTATACTTTATACTTTATACTTTATACTTTATACTTTATACTTTATACTTTATACTTTATACTTTATACTTTATACTTTATACTTTATACTTTATACTTTATACTTTATACTTTATACTTTATACTTTATACTTTATACTTTATACTTTATACTTTATACTTTATACTTTATACTTTATACTTTATACTTTATACTTTATACTTTATACTTTATACTTTATACTTTATACTTTATACTTTATACTTTATACTTTATACTTTATACTTTATACTTTATACTTTATACTTTATACTTTATACTTTATACTTTATACTTTATACTTTATACTTTATACTTTATACTTTATACTTTATACTTTATACTTTATACTTTATACTTTATACTTTATACTTTATACTTTATACTTTATACTTTATACTTTATACTTTATACTTTATACTTTATACTTTATACTTTATACTTTATACTTTATACTTTATACTTTATACTTTATACTTTATACTTTATACTTTATACTTTATACTTTATACTTTATACTTTATACTTTATACTTTATACTTTATACTTTATACTTTATACTTTATACTTTATACTTTATACTTTATACTTTATACTTTATACTTTATACTTTATACTTTATACTTTATACTTTATACTTTATACTTTATACTTTATACTTTATACTTTATACTTTATACTTTATACTTTATACTTTATACTTTATACTTTATACTTTATACTTTATACTTTATACTTTATACTTTATACTTTATACTTTATACTTTATACTTTATACTTTATACTTTATACTTTATACTTTATACTTTATACTTTATACTTTATACTTTATACTTTATACTTTATACTTTATACTTTATACTTTATACTTTATACTTTATACTTTATACTTTATACTTTAAAAAAGTATGGAATTTTTAAAATTTTATTATAATTTAAATATTTTTATGTATTTAATGCATACTGCCTACTCTATCGTTGTTCATTTCTGTAAATTCCACTTTCAATTGTTTTTCGTTATGTCTCTTCTTTTGGCTCGCCACTTGGGGTAAAATTTTAAAAACTTAATTGAATTTGACTTCCGTTTCCTACGCCATTGTCGCCGCCTATAAGTTATGCCCTTTGTACGTTTTTTGTGAAAATCCATTTAAATGCACTTGAAACCTTCGCTGCTCAGCACAACTTGGCTCTACCCGATGAGTAGAGTCGCGTTGCCCTATTCGCGAATTCAGTCATCGTCGTTCTTACACTTATACATGCAGCATTGAACTTAAATGGCACGCCGGATATTCCCACTCGATCCATGGCTCTCTTACTAAACGAACACTCGAGCAATACTAGAAGCGTCGCTGAAACGGAAATGAATGAATTCAACTTAAGCCATTTCCAGCATTTTCCCAATTTGAAAAATCCAATAAAACTTTTCCTAATGTCACAAGGATATTGAGCTTCAAAATATATTTTTTTTCATATCTACGAGTATAAATATGATTTTTATGCTTTTGAAGTTTCTTTTTTCTTTATATTTTCACCTATTGAGTGGCATTCAGTTTATTATTTGTACTGTTGTTGAGACTTTCAATTTCAATTTATATTTAAAATGTGACAAATTCGCGTTTGATCCTGCATGCGAGCAGAGCAAACGGACGTTAAAAAGAGCAAAATAAAGTAACGATAAAAAATAAAAAAAATAAAAATACACGACTGAATAAAATGGCATTAAAAAAACAACAACAAAAAAAAGTTAATTATTATAAATTTATAAAAACGTGTTTCACCCAACTGTTATTGTTGTTTTGTTGTTGAATCATAGTTATCTAAATGCCAATATAATTTTGCGAATTTTAATGAATTTTGTAAAATACGAGTATTCCACAAAAATGTAAAGAGGTGTTTCTATAAAAAAATTAACATACTCTGAGCATAGTTTTTTCCACGTACATTCTATAGTTAGCAATACTGTGTCAAAGTCGCATTTCACACTGAGGACCATTCATTTCATTCCATAAGTTTCACAATCTCTGATGAGATATTTTTATTCATTCATTCCCAGACATTTATTTCGCTTTGTGTCACCACCTGCTTGCAACGGAGCTTATCTGGCTGTTATACTCATGTCCACTCATGAGTAACATGGTAATCATTGAGTTCAACACCCATCCTACGTTAAGTTTTTTTTATTTTTTTTTTTTTTTTTGTTTTTTTGTTTTGTAGCTTAATGACCTGTAGCTGAACTGGTATTGGATGTAAAAAGTGTGGACAGTCATTCTTGAACGAGTTGATGCACCGCTGTACGTGCTGCTGGCAGCAACATGCAATGAAAAACAACTTAAAAGTTTGTGGAAAATCATTGGATTTTATTGATTACACTGCACTTTAGGGAGAATAAACTTCTACTTTTAACTTGTCAGGGAGTGCATGGTTGTAGAAGTGCTGTACTCCATGATTTTTCAAGTTTTTGGACATTTATTCATGATTTTTTTAGATTTGGGACATTTATTTAGAAGTTATTCCTATAGAGAGAGATAGTGATCTTATAGAGAGAGCTTCCAAATCACCTAGATAAAATTTAATAAGCAAACTTTTTTCCTGATTGGGTTCAAATATCTGAAATATAAATAATAAAGATCGGATCAAAAAATATCCTGCATTTCCTATTGAAACAAACCGCGCTTGAGATATTGTCAAAATATTTTTTTTTTATGGGTTGGTAACATACATCTGTCATCTGGTGCTTAAATATCTCTTTGAGTGCCATTTGTCGGCAGTTTGTGCGTGATAGCTTTTTGTACAAGTCAGTATTTGTTGTGTTCGCAATGTTGAATTAGCTGAACAATTTATCTGAAATTTTGTGTTTCTAACAAAGAGACAAGAAAAACAAAGTCAGAAGTGGCAAGTATTGTGACGAAATAACTTGTGGCTTCTTCAGCACAACAATGTACTGGCCACACACATCTCAAATTGTAAGCGACTTTTTATCCAACCAGAGATAAAGATATTGGAAACTTCGCTGTGAAAGGGATAGCACTATTGATTTATGTCAAATTGAAGTCAATATACTAAGACCGTGTGCTATTTGGAAACTTTTAACTCGGATGATGAAATTTTGACAGTCTGAATGAGAATATTTGCCTCTTGTGAGATGAATATGATTGTAAAAATTAATAGCACCAGGGGCTATTATAAATTTTGACAATCGGCAAGAGAATTTTTGACACAAGCAAAAATAGAAAAAAAAAGATACAGTAGTTTCGACTATGTCGTAACACAAGACGTAGAATTAGTCAATTCGCTTTTGATGACATCTTTTTTAAAAACTATTTAGCAAAATATTTATTCCATACACCTGAGCATATGGCATTTAAAAAAGTGCCGGAGAGGGTTAATATGTATGACCGACTCCCATTACTTTTGCAAAAGGAACATTTTTTCGTTTGACACCTATTCCCTCCGACCACTCCTTAGGGGGGCTTCCTTACAAATATTATGGTTTTTGTATATTTATTCCATACACCTGAGCATATGACCTTTAAGAGAGTGCCGGAAAGGGTTCATATGTATCACCGACCCCCATTATTTTTGTAAAAGGAACATTTTTGCTTTTGACACCTATTCCCTCCGACCACTCCTTAGGGGGGCTCCAATACAAATTTTATTGTGTTTGTGCCGGAAAGGGTTAAGATGTATCACCGACCCCCATTACTTTTGCAAAAGGAACATTTTTGCCTTTAACACCTATTTCCTCCGACCACTCCTTAGGAGGGCTCCCATACAAATTTTATGGTTTTTGTTTATTTATTCCATACACCTGAGCATATGACCTTTAAGAAAGTGCCGGATAGGGTTAATATGTATGACTGACCCCCATTACTTTTGCAAAAGAAACATTTCTGCCTTTGACACATATTCCCTCAGACCACTCCTTAGGGGGGCTTCCATACAAATTTTATGGTTTTGTCGATAAAACCGGAAACTGTCGATAAATAGGTAGCAAGTTAAAGCAAACAAAAACATCAAATGTTGGCTTTATATTTCATGTAATTGTGTAAAATTTATATAAGTTAGAGAGTTCTAACATGAATTTTTGTCGCATTGAGGATCAAACAGACCAACAAGTGCTAACATCAACATTGTACGATCAGTACTTTAGGCCCACCAAAGGCTCAAAAAGTAATGTAAATACCGACACCTAATCACTTTCAACCACCCTACTTACCTCCGAGAATGACGTATTCTACGTCAAAACACTTGTGAGTTCGTTAGTCTCAAAGAAGTTCAAAATTTTGAGCTTCAGACAGCATAGCAACCGAAAGTGGAAAATATTTGCGTCAATATAATTAAAAACGTCAAAATTTCTAGTTGTCAATATTTCATCGTCCTTTTGGCACAGCAAAAATTACAATTTTATTTCAACAGACAGAAATTGTGTTCAACTCAGTAAATTCTTTTGTTTGTCAAATTCCTACCACGAGTGCAAAGTTTCCGAATAGCACACGGCCTAACACAATGTAATAGTTGTGTTCGCACATTTTGTTGACTAACTCACCCAGTTTGGGTCCTGGTTTGGGTGCTCACCACTGTGTAAAATTTCACTGAGCTTCGATAAACTTACCACGGTCAAAACATAAACAAATTAAGTGGTAACTCACACTTGTAACTTTGAATTTCATCGATTTTTTTGTTTTTTTTTTTTTTTTTTTTTTATTTCTTCCATATTTTTGAAGTATAACAATCTGTGAAGTTATAAGTCTGCGAAAAGGATCATTTACCTGGCATTCAACCCGTATTTCTGGCATTCATATAATGTATGGAATTTCCAGAAATGAATTTTCGATGCCCCTTATTGTTTAAATTTGTCAGTTTAACTCGAATATTGGACAACACGAGACGTGTGTATTTCCGGCGTTTATTCTATATTTTAACTGCAAGTTTTATTCATTATCCAAGTCACTTTTATTGAACGCCATCGGAGGTCACAATGTACACCATATGTGGAAAAAATCGACGAAGACCGGATTGCAGTGACAGAGAGGCGCGCGACCGAGAGCACTTATAGGAGAAGAATGATGAAAAGGCAATAGCAAATTTATAAGAAGCATCGTTGGTGGAAGAGCTTCCATATGGGCCTGGAATAGATGGCTCTATGTATGTTAAAAAAAAAAAAAAACATATTTTTCTTCGTGTAAACTGAAGTTGAAACTTTAAACGCATTTTTTCGGAATGGCATTTGTTTTATCAATGCCAAAAATTACCAGAAAATTCTGAACCTCTCTTTTTGAAATTTTGCAGACTCGTACGATGTTTTTTTCGATAAAAAATGGCCTTTTTATAGCCAAAAAACGACTGTTTTTTTAGTGAAAATTGAACCATTAACTATAACTGTCTGCCATTTTGTCAAAAATGCATACTTTTAAATGAATCGATCAGACACTAGTTTATATTGTTATTTAACTTAATCAATTGGCCTTTTTCTCTTTCTGGTGACCAGTTCGACACAAAGTTTGTCACCTCAAAAGGCAAAAATAAAAACACAATTTTTTCACAGTCATTTGTTACAAGACTATACAATATTTTTTTATAAAAAATATTACTGAGAAATGTTCAATGTATGTACTTTAAGATGATATAATGATTGTTTAAAAATTTTAGTAGTTTTCGTATTCATGAAAATAACCAATTTTTTGCACTGCAAGTTGGGGTAGCGCTTTAAGGGGGGAAATATACCCAGAGGCCGAAAAAAAAGGTCATGTTTGTGCATTTTTTAAGGAAACCTAAGGGATATTTTAAAATGAGGGCTTTTATACCGTAAATTATACACATTCAAGAGTACGTTAAGTATTTTCTTATTAAAAAAAAATTAATATTATGGTAGCTACAGCATTTTTTGTAGAACGCTCTGAAAATGCGGTGACCAAGATTGCTCCTCCTAAATTCAACTGAAACAAAAATTTGAGAAATATTATTACACTAGGTACTTAATACTCGTACTTTTCATAGCCGATTTTGAAAATATTGATTTTCACAAAATGGCGGACTTCCGAACGTAAATAAACTATTTTCGACCAAAAATTCGTCATTATTTTGCCTATAAAAAATGAACGAAGCTACGAAAAAAAATCCTATGACAAGTACGAGATTATTATAAATAAAATAAGCCTGCAAAAAATCAAAACGATCGGTTCACTGAGTTTCGAGAAATCTTGGTCACCGACTTTGAAAACATGGTTTCGAGAAAAACGCGTTTGAAAATAAGCGCCAGCACTGCGCGCTCTAGAGGGCGATTCACTACTAGGCTATAACTTTGTTATTTTTTGAGATATCGACTTGAAATTTTTACCACATATTTTTGAGACTTAAAAAAATATAAAAAAATTTTTGCAAAAAAAAAAGTTAATATAACCCCCCTTAAGTAAATAAAGTCAGCTGATGGTTCCGTGAAAGAAATTCAACATGCATTGAAGGTTTGTGTACGGAATAAAGATCAGCGCATGGTGAAATAAAACAAGGTAGCATTGACAACTGCTTATTTTCTCTTCTACAAGAAAACATCTCCTGTCAAAAACAGCTGTTTGTGAAAATGCATCTGCAGTTGCTGAGGTTGTTGTTTTTCTCACTTCAACGTTTTCAATGACCGCTCTCTTTTTTTGGAGTTTATTTTTTGACAAGAGATGTTTTCCCAAGCAACTGTCAATACTACGTTGTAACTATTATAACATGCATCAGAGTTGATTTCCTGGTTAATACCGTTCCGCAAGCTCCATATTCACCCGACGAATTAACTTTGTAATTATAACTTGTAACCTTGTAACTTTTCCTATTTCCACGACTCTAGTTATCACTTCGTGGAAAGCGTTTTGAGACAATTGAGGTGATAAAATAGAATTCGCAGAAGGATCCGCAGAAGGATAGAATTCGCAGATACAAAAAAAAACCTTAAAAAATTGTTTTTAAGATTAGAGTGATCGTTGGAATATATGTATTGCTTGCAATGGAGCTTACTTTGAAGGAAATAAAATATAATAATAATTGCACCGATTTCTTTTAATATAAGAATTCCGGGTAATTTTTGATGAGGTATTATTAGGAATTTTGATAACCAGAATTGTATTTTTGACGTGACGAAGTTACGTTATACTGCTCTAGTTTCCAAAAAAGTTGAAAAATGAATTTTTTAAAAATTCATCTGCGTTTCATTGAATTGTTTCTCGCTGGGTATAAGAGCTATGATTAAAAAAATAGTATGACCATAAAGGTTAATTCTTTGACTATATTAAAAAACAAAAAAAAAATTTAATACGGCATAGGGACGTAGTGGGAGCTGCGTAAGCAACGCAACTGAAAATTTGTTACATGGAATTATTACTCGCTGAGTATTAGTGCTAGGATTAACAATACGATACGCCAATAAAGGCCTACTAGAAGCCCTCACAACAAAATTGGACAAAAAATTTTTGACATCATGGGGACGCTGAGAGAGCCGCTCAAATATCGATAACGAAACATTCATGCAGCGGCGTTGCATTGAATTTTTACTCAATGAGTATATAACCTACGATAAAAGTTTAAAAAGGAAAATAAAGTTTTTATGCATGGCTTTACGACAAAAATAAAAAATAAATTCCGGCGTCGTCAGGTCGTGAATATAGCAGCTTATGTAACAGAAATGTAATATCGTTGCATGGAATTATTACTCACTCAGGAGGAGTGCTACAGTAAATTTTAATTTACGACAGCAGGGATGTGTTATTACGCTTCACAACTAAATTACAAAAAAAATTTGGTTGTCATGATTTCAGGGATGCAATCACATAATGCAGTAAAAATGCTACAGCCATGAAAATGGAATTTTAACTCTGTGACTACTGGTGCAACGGTAAATTTTAAGGAACGAAAACAAAGGTGAGATCTTCGGGCATATGACAAAAAAATAAAATAAAATTTGACGGCGTGTCAAAAACCCTCAGGGAACCGCCTGATGTGACGCATATGCATCACTTTTGCTGGATTAATTGAAATTAGAGCACAACCAATGGGGAAGCAAAAAAAAAGCTAAACGAAAAGCACCAACTCCAAATCCAACAACAACTCCAACACCAACACCAACACCAACACCAACACCAACACCAACACCAACACCAACACCAACACCAACACCAACACCAACACCAACACCAACACCAACACCAACACCAACACCAACACCAACACCAACACCAACACCAACACCAACACCAACACCAACACCAACACCAACACCAACACCAACACCAACACCAACACCAACACCAACACCAACACCAACACCAACACCAACACCAACAACAACACCAACACCAACATCAATACCAACACCAACACCAACATCAACATCAACATCAACATCAACATCAACATCAACATCAACATCAACATCAACATCAACATCAACATCAACATCAAAATCAACATCAACATCAACATCAACATCAATATCAACAATGATATCGATATCAACATCAACATCAACATCAACATCAACATCAACATCAACATCAACATCAACATCAACATCAACATCAACATCAACATCAACATCAACATCAACATCAACATCAACATCAACATCAACATCAACATCAACATCAACATCAACATCAACATCAACATCAACATCAACATCAACATCAACATCAACATCAACATCAACATCAACATCAACATCAACATCAACATCAACATCAACATCAACATCAACATCAACATCAACATCAACATCAACATCAACATCAACATCAACATCAACATCAACATCAACATCAACATCAACATCAACATCAACATCAACATCAACATCAACATCAACATCAACATCAACATCAACATCAACATCAACATCAACATCAACATCAACATCAACATCAACATCAACATCAACATCAACATCAACATCAACATCAACATCAACATCAACATCAACATCAACATCAACATCAACATCAACATCAACATCAACATCAACATCAACATCAACATCAACATCAACATCAACATCAACATCAACATCAACATCAACATCAACATCAACATCAACATCAACATCAACATCAACATCAACATCAACATCAACATCAACATCAACATCAACATCAACATCAACATCAACATCAACATCAACATCAACATCAACATCAACATCAACATCAACATCAACATCAACATCAACATCAACATCAACATCAACATCAACATCAACATCAACATCAACATCAACATCAACATCAACATCAACATCAACATCAACATCAACATCAACATCGACATCAACACCAACACCAACACCAACAACAACACCAACACCAACACCAATACCAACACCAACACCAACATCAACATCAACATCAACATCAACATCAACATCAACATCAACATCAACATCAACATCAACATCAACATCAACATCAACATCAACATCCACATCAACATCAACATCAACATCAACATCAACATCAACATCAACATCAACATCGACATCAACACCAACACCAACACCAACAACAACACCAACACCAACACCAATACCAACACCAACACCAACATCAACATCAACATCAACATCAACATCAACATCAACATCAACATCAACATCAACATCAACATCAACATCAACATCAACATCAACATCAACATCAACATCAACATCAACATCAACATCAACATCAACATCAACATCAACATCAACATCAACATCAACATCAACATCAACATCCACATCAACATCAACATCAACATCAACATCAACATCAACATCAACATCAACATCAACATCAACATCAACATCGACATCAACATCAACATCAACATCAACATCAACATCAACATCAACATCAACATCAACATCAACATCAACATCATCATCAACATCATCATCAACATCAACATCAACATCAACATCAACAATGACATCGACATCAACATCAACATCAACATCAACATCAATATTAACATCAACATCAACATCAACATCAAAATCAACATCAACATCAACATCAAAATTAACAACAACAGCAAGAAACTTCGTCACGTCAAAACCTACGGGTGTGTCCACGGCACAGCCAACTCTTTTTTTACTTGTTTTCGTAGCATATACTCATAGGTAGGAAAATGAGCTTTATTGCTCATGATGATTTTCGACCAAAAATAATCTTCATTGTTATTGATTTGATATTCTCGTTGATTTCTTTGTTGTTGTCTCCTAACGAGATAGGAAAGAGATGCCCTCAATAGCAAAGCCATTGTATCAACGATTATATATGTATACATTGTCCTAAAAACCATAAGTGAAGTATAAGAGTCAATTTGTTATTGGGTATAAATTTAAATTAATTTCCATCTGTGACAGAAAAAAAAAATCGCAACATCAGAGAATAGCGCGCTTTGGACAACAACAACTTACCTTATGAACAAAAAGTACCCCGAATTATTCAGTAAAATGAAAACAATGCAGTTATTCGACGATATTCATAATACTTCCTTCAAAGTAAACTCCATTGCAAGCAATACACATATTCCAACACTACCTCCAATCAAGCGCAGTTTATTTGAATGGTGAATTGCGGGTATTTTTTGATCAGAAGGTATATTTGTTGCTAAGGACTGCTATGCGCCACTTATGGGGGTGCTTACCATGGAATTTTAGGATTTTGTTATTTTGAAATATATAACATGTTTTATTAGTGATAAATGATAGGATACCCTACAATAGGTACTCTACAGTCGTTTATTACATTATTTGAAAAAGATAACCCCACCGTAAGAATCTTGGACTACTTTGAATTCAAAGTTTGCTTTAATGGAATTTGGATCTAAAATTAAATATTTCTTGAATCATTCTCTAATTGAAATTATTTTATTCCGAAAAATAGTTAAGCTTAGACTATTTTTGACCTACTTAGTCCTAAGGGATATTTTTCGAGCTGTGACATAAAAAAAGAATTTATACACAAAATTTCATAGCCTTATTAGGCAAACATGTTGACATTAGAAGTAAGTCCCTTATTTTTTTTAACTTTTTATATGATTATTTTTCACTTTTCTAAAGGTTAGAAACTAGTCTTTATGGTTGAGGAATATTCAACCATTCTTCCGATTTAAATTAGTCCTTTTTATTTTGGTCTTGTTCTTTATATTCTTCAAAATAGTTCAAAAGATTTTGAGCCGTGTACAATTAAAACATGGAAGTCGATACCAAAAGGGTCTTGTAAGTACGGTTTTTATGCGGTGGCTATAAAAACAGGGTCAAAGCGTTTTCTTACATTTATGAGTTATTATTATTCATCTCAATTTTTTATTTTAATTTTCTTTTCTATTATTTCATTTCTCATCATTATTTTACATCAAACACCAATAGTGGAAAAGTTATGACCTTTAATTTTAATGTGTTGTAAAAAATCAATTCTCCTTTTAGCACTTCGTTCACAAATCTTCCAATTAATGACAAGTTGAAGTTTTTATTATTTTTGCGTAGGCGTTACGATTTCTTTCACTAGCGTAAATTATGGAATATCGTCAAAAGCAAATTTTATGGATTTGGTCCCAAAAACTTTTATTGCCAACATCTCCATAACTCTTGAGGAAAAATCTATAACAAAAATATGGAAAAAATAAATAAATAATAGCCAACAAATTGCTAGGCCTTAAGCAGGGAGAAAAATTAAAATCAATGTGGCGGCAGCTGAAAAAGAAAGCTAAAAAAAGAGCTTTTTTTGTTTGTTTTTTATTTCTTTCTTCATTTTCACTTATTCTATTTTTTAACACACACATTCACACTGAATCACTACTGAGTCGCATACATAAACAGCTACATATTTATGGGCGCAATAAAGTTAGGATTTTTCCGCTTTACAAAGGAACTCGAGAAGAAAATGTGTGAAGTAGAGGCAAGAAAAAAAAAACAATTTTAAATCAAAACAAAAAAGCACAACTTTGAAATAATTTATATTAAATCTCGAATAAAGGCTGTGAAAATCTTAAAAATAGAAATTTCCTTTGAAAACACAATAAAGCACACACACACTCATGAAAACACAACAGTATGCACATAAACACACATAAATTGACTAACGCTACGTGTTTGAAATCTCTCAAAGGATAATCTATGCGAACAATGACTGCCATATCTGTGAAATAAACGAAAGCGTCACAACCTACGAAATGACAAAACAGCAGCGCAACAACGACGACAACGTGCTGGCAGCCCTTAAAAGCAGGATGTGAAAAGTAAAAATAACAACAACAACAACAACAACAACAACATGCAATAAATAGACTTTGCATAATTTAGCTTTTATGCGAACCAACGAACATTAAGAATGTTGTTGTTTTTTTTTTTCTTACAAGCAGCCGCCGCTATTAAGCTACTTTTTTACTACAAACACACATACACATACACTCTCACACACACATACACACAAACACACACACATAGAGTCAAGCCAGTCTTTTACCTCACCCGTTGTTCTCAATGGCTTTAATATCCCTGTCAAGCCCACAACCGACAAACCCACCAACCGACCAGGCGTCCAATCATCCAGACAAAACGCCGTCATTTTATTTTTTCTCAAGAGAGAAAAACAAGAAAATCTTTGCTTGTCGCTGTGCCTTATATACAGCAGTTAATAATAAAATTACTTTTACATTCGGCTGGCAACTCTAGTAGCCGCACATAAGCTTAGGCGAAAACTCTTGGCAACTCTTAAACCGGCAGCATTGCCAGCCTAAAATTAGTGTTTAGGGACGCTGGCTGGTTGTCTGTATTTAGCCTCTCACTTCGAGGTGAGCCACTAAATCAGTAGCGCCTCGCTGAGGTCCTTTTAGGGCCTTTTATTTTGGTGGAGTTTTTCGCAGGCTTGCATTAAATAAGCACCATTTAATATTGGTTTTTTTTTATTGTTGTTGTTGGGAAAGTATTTATTGGTTCATGTTTTTTTTATACAGTTATTCAAATTTGCTTTACACAGCTGTTTGTTTGAGGGCTGCTGTCCTTGCTTTTAGCTGTTGCTGTTTTATTTCTATGCAAATTTTAATGGATCTGCGAATTCAGAGTTTGACATTGAAAGAATATACCGTTAATTTATGGCACATAAACAAGGCTGTCAATAAAAAAAAATAAATAAAAAAAAACCAAAATGGGCGTAGAAGAAAGCATCATTTAATGTTATCTCAATTTTTCAAAAAATAAATAAATCACCTCAAAAGCACACAAAACCTTCACATTTACATGGGAAAAAACCTAATGGGCCCATATTTTGAATTTATGGTTATTTAAAAAAGGGTTTATGTCAAATTTGATTGTAAAATAAAGTTTTACATTTATTCTCGCTACGTCTTCTTAAATAAATTTATTTATTTATGCTTGAAAGTTATTCTAGTTGTTATTTTTACTACTTTTAGTCGCCCCATTTTGCCCCATTTTGAACCATTTTGCCCCATTAACGTCAAATAATTTCTGTGGCTAAATTCAGTCTTTAAAAAAACAAAAATTCTATTAAGAAAAATTAGAATAAAATCCCTTCATTTTGACATACATAGGAAATACCTTCTTGACATTCGTGTACTCTGAACTAAGTAAAAGATTATTGAGAAACATAACATTACAAAAATTTTTGAGAGGAGCAATTTGATGGAGATATTTCTAAAACGAAGTTGGTGGTTATGCCCTGATCAAAATTTCTAGGTCGCACTTTTATTAAGTAACGCCCGATTTACTGCAGAAGTCTCAGTTTGTTATTGTTTATGAGTCAAATAGCTAATTATAATGATCAAACCCAATTTTTGACCTAAAACCCCTGGAAACCCACTCAAAACTTGGTATGAGTACCGCTCTTTTGAAGAATGTTTCTGAACAAATAATTTTTTTTTTCATTTTTGGAACCCCAAAATACATGTGCGTATACAGATTGATTGGCAACTCTTTCTCTGATTACACACAGCCCATATCGAAGCAGACATCATATGATACAGTCTGTAAGAGTAAGAGTAAGAGTAAGAGTTAGAGTAAGAGTAAGAGCGTGTACGGAATAATTTATCTAAAAATTTATTTAAGAAAATTTTTCTTTACATACATTCATTATACTTACATGTTCCGAAGCACGACGCAATCATATTAATAAGATGTCCAATCACCACCACCGTTTATAATTGCTTGACATCTCCGCGGCATACTTTCCACTGAATTTTCGGCATATTCGATAGGAAGAGCATTCTCCAAATGCGTTGAATTTCTAGGGAAAGCTGTTTTAAAGTATACATAGGTGGGTCTCCCTCGAAGTTTCTGCTTGATGTAGTCTTAAACGATTTCGATGGGATTAACATCAGGCGATAGTGCAGGCCAATCTAATGTGACGATGCATTTTTCGCGTTTCCAGTCGGTGCAGAGGCGGCTGCGTTGTTTGGGGCCATTGTCCTCCTGCAGAATCCAGTCTTCGTTTTTGATTATAAATTGGCATTTGGCAGTCGGTAATAAAGTCATCTCATAAATTTTGACCATTCTGGCAGCGTTAAGGTTGTCGGTAACGAGGTGCAAAGTGCCGAAATCCTTTTCTGAAAAGCATCCCCGAAGAAGAATTTGAATGGGATGTTTAACGGTGCGCTGAACAAAATTACTTAACGACGAAGACTGCGGTACGATCGAATCACCCCAAACAGAAGATTCGTCGGAGAAGAGTACGTTACTCCAATCGCGATCAATATTTTCTGTTGCCCAAGCCATTGTTTTAGTATCGCGTTTTTCGGACAACAGTGGTTTCTTCATTGTCCTTCGCCATTTCAAATTATTTGCAAGCAAATCGTTACCAATAGTTACGTGCGATATACTTAGATCTGTTTGCCTCAATTTCGCTTGCCCTTGACGCAAGCTTAAGCCAGGATTCCGCTAAAACAAACTCACTATAATTTTATCATCCTTCTTGGTCACGTTCTCTGTTGAGCCACGATCGGGAAGGTCATCGACGTTTTAAGATTTCTTAAAGCAATGCAACCATTTCCAGACAAAAGCCTTTGACTTTTTCAAATAACTTGCCGCCGCTGCATATGACATTTTTGGTCCATTTGGATGGTTGCAGAGGAAAACTGCCTCGAAGTGTTCTGCGTATGCAGCACTTATAATGCCTAACACACTTTTCTGACAAAGTTTCGACCAATTGAACTTTTTTACAAGTGCGTCAAGGGCAGAAGTTATGTCTACTTGTTGACAAAATTTCAGGGTTGCACTATTTACCGACTTCGAATAATGCCGTACAAGCTCTTACTTAACAGACTGTATGTCAAATAATTTCGAGTCCAATCCAAACCATGGTAGAATAAAGAAGGTATCATAGATGCAAGGAAGAGAGCGTAGACGAAATTATTTCCAGTTGAATAATTTTTTTGTACTTTTGCTTTCATTCGCTATTTTGACAGTTATGGTTGACAAAAATGGAGCACAAGCAGCCCTGCATATACCTTGTTAATTCTATCATGATCCATAACATTCTTTTAATCATGGTTGAATTAATAAGGTTGTCTCGGGGCTGATCGTACTCTCTTCTCAGTACCCACAATTGTTGAAATCAATGAAAAGCAACCACAACAACTTCATCGGCTTTACATGTATGTTATCAATTTTCGCTTTCAGATTTTGTAAATATGAGCTGTCAACTGCGATTAGACATTTATGGAAGCTCGCTCTCACCCATGCGACAACCTTATTTATTCAACCATGCTTTTAATAAACTGCGTTCGGTTACGTTCGCACATGATCGAAGAAAGATAGAAAAAAAAGAAGAATATAAACCTTTCTTTGATGGCCACCGAACGTACACACAAAAGTGGCATATAAACGATCCGCACAAAGTGAAGATAAAGAAAGCTCGCCACTTGAGGCCAAAATAGGCTCTTTCTATTTTCAATTTGCCGCTCACATTGTGCTCTCTTATGAATCAGAGAACTGGTGGCGAATTCATTAGGAAAGTAAAAGTATTGCCAAATTTTTATGGAAACACGTATATGTTTTTCAACAGTTCACCAGGCCAATTATTTTTTTTCATACAATCTTTACGAAATAAATCAAACTAATCCATGATGCACTTCAATAACAATTAATTTTAATTTCATTCATTGTATTACATTAAAGTTTTTATCAATTAAATGATTTATAACTTTGTAAAACTTTTTTCAATAAAATAAAAAAAAAATCGTTTTTATATGGTCGAGTTTCGACCACAGGCGATACTAATTCATATAAAAGGGGTTAAAGCAGTCCATACTAAATGCAAAAACTCATAAATCAAAATTTTGTTATCGTGTCCCACAGCTTGACAGGCTCAAAACTGCTGCAGCCATTGGATAAATTGACATAGGTTTATTGTTAATTCTTCTTGAGAATTTTCGGTGAAGTGACTGTAACAGTTGCTAAAAGGCGGGCTTCCTAGATTATCTGGGAGCAACCTCAATAGTTTCGAAACTAGAACCGTACAGTGGTTTTGAATGAACTTTTTCCAAACAACTCGCCAAAAGAATCACTCTATCACAATCAAATGAATTGTAGATAAACATTTTACGGTAGAATTGCACTAAAAAAAAAATATGCGGAATACGGTTTTCCATGATTGGTGTGGTGCGGTTTACTCCGAATTTCTTCCGTCCGGCCAAACAATAAATAACAAGTATTATGTGAGCGTACTAAAGCGTTTTAGGGAAAATATTTGTCGCAAGAAGCCAGAATTGTGGAGAAATAACTCGTTGTGTCTTCAGCACGAAATTTCAAATTCACATGTTTATTTGGCTTTCAGCTACGCTTAGAACAACCAACAAATATTTCACTTGATTGCTCCTTCCCTCCCACTAATCGATCACCTCATTTCGGACCAAGGCAGACTTGACTGAATAGGTATTCCACCTGAAATAATTGGTTCAAAACTAAAATAAAATTCCCACGACTCAACCACATTGCGGAAAGCTCTTTTAGACTATTGGGGCGATATAGGAGAATTCGCAGAAGGAGTTGAAGGCGATTCTAAAATCAGCCTATGAAAAGTGTTTTCAAGATTGGACAAAACCTTAGAAATTTGTGTTTTGCTTGCAATGGAGATTACTTTGTGGGTAATAAAATGAATATCGATGAATTTTATTGAACCATTTTCGTTTAATTAAAGATTTCTCTGTATTCTTTGGATCAGAAAGTATTTATAAAATCTTAACTTCTAATAGAACCTCAGAGAAAGTAACTCAAAATGATGGCAAGAAGTATAGGTTAGGTTAGATTAGGTTAGGTTGACGCGGCTGTCTCTTATGAGGCACACTTAGGCCAATTAGGCCCGTTGTGGGTTAATTATTTTCTACTCTATCTGAACCAATTAGAGCTATTTATAAAGCTGAGTATTCGGTAGACCAAAGATTTTGAGAGTTCTACTAGGTCACTGTGGAACTATTTACCTAGGAAAAGGTGTCGCTTTCTGGTCAGCGCTGAGCATGTGCAGAGAAGATAAGTTGTGGATTATACCTCCTTCTCGTCTCTGCAGCTTCTGCAGAAGTCGTTATGGAGGATTTTTAGTCTTCGGGCATGGTTTCCAATTAGGCAGTGTCATGTTAGAACGCCTATGATAATATTTATTTGGTCCCTTCTAAGGGAAATTAGTGCGAGCCACTAAACTATAGCATCGTATAACAATATTGGCCTTATAACAGCTGTATAGAGCCAGTGAGTAACCTTAGGTTGTAATCTCCATTTGCTACCCACAGCTGGCATGCATGAATAAAGGGCTACATGGCTTTTTTGGCTCTCTCGAGCAGATTGGGCTTCCAATGTAGTTTCCTATCTAAGATGAGACCCAGGAATTTTGCTTGTTTCGAGAAATGTAGTCTTGTATTTCCCAGTTTTAGAGGACTGCTTGTGGGTAAATTGTGTTGTCTAGTAAAGACCATTAACTCAGTTTTATCTGGATTAACGCCGAGTCCACAGCTGGTAACCCAGTTTACAAGTGTTTAGACAATTTTGCATAATATCTCGGAGAGTGGGTACATCTCATCCTGAGATTACAATAGCAACATCATCAGCGTAGGCTATGACCCTGTAACCCTCTCGTTCCAGTTTATCCAGTAGTTCATTCACCGCTAGGTCCTAGAGTACAGACGAGAGAACTCCTCCCTGAGGAGTTCCGCTTGATGCAGATCTTAGCTTGGCTGCTGTTCCGAGTTTTGCGATTATAATACTGCCTCCTAGCATTTGATTTATAAGTGCTATCAGCGCAGAATCCACCCCAAGCTCCGTCAGTGCATTAGAGATAACCTCTGCCTTGACGTTGTTAAAGGCAGCTTCTATATCAATGAAGGCTTTCATTGTGTATTGCTTTTGATGAAAGGTCTTTTCAATGATAGATACTATGGAGTGGAGAGCTGTTTCCACAGATTTGACTTCGGCGTAGGCCTGTTGTGCTGGTGAGATTGGATTTACTTCTATTTTTTGTCTCAAGTGAATATCTTTTAGTCTTTCGAGAGTTTTTAGAAGAAAAGATGAGAGACTGATTGGTCGAAGGTCTTTTGGGTTCACGTGTGAGCTTTTGCCTACCTTAGGTATAAAAACTACCTTCACGTGTCGTCAACGTTTTGGGATGTGATTCAGGCCAAAGCAGCTTTGATAGATTATCATAAGCCATTGGTTTATGATGTCGTCATAAGTCTTTTATATTTCAATTGGGGCTATGCCGTCAGGTCCTGGTGACTTAAACGGTTTGAAGCTTTCTATTGCCCATTTTAGCTTTGATTGTGTGAGTATATGTAAGGAGTTGTCAACAGCCGGTAGATACACCTCTCTTGTTGGAGCATCCCGTATCTTTGAACAGCCCGAGAAGTGTGTTTCTACCAAGATATTAAGAGATTCTTCAAGGTGGTCCAGGTTCCATCTTCTTTTTTCATGAAGCTCGGGTTAGGAGGACTAGGTACCAGAATTTTCCTATATCTCGACGACTCAGAGATTTGTGATATTTCTTCACAAAAGGTTCTTCAGGATTGTCGTTGTGCTTTAGGTAATTCTTTCTTGTATTCTTTAAGAGCCATTTTATAGATTGTTCACCCATCGGCGGATCTAGTGGCTTTTGCTTTATTGAAGAGTTTTCTAATCTAATTTCGGAGCTCTACCAGTTTAGTGTCCCACCAAGGTGGCTTTTTCTTACCCTTTGGTGTTTTGAGCGGGCACGCAGTGTCAAGAGCTTTGTTCATTGACGCAGTAAGATTATCTACTAGGTCATCTAAAGAGTTTTAATAGGTAAGAGGACAAAGTGGTCCGTTTGTTAGTTCTATTTTTAGTGTATCTTTATTTTATACAAGAATTATAACTGGACACTGGAAAGTTGGAAAAACACCTACTAAAACGCAACCTGTTAGTAGATTCACTATCTAGACTCTATACACAGAATGAAGAAACCTCTAGACGTACTCTCACTGACTGCCCAGGTCGAGAAATAGTCTCACTTAGACATATAAGCCTGAAAAATATCCTTTTTTTTCAAAAAAATCCAAACAAACAGTTAAGTAGAAGCCGCATGAACAGAGGTGTATAAAATATCCTCAAACCATATCTATCTATATATCTACATATAATTTTGTTTATAATAACTTTGCAAATTATTTTCATAATTTAAAAACTTGAAGATAACCTGAACCCAATTATTTCATTTCACTCTACGAGATTTTTTTTGCTGCTTTTTTTATATAAAGGAAAGGATGGTGGATGACGGCCGTCTTTTTATCTCGCTTGCAGCAGGTGCTTAGCCTGTTGAAGAAAAAAATTCAGCAAAAACGATGATAAAGCAAAGAAGAGGACAATAAATCATGTTTAAAGTGAGTTCGAACCAAATAGCTATCACAAGCTTCGAATCCAGACAGCTGTGGAATCCACTTGAACTGGACTCGAGACCAAACGTGAATGTTGTTTCATACCCTCTGAACTTATTTCATGCTTCATCGAACATCATCATTGAACAACAAAGTAACCCAAAATTTTGGGTCTTTTGACATACGTATATAATAAAAAAATAAGATGTGCTGATAAATTTTGCGGTCATCAACAATGACCATGCGATAAAAAAGTTAACACTGGCAGAAAGAATGTTCAGAATGAATTTCACACACTTTAAGTCATTCAACTTGAATTTATTGCATGAATAAAATGGTTCATGTATGTATGATACAATGAATTTCACCCAGTCAAACAACAAAAGAAACTAACCATTCACTGGATGGATAATCATTTAGTACGAAAAATAAACAAAAAAAAAAAAATAAAAAGATCTCTGATGAACAATAAGAATGCGTTGACTGAAAGTTTAAGCCCAATAAATACAAATCTTGATATTATTGAGTAGCAAATTCTTAAAATACAAAACGAGAAAATTTTAATTTTTAATATTTCAATCAAAAGCTGAATGATGAATGATATGCAGCATGAATGAACGAATGCCAAGAACATGTATTGAATTTATTGTTCCTTAACCGGGCCACATGACGTGCGAGTACTTTCTGCTAGGATGGCTTTCGCTTGGGGGCAAAATGGGCTTTATTCAAAAAATGTGTTGAATTGTATTAGTTGCATTAGAGATTTCGACGAAATTGTTTCAATATAAATTGTACCGTTAGCCAATTTAAGCTGGCAAGATTTTTCCTTTGTGTTATTGTATTTTTTTTTCTATTTGTTTTCGATTTGATTGAACAGAATTTTTATTCAATTGCAATCCTTTTTATTTATTTCAGCAACAGAAAAACACTCAAAGGAATTTCACAAACCAAAGAAAGCACACAACTACGCATTCGCAAACACATCTATGCACACACATTACGCTCATTCACATACACATATGTATAGTATTTATGTGTATGCACGAGTATATGACAACATCAAGTACATAATCAGCATCAGTGCTGTTGACAGTTTAATTTCACAAACATGTCCTGATACCTGCCTTTATTCATTCCACCAGAATTCTGCAAAATTATTTTTCACTTTTTCAGCTTTTTCCCAGAGTTTTTCATTTTTTATTTTACTCTTCTTCGTTTCATACACTCATGTACTACGACGTTATTTTCTTTCTTAGAGTTCTTATAAAGGATAACAGATTATTTGAGCGATAATATTTTATTTTGTTGTTCTTGTTGAGTGCCTCCTTGTTTGGAAAAACTTTTATAAACAGGATTTCATGCTAAGTCAACATGTTAGGTTGTTGTTGTTTTTTTTTTTTTCTTATTTTGAACAGAGTATTTAGTATATTTCAACAGAGCTTCAGAAGTGCTCTTGCAGTTGGCAAGCGGCAAAATTGACTGAAAAAAAAATAGCAAATATGAGGTGACTTGAAAGTTCTGGCCACCTCTTCCTGTCGCGCTTAAGTTGAAGCAAAATTTTAATAGAGCTCTTATCGAATATTTAGCTAGACGCGGATTACTTTGCAACTTTTCTGAGTAAGCTAAGCGGATGTTTACCCTCACTTTACAGTCAGTCTTTCGTCATTACGGGAATGAGAAGAAGACGGTGTTTGTGGTTTTGTTTGCAAACTAATTGAAAATTCAAGTTTATGATGTCAACAAAAAGTTGAGGTTTTCATACTATATAAACAAATTTTTGGTTATTTGAGGGATTTCAGAGGTGAGCGCCTCTGAATTAAGAAAGCCATAACAAGCAACTTTTTAATCTGCGGGTTGCGGTCGAATATGGCATAATTTGAATAAAAAATTGTTTAACCACTGTTACGTGTACTTTCAACTGTAACTTTTTTTAACTCACCGAACACTTTTAAATCGGTCTCCAAAAGTATAGAGATGGTCTGACATATTTAAACATTGGTTTAAGGGAGTTTTCCTGGTTGGCAAACATTTTTTCCGATTTTTTTTTTTTGAGTATTTGTATACCGTGGATATTTGAGAATATCGTCCTAAAAGGATTTTTTTAAATTCAAAATACTTTAGGAGATATGGCGTTTGTCTCAAACCACGTTTTTCGAGCTTACGGCCCAGATTGCACCCGTAGTTCTGAACCGATTTTGATGAAACAAAGTGTAATCGACACAGAATTGTCACCATTCTGGTCCCTACCTCAATCAAAATTTGAAACATTTTTTATTTCATTTAATATGTTCTTAATACAATAAAAAAAAACAGAATTTAAATAACTCTGCGTTTTCAAATGAAAACAAGTTTTTCAAAAAGGGTCCGAAAACAGCCTTCCAACCAGGAATACTCCCTTAAAGAAATTTTTAATATTTCTTTTACTGATTTCTATGTAAATGTTTAAAATATAAAAATGATTTTAAAAAGTGGGAAAAATTTAAGAACTGAAGAAACCAAAACAAGTACACTGAAAAAAATTAAAAAAAAATATTTTTGTTTTTTTAAAAAAAAAATTTTTTTAAGAGGAAGATTTTTTATTAAATTTCAAAAAAATTTCTGGGTATTAAAAAAATGGTGCTGTTTTAGAAAATCAACCTTGAAACCAGAGACCAACAGCTCAGAAATCTTAAATCAACTTTAAAACTAGGGACCAAAAGGAACAGTTATTTTCAAAACTTTCAAGAAAACTAGTTAAGAATTAACTATCTTCAGCTAACCTTCACTGAAAAAAAAACATTACCTTAAAATTGAACACAATGTACGCAAAAAAATGTTCATAATTTTGCCTTTTTGTTCATATGTTTTTCAAAAGTTTTAAACACATTTTCTCTTACTTTGACGAAATTTGTTAAAAGCTATTTTTTAAACAAAAAATTCGACAAAGTAATATTAATTGTCACCAATTTTAAAACTATTAACATTTCGAATACGGCCTTTCATTATTTATATTGAAAACAAATTTTTGAGCTATAGGCCAAGCATGTTGACAACAAGACAACATGAAGAACAAAGAAGGCAACAACCAACAACAACAACAACATTGGCAGTATAAGTAGAACCTAAGTAGCTTGAGTGGATCTGGGAGAGCACGCCCGTAAAAATGTTAAGAAAATGATTAGTTGTGTGTTAATCACTTAAAACAAAATTCAAGCGTTCTCTACCAAAAATAAAATCCGGGTAACTTTCTCGGCATATTGGCAGTACAAGTAGAGCCTAAGTAGCTTGAGTGGATCACAGTGTAAAGTCATACAAAGGCTATTGATGTAGCGGCCAAGGTGTAGCGGCCAATGAAACAGTCTGTATAGTCAAGCTGTGTGATTTTCTCTATACAGAGCCGTTGTTGTTGTTGTTGGTTGTTGCCTTCTTTGTTCTTCACGTTGTCTTGTTGTCAACATGCTTGGCCTAGAGCTCAAAAATTTGTTTTCAATACAATTTTAAAACATTTTTTTTTCAGTGTACTTACTAATCTGTCGTTTACAACCGTTCATCGGTTTTGGTCTCGTCTGAGAATTTGTATCAGCCATTTCTATTATGCACTTGATATCGCCAGTTGGAAAACCAAAGGGTCTTCAGGTTGTCCAACACTAGAACCTTCCAATGGAGGTGTGGGCGTCCTCTTGTACATTGACTACTACGGGTACCGAATTGGATATTTTTTTAACTGAAGCAACGATTTTCATTCGGTTAAAATTATCTAATTGGTGGAGCTGCTCGATTTTCATGCTGTCAACTATGGCAATGTCAACGGTATGCTCATACAGCTCGTGGACCCATCAAATTCAGTACTCTCCATTGATGCATAATGCACCAAAGATTTTACAAAGGATCTTTCTCTCGAATGTGCCCACAGATTTTTCATTAGAACTGCTCAACGTCAAGGTTTGTACTGCATATAATAGGACGGGCTTGATTAGTGACTTCTAGAGCTTGAATTTTGTTCGACGAGAGAGGGCTCTGCTTCTCAATTGCCTACTCAGCCCAAAGTAATACCTGTTGGTAAGAGTAATCCTTCATTTTATTTCAATTCTGACAACGTTGAAGGAGGTTAAGGTGAATCCCAGGTAGACGAAGTCCTTTACAAGATCCCACCAAATCCACCCATAAATGTTCGATCGGGTTGAGATTGTACAGTGTCCAAGTCGAGTATTATGAACTGTATGCTTCAGCTCGTTATCTTGTTGAAACATATAACGACCCGAAAGCCTAAGGTTTTCGGCACTTGCTTCCAAACTCTCGTTCATAATCTGTATGTACCTAGTCGTGCCATAAGTTCTGTTACAAACTAAATATGATGTAAAAATTTAAGAAGCAAGTTTTCAAATTATTTTGCAATTTTTTTATTTAATTTAAAAATAATCTTTCTAAGAATACAAAAAATTATTCAAAATGCTTGCATTTTGCGTTGATGCAGGCTCTTAGACGGTCTGGCCATTGAACTATAGTGGCACGTATTGTTTCCATTGGAATTAATGACGCTCATGCATTAGGGCTTGTTTGAGACTTTCCAAATTTCGGTGGCGAACTTCGCAAGCCATACCCTCTAGCTCTGGGCATAATTTGTAATCAAGAGGATTTAAGTGTGGGCTTCGTGAGGGGCAATCTTCAGCAGAAATTAAAACTTGAATATTCTGGCGCAGCCACATTTGCGTTGTTTTTTTGAGCTGGTGCAAGGTCTTGTTGAAAGACCCTGTGTTCGTCGTTGAAGAGTTGAGTTGTTAAATTTTTAACAACGCCTTTCAAGACATCTTGTTGGTACACTTTCGCTCTAGTTTTTACATCTTTTTCACAAAAATGCAGGGATGTGACGCCTTTGCACGATTCTTCCCCCCAAGATATGACGTATGCCGCATGATGACCTCTCTGAACACTAGGTACTGTATGTTCTGCTTCCTGGGATGTTCTAGCATATACTTTGTCATTTTGTTCATTAGAAACTTCCTCCACTGTAAAAATTTTTTCATCAGTTTCATATTTTTATGGCCATTGCTGCATGCCACTGCAACAGCTTCTTGCATCTTTCCAATCTTACTTGCTTTAACCGTGGAGTTAAAAGATGACCAGTGCTCCTTTAAATAGCTTTCATATGAAGGTCATCAAGGATTAGTCAGGACATAGATCTGGATTATCTCTTTAGCCATAATTTTCTGCTTCCTTAAGGGATTTCAACAAATTCGCTCACGAACTGCTTTTATGGCTCTAGTCGTACGAATAACACGCGGACGTCCACTTCTGGCCCTGTAGTCTACTTGAGATGATTCTAAAAACCGATTAATAAATAGTACAATACACAAACATTCTTGATATGTCGAGTTTTTTTAACAACGTGAATATCTGACTCGCACTATTTCCGCACTTGTGTAACGCAATCACAGCGATACGATTTTCTTTTTCATCCCACTCTATATTAACGCGGTGAAATTCTAAACCGAACTGGCATATATTAAACTTTTAGTAACAAAAATTATAACGCCTACTGCTTTAAAAGTCTTGTAACAGAACTTATGGCACGACTAAGTACATGCTGCTGAAGGAACATTCTTTCAGTTATGAACTGGATGTTGCCAACTCCATTTGCACTAATACACTCCCATAACATGACGTTACCACCTCTATGTTTATCAGAAGGGCATATATTGTGTAATCAATAAAAACAACTTTATATCAATATATCTGACCATTTTTTTGTAGTATTCTTTAAAAAAGCGCCTTCAGAATCACTTATATTACATAAAGGTACCCTTAAGAGTTTTGTCTTCTTCATGCATTCTAAAAAATGTTTTTTTTTTTCAATGGTAGTTTCAGCGGATTTTCTACCTATTTTTCTATAAGTAATAAAAACTTACAGCAAGACAAGCGCACTTTGCAAAATTCATACCATAAAGGCGAATTTACTGACCACCTTCAGCAAGCGCTCTTTTTATGAACGCTCTCTTGGTTTCTCTGCGAGAATGTGCCTCAGGTCGATTCACTGACATATAAAACGTTCAGCAAGTTTTCTGTGTTTCTTGGTCATATTTGTTATTTCTGTATACATTCTTGTCATTTGTTTTCTTCGTAAATTATAATTTGGAATATTTCCAGGTACAATGTTTTTTATTTTGAAGCTTCAAGAAATTAAATATGCCAATTTCAGCTCAATAAACTCCATTAATTCCGCTTCCATGGTAATTCCGCTCAAAAAGATTCAGCCAGTAAATTTAAATTAATAGCCTGAACACAATGACTGCAACCTGCGTCCGACGACAATCCAACAACTTGTCGTCACAGAGAAATGTTGCAGTACTCTCGACGACCAATTGAATGAGCACAACAGCAACAATAATAATTGTTGAACAATTCCTTTACTTACCAAAGTTTAAATTATTCCACAAAAAATAAAAAATCACAAAATAATAAAATTTACGAATATAAGCCCCGCACAGAATGAACAGCTTTCTGCAATAAAGATGAAAAGAACATAAACAATCCCTGTTGCTTTCGTTTTGTCGTATGTCAAATTAGAAATAGATCTAAGTTTGCTGCAGCAACAATTGTCGTCGCATCCTCTCTTTGTCGTGTTGACATCATAAAATTCGTCTACTTATGAAAGCAAGCATTCTGTATTTTGACAATTGGTGTTTGTCGTTGGCTGCAGTCGTTGTATTCAGGCTATTACCCGAACTCAATGCGCGCGACGAGCGACTTGATTATAATAAACGCGCAAACTCAAAGACAGCAGTAAACTTCAAACATTGAAACTTCAACAAAAAACAATGGCTGCATTCAGCCGACTCAACAATTGCCGGTTAGGATAACAACATAGTCAGAGCTGAAAAAGAAATCCGTTCTATTTCATTTTATTTTCAAAATGGTTAATGAGTGAATAACGAGATAAGAATTCATTCAATGAATGCAAAACTCATTCATTAATAAACATGTTATTTCACACTCAATTTTAAAAAATTGATTAATTATTTGTTTTATTTATATCAATTAATGAAAAAAAAAAGATACAGTATACCGTGTATACAGTAAAGAAGTGAAACTTCTTCTTTGTATACATTCTTTCTCTTCTATAATAAGAACCATTTTAGTGTAAAGGCTCGATTATGCAATCGTAAAGCTACACAACGTAACGTGGCGTAGAGTTCTATCTGGAATAGAACCCATCTCTGCGCTAGGTTACGTTACGATTTCACTAACCACTTACACTTATTTTTCATAAGATAGAACTCTACGTCACGTTACGTTGCGTTGCTTTACGATTGCATAATCGAGCCTTTACACTAAAATGGTTCTTATTATAGAAGAGAAAGAATGTATACAAAGAAGAAGTTTCACTTCTTTACTATATTCGTTTGTGGCGTCCGTGGCGTAGTTGGTTAAAGTGCGTGGCCGCTATGTCAAAGAACCTGGAGACCCAGGTTCGAACCCCAGCAGCGACAGAAAATTATTTGAATTAAAATAATTTTTCTGTACGGCCGCCACCTCTCTGCAGACAATGGCAAACCTCAGAGAGTAATAAAAATGCCATGTAAAAGCTTCTTGAGAATAAGAACATTCCGTTCATCGCCGTTCGGAGTCGGCGTTAAGCCTGTAGGTCCATTTCTCGGTCAATTGTGTACAAACTTAATAACACGCATAACACAATTGATCATAAGAAGCTAGGTCAAAGTCCTTTCAATTGCTGAAATGGCCAGTTATTTATTTTTTTATTTTTTTTATTCGATATCCTAGGATGAAAGCGCTTCTTAACAAACAAATAGTTAAAAAGCTCTTTAAAAAAAAAACAAAAATCAAAGCGAGAAAATTTTATAAGATGCGAGGATTGAACTCGCACCACTGACACTACAATCAAATGTCATACTGCTCTGCTATTTCCCAGCTGTTTTCGTTATGAACAAAATTTGTATAAAAATATGAGCTCCACAACTCTGAACTCTGAAAAGCACATCCTCAAAGCATACCAAAAATTCGCATAAAAAGCGCTATTTCTAGGAACGCTTTTTATTTTGCCGCTGGGCATCTACAGCAAAAGTAATTTGATTAATTTGTATATAGAGTACATTTTTATATGAAGAGTTTAGCTCGTTAGATAGAGCGTTGTCTTTGTAATCTTGAGTTCGCAGGTTCGATCCTCAGCGGTGACAAGCAACTTTTTTAAGTCTTTTATACAATGTATATTTCTCTCATTCTCTCTACTGTAAAACATATCTTTCTTCTCTATCGTGTAACGAAATGAAGTAAATTGACCTTGAAATTTCACTCCTCAATATTCTCGTTCAAATTTCGAAGCGCCGCCTAAGAAGTTTCACTTCAAAAAAACCAATAATGAATAAGAAATTAGTAATGAATAACAAATGAATAATGAATAATGAACAAAAAATTAATAATGAATAAAAAATTAATAATAAGTATGAAATTAATAGTGAATAAAATATGAATAAAGGAAAAAGAAGAATAATTGAAAATTCTGAAATTCTGTGTGAATTGCATTCATTGTGTATAGCATTCATATGAATAAAAAATTTATTCATTATTCTTAACAACAAAAATGTTGAATTGAAATGAATAATTAATCAAATTTTTAAAATTTAATATGAATTAAATATTTTATTTATAAATCAATTTTGCATTCATTTATGGATTCGTTGTTCAGTTGTACCTAAAATTCTGAATTCTGCTTGCAGACTTTACAGCTCTGAATACAGTTCAAGCCATACATCCCTCACTAAGGTATTGCTACCATAAATTTCACAACAGTTCAGTTTGCTGAATGCTACCAGTAATAACAAATGTAATCAATAGCAGGAACTTGCTTTTGCTGCCTGTCAAATTAGAATTAAATTGACGGCAACGTTGGGCGACAATGTTGAGCGACAAGTCTCCAAAATTCGTCCTATAAAAAATACATGTAAATGAAAAGTAATTGGCACTTGCCGCTTGTCACGCGCATTGTGTTCGAGCTATATAAGTTAATCATGTCAAATGGCTTGTTACTCTCTCTTTGAGTGTGGAGAGAGATAGAGCGCAAAAACTTCATACAAAAAAAACTTGTAAAACTTGCTGAATGCGATCAGTGAATCCGCCTTAAATGACGGATATTAACTAAGCTGCCGCCAAATTAGGTGGAATTTATAATGGTACATTTAAAAAAAGGTACGCTACTGAACATATTTCTGTAGGTTTAGTTATTTTTATATTTATATTTATATATATATATATTTTAATTATTATATTTTGTACTTATATCTGTAATTCAAAATAAAAAAAGGGGAGAAAACTAAATGAATTGCAAAAAATTCAAGTCTTATTCGATTACTTTTGCTTTGTATCGTTATTTTAATCTGATCTAGAAGTTAAAGTTGATAAATATCCGGTTTGACGTTGCATAAAGTAACAAAAATTAAGTTTCTTTTTTTGTACTACTTTAATTTTGCAAATTAAGAAATAGTTTAGCCTTTACTTTTTAAAGGTTTTAGCATCCGGTTACAGATTTTTTACAAGAACTTAAAGAGATTTTTTTAAGCACTCAATAAATTATATAGGATGTATCTACAATATATGAAGAATTTGTCTTTTTATTTAAACGAACAATTGTTTGGATGTCTCTTAAATTTTTTTTAATCGAAATCATATTTAAACGTTAATGCTGCAGTAGCGTACGGCACCAACAAAAACAATAACAATCCAGTATCTCTTTTTAAGTATTTAAAAATTTGTTGATCAACGATAGCAAACAGAGACAAATCAAAATATTTTTATTTAGTATATGCGCACTCTTAAGGGGGGTGATACAAGTAAATGCAGTTTTTTTCAACTATTTTATTTTTGAAGCGAGATAAAAGTGTAGCTATAAGAAATACCATTAATACTATTCCTAACTTAAATAACACTTTTAACAAATACCAATTTTTTATCAATTCAAAATATACTGAGATGGTGGCATAGTAGCTACCGGAAGTTGAAACCACAAATATACGCCGTATGGTGCGGTAGGTCACAAAAGTGAATTTAAATAAAAATTAAAAATACGTTTTCGTTAATCAACTTTACAAGTAAATCTTTATGGAGGGACTGAATTTTTGAGACCCTTTCAAAGAAAAAGTTACTTTTATATGGAAGTCACTTATTTGGTTACCGGCACCCTCCCTCCGTCCGGCATGACATTTTAATTTTACTTATTTAATTTTCCATCGTCAAGCATTTTGCAAATAGAATAACCTTCTGTTTTATCAAACATTTCCTTTAATATCAATCACAAATTCGTCTTTTCTTATCAAAATCAAAATTAATCGTTCTAAAAACTATATAATATAAACGAAGATTCTAGTAACACCTCATACAAATTTATTGACATTACTTACCAATATATGTATCAGTACAGACCAATTAAAGATGTTATCGTTCCTTTATATTCAAACATGAATTCATTTTAATAAATGTTTTAAATTAGTCTTTTTTTTCAAAATAACTTGTTTCTATTGCTATTGATAACAATGACAACAGAATAAAAATTACGCTGTTATCTATTATTTTATAAGAAACACAAACCGAACAGTTCAGCATGCGAAAGAAAACTAAACAAAATCAATAAAATAGCTTCTGATCAGAATAACTGGATCTGAGTAATAATACTGTCCGTTATCTTGTCTATGACGTTGTGATTTTTAAAACTAGTTATTATCTGCTGGTAAATATTTACTCTTGGGTAGTTAACACTAAGTTATTATAATCAATTAATTTTTTTGAATTAGCCAATTCAAATGCTAAATGAAATCATATGTATATTATAAAATTTCATATGAAATCGGAGTCTCAATGATTGAATAATACAAATGGGAGGATGGAGCCTGGATATCGAAAGGCAACAAAAGAATCATAGATTATTTTTTAAGGTCTTCGTTACTGTAGAATTAGAGTTAGAGTTAGAGTTAGAGTTAGAGTTAGAGTTAGAGTTAGAGTTAGAGTTAGAGTTAGAGTTAGAGTTAGAGTTAGAGTTAGAGTTAGAGTTAGAGTTAGAGTTAGAGTTAGAGTTAGAGTTAGAGTTAGAGTTAGAGTTAGAGTTAGAGTTAGAGTTAGAGTTAGAGTTAGAGTTAGAGTTAGAGTTAGAGTTAGAGTTAGAGTTAGAGTTAGAGTTAGAGTTAGAGTTAGAGTTAGAGTTAGAGTTAGAGTTAGAATTAGAATTAGAGTTAGTGTTAGAGTTAGAGTTAGAGTTAGAGTTAGTGTTAGAGTTAGAGTTAGAGTTAGAGTTAGAGTTAGAGTTAGAGTTAGAGTTAGAGTTAGAGTTAGAGTTAGAGTTAGAGTTAGAGTTAGAGTTAGAGTTAGAGTTAGAGTTAGAGTTAGAGTTAGAGTTAGAGTTAGAGTTAGAGTTAGAGTTAGAGTTAGAGTTAGAGTTAGAGTTAGAGTAAGAGTTAGAGTTAGAATTAGAGTTTGAGTTAGAGTTAGAGTTAGAGTTAGAGTTAGAGTTAGAGTTAGAGTTAGAGTTAGAGTTAGAGTTAGAGTTAGAGTTAGAGTTAGAGTTAGAGTTAGAGTTAGAGTTAGAGTTAGAGTTAGAGTTAGAGTTAGAGTTAGAGTTAGAGTTAGAGTTAGAGTTAGAGTTAGAGTTAGAGTTAGAGTTAGAGTTAGAGTTAGAGTTAGAGTTAGAGTTAGAGTTAGAGTTAGAGTTAGAGTTAGAGTTAGAGTTAGAGTTAGAGTTAGAGTTAGAGTTAGAGTTAGAGTTAGAGTTAGAGTTAGAGTTAGAGTTAGAGTTAGAGTTAGAGTTAGAGTTAGAGTTAGAGTTAGAGTTAGAGTTAGAGTTAGAGTTAGAGTTAGAGTTAGAGTTAGAGTTAGAGTTAGAGTTAGAGTTAGAGTTAGAGTTAGAGTTAGAGTTAGAGTTAGAGTTAGAGTTAGAGTTAGAGTTAGAGTTAGAGTTAGAGTTAGAGTTAGAGTTAGAGTTAGAGTTAGAGTTAGAGTTAGAGTTAGAGTTAGAGTTAGAGTTAGAGTTAGAGTTAGAGTTAGAGTTAGAGTTAGAGTTAGAGTAAGAGTTAGAGTTAGAGTTAGAGTTAGAGTTAGAGTTAGAGTTAGAGTTAGAGTTAGAGTTAGAGTTAGAGTAAGAGTTAGAGTTAGAGTTAGAGTTAGAGTTAGAGTTAGAGTTAGAGTTAGAGTTAGAGTTATTCACAAAAAATACTATCACATTGCATACTAATATCTTCGCTTGGTGTTCTGGTCAAAGGAGTTGAAAATTTATTCCATTTTTCATTGTAGTAGAAGTGCAGATACAACTTTTTAGATTTGAAAGCGTACAATGGACAATGGACTGTTATTTAATAAAGTTATTAAATAAACCTGTTTGTTCGACTTCAGGTCTTTCGAATTATGTTTGTGTTTTAAGAGTTGGTATTCCTCGTAAATATATAAGGATGATATATGTACGTAAGTATGACTTGAGTTGGCAAATATCGAATAATATTTTTTTTTTTTATTGTTTTAATTTAAAATTTCTGAACACACATGTATGTGTAAAATAAAAAAAAAAGTATTTGCAGCCACCCTTAAATTTTTGAAGTTATGAAGGTTTTATTATTGTGATGACGTCACTTTATGGTTTTCAAATCAAATTTTTAAAAAATGCAAATCATTGTTAGCTTTAAACACAAAGCTTATATGTAAAACATCATATCAATGTAATCATGTTTTTGTTGTTTATGGATGTTTTACTATTTTCCTGTTGTCGCTGTATATGGGAAATAGACGGAGTTTTCATTCAAATTTCGTCTTTTGTTTTTAGAAAGAAATTTATACATCGAATATCATAACGATAGCTTTAAACTTCTGGCTATAATCGCGATTACGGATAGGCAGACAGGCACATAGATGGACAAATTCAAACTTAGAAAGACACTGAGACGGACACATAGACAGACGGACTGACGGATACTCATATAAACAGATGGACATGGCTTAGAAAGACACTGAGACGGACACATAGACAGACGGACTGACGGATACTCATATAAACAGATGGACATGGCTAAATCGACTGCATCTTATCCTCTTCGGGTAAAATGGGCACATATGTGGACAAAAGTTTTTGTATTCAAATATTTGTTGGTTTTTCTTTATTTCATTCAAATATTGGCGCGCTAGATAGAGAAAATATTCTCTCTCATTAGCTCTCCTTTAATTTCTCTGTTTATCTCTTTTTGGCGCGTTTTTTATGTTATTTTTGCAAATATGTTACGTAAGAGGACTTCTCTGTATGGTAAGTAAAACGCGTTAAAAATAAAGAACGTCTTGTAAAAAAGTAAAAGAATAGTGAAATACAAACAAAACTGTATTTGTGTATTTTGAATTAAAAAAACAAAAAAACTAAAAACTGTGAAAGTAATCAGTCTGTCAACGATGTCCACATAAGTGTACTGTGGGTGTTATATGTAAAAAACCCAAGTTTGCCGTCATCCACGTACGTGTACTTTGGATGAAAAAAATAGTAAAAAATAGTAAAAAGTTCAGTTTTCTTCCACTTTTCTCAAACTATTTCAATTTTAAAGATTGTAATTTCGAACCAAAACTATAGATATAAGCAAGACGCTCAGTGACAAAAGAGATAGAAAATTTTTTAAGTAATAGCGATGCTTAACTATTCCATAATAAAAATTATTGTTACGAAGCCATTCTTCAGGAAGTGCAAAGTCCTTTGGACGATAGTAATGATGAGCTATTTGAAGAAGGCGTCATTTTTCACCAGGAGGATAATACTTTTAAAGATTGTGTTGACTAAGAAAATTTTATTGAAACCAATTCTCCCAATGTTGCATCAGTTGAAGCAGCTTCTCAGTCACGGAATTTAAAATGGCTGAGAAAAGTGTAAGAATACAACAAATCTAAAATGATTCATTTTGACAGCGCTACTAATGTCTCCTCATTATTATTATCATTGGTCTCCTCAGATTTCCAGATCGACCTGCTATTGACAATTTACTTGTTGTCCACAAGAAGGATACTCTAGCATCTATTTTAGACGCCTTTATGGAATACTTGGGAATGCCTTTTTGGGACTATGTCGCACAAGTTATGAATATGAGAGCCTTTCAGGAACTTAATCACAGTTCCCTTCATACGTCAGCAGAAGAGTTTCTGCATATGACGGGATATCATGTACTGATGGGATGCTTGAGATATCCTCAGCTAAAAGTGTACTGGGCGAATGAGTTTCGAGTTTCTAAAACTACAGATTGCATGTCCAGAAACCGTTTTTGCCAGCTTCGACGATTTCTGCGATTGTCTGCAGATAACGAAAATTGCAAGTCGGATCGGATTTGGAAAATTAGACCATTTCTTGAACCTATTTAAAAAAAAAGTAAGATATTGCCCATTCCATATCATACATCACTTGATGAGCCCATTCTCAGGACGATGCGCATTGCGGCAGTATATGCCTGCAAAACCAAAAACAAAATTTCATTCTTACTGCCAGTGACAGTGAGAGCATATATTTCCATAATAGTTTTCTAAAATATCACTTAAGTTTTTCTTAAAGACGGAATCCGAAACTTTGAATACGACGGTTTTTGGAATGGGCAGTTAAATAATTAATTACTACTACAAAGTTTCTATTTTACCACATATGATTCATTATTTTGTTCTTTCTTTTATAATTTATATATCTAGTTTGCTTTTTCAAATATTTTAAATGAATAAGTATATTTTTCTTTTTTAATTAAAATAAAGTATATCTGAAAGCTGAATAATTATGACATGATTTTTTTATGCATTATCACCGTCGCACAATGGGGTACTTTATGCCAAAAGTGCAGATTAATTAAAAAAAAAAAACGTTCAAGGAACATAGTGATGTTAGGTACCCGATGAAAGAAGATAAAACTCTGCATCACTAGGTGAAAGAATAGTTGAAAAATATTCTACCGTTTACCCGCAATGCAGTTTGAAAGTCATCATTTTTTTTCTCTTTGAGAATGCACAGTGACAAACGTGTTTATTCGAAATTTTTCAAGTTTTTTTTTTTGTTTATTATTTTTAAAAAAATTCAAAAAAGTACGATGCAACCTTCTTGTTCAGGTATTTAAGCAATACAAAATTAAATTTTTTTATGAAATAGTGTTTATATATATATATTAATTTATTTATTTTAATTTAACCTTAAAAAGTTTTAGTTTTTTCCTTCTTAAAATATTTTTTCAATATGTTAATAGAGATATAGTTGTGTGTTGAGTGGAATTAAGGAAAACTGTTTTGATTATCGTTAGCTATGAACATTCAAGCTATATTCTATAAAAAAAAAAGTTGCGTCAATGTTGCGCACTTTCGCGGTATTTCAATTTTTTTACTTTAACTTACATGTCACGAATATACGATTTTATTTCGAAAAATTAAAACATATGAAAATAAAGTACAAATTAAATCTAAATACTAAGATTTTGCTGGTTTTTTTTTCGTTGTTTACCAGTTCTCTTCTCCACTTTTTTTTTTTTTTGTTATCCGCTATTTTTTATCCTACATTATGGAAAGCGGCATACTGAGTGCACCTTTCCACAATTAAGGTAGATAGTTGATGTTTCTTTCAAACACCGGCTTTTTATATATTAAAAGAAGCAAATGAATGTGTTAAGCTATTGAATTAAATTATATTTGTTCGATTTTAACACCTTTTTTTTATTTTGATATTAGTAAGACATAAATTGTTTGCCCTGCAGTTTGCAGGGTACATGTGAAATCAACATCATTGCTTATGTTTATTAACTAGTACTATTGCAATCCTTTGTTTTTGTATAAAGTGTCGTTCAAAGCTTGTTTTGTGCAATTTGTAGTAATAACGAAAGTGATGTTCTATATTCTGTGTAATTCAGCAAAGGGTATATGGCTAATGATTACATTTTGAAGCCGCCATTTAGAATTTCAAATTTTTGACTTTTTATTCGTGATCAGCGACCCCACAAACCCATGTATACAAAATTTTACCTCCATTAAACGTTTTTTGTAGAAGTTAGCTTGTTCATGACCGCCATTTTGAAGCCGCCATTTTGGATTTGAAATTTTTGACTTCAGATTCATGATCAGCGACCCCACAAACCCCTGTATACAAAATTTTACCTCCATTAAACGTTTTTTGTAGAAGTTAGCTTGTTCATGGCCACCATTTTGAAGCCGCCATTTTGGATTTGAAATTTTTGACTTCAGATTCATGATCAGCGACCCCACAAACCCCTGTATACAAAATTTCACCTCCATTTTTGTAGAAGTTAGCTTGTTCATGGCCGCCATTTTGAAGCCGCCATTTTGAATTTCAGGTTTTTGACTTCAGATTCGTGATCAGCGACCCCAAAAATCCATAAAGTACCATTTTTGTCTCGATAAGTGGCCGCTATCAATTGATCTCCTAATTTGGCTTTATTACCCCACTGTGCGTCGTCCACATATGTGCACACTTAAAAACTATTACTTATCAAAAGTATTTTTTATTTTTTTCAGAAATATCTTACCTAGACTCTATTTAGTAAGAATAATGCCTTTAAAGTTATTTTTTCATTGCATAACACCAAGATGGCTGTGAGCAGATTATAATACAGAATCGTAAAAAAAATTTTGAAAACATTAACTTTAAAAACTCATACTTAAATAATAAATAATAAACATACGCAAATAAGGAAATAATTGGAATTTCTTTAATTTTTTTTTATATTATTATTTGTTTTATATCTATTTCAAGAATTTTATTATTAAATGGAAGGAATCAAAAATAAGAGCCAGCAACAAAGTATTTAAGGAAAACGGCAACTAAATAAACACACACAAACACACTCATCAATATACCCAATAGCATGTTTGAACTCTCCCGCATCCCTTTCCCCTTTGTATAGCATGAGATGATTTGGAATATTTGAACTAAGCAAATAAATGCGCATTTATTTGTTTAGATTAAAAATGTGTGTGAGTTTTTCTTTTTATTGTGAAGTCTTCACAGTGAAAAGCAATTGCATAAGCTTTAAAGTCCTTTTAAATTGCTTAATATAAGCTTAACTAAGTAGCTTTTCTCAATCAATTTACTCATATCAAAACATACTCAACGATTGCTAGGCAAGTGCTAAAATGCTTCCTAAAAGCTTTTGAAGCGAGTAGGGCTGAGGAGTTTATTTTATTATCTCAGATTGAAGTAGGCTTTGGGTGCTTCAACGCTTCAAGATGCCATGCTAATGAATAGCAAAAACAACACTTTAAGCTTTGTAGTAAATGCAAAAGCAACAACAACAATTCGTAATAGCAAAAGTTTAGCGTATCATATTTCAAAATTAGCTTTTGATGAATAAAAAAATATTTTTAGATTGTCAGCATTTATATTTTCAACAACCCCAAATCACGCACATACAACTCAAATACAATCTCACATACACACATGTAATCGAATATTTACAAAGCATAAGCAATGCATAAGCGACAACAACAATAACAAGAAAATAGCAGTAATCAGAAAGCTAAAAGCTTGCATCCCTGGAGAACTATGAGTAGATAAATATGTATAGGTGTATTGCTAGTGTAGGTGTGTGTGTGAGTGTGTGTCTGTTTTACTGCTCCAAGTGGATGATTGTTTTTATCCGACTCTATGTTTGATTCAGTGCATGTGTGTGCGTGTATGTGAGTAGAGACACTAATCCATGCTTATACACGCAAAGAAACACACATATATATGCCCCAATTCCCAAACAAGCACTCATACACATACAGTTTGGGCAAATTGTGCCTTTTATTAATTCATGTGTTAAAATCATTTATAGCAAAAACAATTTTTATCCCAAAAAAATAAAAAAAAACAACCCAAAAGAGGCACTTCAAAAGTAAAAAAAAGGTTAACCAGTTGGCTTAATTTTATGCTGCTTTTGTTGAGTTTGTTTTTGGTTTTTTTTTTGTACAGAGTTAATTTTTTTTTACTGAGTCAAATTTATTTGATGATTTCAGTATGTCAGTATGACTGAAAGAGTGAACTTTTTTAAACAATTTTTTTTTTTGTGGCTTCAACTAATTTTCATTTGGAGCATTTACAGGGAAGGCAGGACCACTTAATTAAAAAACACACACAATAAAATGTTACCTGCTCTGAAAGAAAAAAAACCACAAAACGCGCTAATTAGTACGGTGCCGAATAAAAAGCATTGACCTTGACTACATTTACTTTGAATTTACTCTGCCTGCCTACCAAAAACACAAAAAAAAAATGAAAAACAAATTGAATTCACCCTTTAAAGCTCAAAAGACCACTTCAGAGGTGTGTGGCCAACGTTGAGCTGAAACACATTTGCATATTTTAAATACAAGCCAACATTTGAGACCTAAACGAAAATTTATGAAATTTTATCTGCACAACATGAATCAGATAAAAAAGTAAACATCGAAAAAAAGAAAGAAAAAAAATAAGCTAAACATGCAAACTGTCGTCTTGACACACAACTCAACAACCAACACAAACATTTTCGCTCACATTTTCTACTCCAAGACTTAAGTTGGCTCTATTGACTGCCTCTGTTTTGTTGTTTTTTTTTTTTTTTTTGCCTTGAAGTGAGGCGTTCCTTCTATCTTGTTTGTAGCGAAAATGTTACACATATGAACGGATATCCCGCTAGGCAATTTATGTAAATTATACGCTATTTCGTAGTATTTTTCTTAACTATGTGTGTAGTTAATTTGTGCTATACGCGTGTGTGTGCGTGTGCCTCATTTTTTCTCTCACAAAAACACAAACAAGCACCACACATAGAGATGTTTACAAATACATTCGCCAGTGTGTCTACCTACTTTGGAAATTTTATGCAAAGCTAGCAAATTTTATTTTTGGCCATCAGCATTTTAAGGCTTTTTCTTTTTATGTCTACTTATTTTTTTTCCTCGCTTTTTTTCATTGGTCTTAAAAGCTCTTGTAATTGTTCCTTTGATTGCTTGTCAAAATGATGTGCTTTAGGCTCTTTAAGTGCTTTAAATTCTGTTTCAAAGAAAATTGTACACCACGACGTATGAGCAACATTTAATTCATATAAATTAACTCTACACTGATTAGAACTCTAGGGAATTCCCGAATTTTACGCAACAATAGGCAAAACCCGCAATTTTAAAATGTCAATGAGTAGAATAAAATAAGTCAAAAATATCTTTGTCGATATCAAGAAAATGTTTGTGGGTTCAATAAAAATATTGAGCAAGTTTGAAAAGAACTATCTTCCGAACTAGAAATTGCATGCGAGGGAAACTCTGTCTGAGAAACTGTGTTGCCTTATTCTTCCAAGCTTTTAAATGCGAAATATATATAAAATTAATTTTAAGAAAAGCTAACTGAGTTCATACGAATATGTTCGTCTTAGATCTTCGGCTTGTATGTAAAAAATTACGCCTATCTTCTTCTAGTTATCAGAAAGTAAAAATTAAGACTTCAAAAAATTGTCTTATGGTAGGAAGTTCTATTTCGAATTTACAACATATCTTCAAAGATCATCAAGCGTACTTTGCCCAGGAAACAATTTATTCCACAGATTTGGCCTAACTGCGTGAACTCGCTTAATAGTGAAATAATAACAATATTCTTACTTGGATCGGAATATTTAACAATTTCCATCACGTCTTTGGGGCACTTACGTAGCTGATGTTAACCTATTCAGTTACTTAACATAACCAGCTACGCAACGTTCTGAAATATATTTGTGTGATTGTTGACTGTCTTAGCCATTGATTTGATGCTTTGACAAACTCTTCGGAAACTTTGATATGCCTTTATATCACTCTGCCTTAATAGCTGCCTTAATTTCTGCCTTAATATCATTTAGAGACTTATAATTCTCTATGTCTTGTGACTCGCAATAGCCACAAATCCTACAGAATTTAACAACTTTTTTGAGACATTTTACTATTGGCTTTGAAATATACCCGAATCCATCACTGGGTCTTTCCTCTGGCATTGAAACTAGGAATTGTGGACTTAGGCTTTAGCTCTACTCAAAGAAATTATTTCTGGCCTTGGTAACAGTTAGTGGCAACATTAACATTAACATTAACATTAACATTAACATTAACATTAACATTAACATTAACATTAACATTAACATTAACATTAACATTAACATAAACATAAACATTAACATTAACATTAACATTAACATTAACATTAACATTAACATTAACATTAACATTAACATTAACATTAACATTAACATTAACATTAACATTAACATTAACATTAACATTAACATTAACATTAACATTAACATTAACATTAACATTAACATTAACATTAACATTAACATTAACATTAACATTAACATTAACATTAACATTAACATTAACATTAACATTAACATTAACATTAACATTAACATTAACATTAACATTAACATTAACATTAACATTAACATTAACATTAACATTAACATTAACATTAACATTAACATTAACATTAACATTAACATTAACATTAACATTAACATTAACATTAACATTAACATTAACATTAACATTAACATTAACATTAACATTAACATTAACATTAACATTAACATTAACATTAACATTAACATTAACATTAACATTAACATTAACATTAACATTAATATTAACATTAACATTAACATTAACATTAACATTAACATTAACATTAACATTAACATTAACATTAACATTAACATCAACATCAACATTAACATTAACATTAACATTAACATTAACATTAACATTAACATTAACATTAACATTAATATTAACATTAACATTCACATTAACATTAACATTAACATTAACATTAACATTAACATTAACATTAACATTAACATTAACATTAACATCAAACATCAACATCAACATCAACATCAACATCAACATCAACATCAACATCAACATCAACATCAACATCAACATCAACATCAACATCAACATCAACATCAACATCAACATCAACATCAACATCAACATCAACATCAACATCAACATCAACATCAACATCAACATCAACATCAACATCAACATCAACATCAACATCAACATCAACATCAACATCAACATCAACATCAACATCAACATCAACATCAACATCAACATCAACATCAACATCAACATCAACATCAACATCAACATCAACATCAACATCAACATCAACATCAACATCAACATCAACATCAACATCAACATCAACATCAACATCAACATCAACATCAACATCAACATCAACATCAACATCAACATCAACATCAACATCAACATCAACATCAACATCAACATCAACATCAACATCAACATCAACATCAACATCAACATCAACATCAACATCAACATCAACATCAACATCAACATCAACATCAACATCAACATCAACATCAACATCAACATCAACATCAACATCAACATCAACATCAACATCAACATCAACATCAACATCAACATCAACATCAACATCAACATCAACATCAACATCAACATCAACATCAACATCAACATCAACATCAACATCAACATCAACATCAACATCAACATCAACATCAACATCAACATCAACATCAACATCAACATCAACATCAACATCAACATCAACATCAACATCAACATCAACATCAACATCAACATCAACATCAACATCAATATCAACATCAACATCAACATCAACATCAACATCAACATCAACATCAACATCAACATCAACATCAACATCAACATCAACATCAACATCGACATCGACATCAACATCAATATATGTGTATTAACATATACTTATGTTTGTGTACTTCTTGCTATTGTATTTCTCAAAATTCAACAGCATTAGTTATTAACATACAGCCATATTCTACGAGCTTCAATTAAAACGATACAAAACTCTCAATACTCTAAGTTGAATAAAACCATAATAATTGCAAAGATGTACGAACAAAAAATGCTTACTTTTCCGTCAAGAAACACAATGGGTCCTCCTATACACAAGTACAGCGAGCGAAAAGCGACGCAACATGAAAATTCTTGTTTCGACTTGTCGCCCGCTTCGTTCTCCCTTTGTACCCCTCACTTCACCACACATGGTATAGGGATATTAACTTTGTTTCAACATCAACATCAACAACATCAACTTCGTTTCAATCGTACCCAGTCTACCCTATTGCGTGATCATGTGTCGATTGGTGAAAGGAAATGTTGAAAAAATACCATCTAGGTACATCAAAAGTTATGTATAATTCTACACAGGTCATGAGAATCATGTATATATGCCCGAAATTGTATGAGCCTAAAACAAAATAGTACGTGTCTTCCAAAATGAACTCAATCTAATAAAAGTGGTTCGTGGAAGTAGCACATCGAAACATGGTTGCCTGTTTATACGGTATTGCTGGTCATGTGACCACAATGGTGTTAGAGCAACATAGGACGGTCAATTCTGAATGGTACAGGACCATTTGTTTGCCAAAAGTCATCGAAGAAATTCCTTAAAAGTCGCAGAAGAAGCTAATTATTCATGGTCCATAAAAATTCATGGTCCATCCACCGTACAGTCCTGATGATGACACCCAGTGACTTTTTATTCCAACTTTTCGACCCCTTAACCTACAACATTTTGACTAATTTGAACATGGCCTAATATCAAAAGTTATTAAGCACCCGAAATAATGAATTAGAATTTAACATAAATTCTCGGTCTTTCCTCATAAATATTCAGACAAATTCATCTTACATTCTTGAGATACAGATATAAATTAAGAATGAAAGATAACATGAATCGTTATTATTGGCCAGACTAGGCCAAGATTACCTTTTAATTATGATTACTTATAATTTACAGAAATGGAAATACTTCTTAACTATGCAAATATTTTGCTACATTTATTCAAGTGGTCAGACAAAAACAAAAATATCCTGAAACTAAAAAAAAACATCAACGCATATATCTCATAATAACTAATTGATTTTTCCAAAAAAGCGCACAAACACCACAAAACTAATGAGAACCTTCTGGCCAAAAACCCAAAAATAAAAAAGGAAAAGTTTCTTGTAGCTTATTTTATGGATTCACATTGTACAGTGGTGAAAGTTTGACTGCTAAAAGCATACGGCATTAACTGCTTATGAGCAGCACAACCATTCGCCTCTGGATGAGTGGGAGTGTGTATAAATGTGGCTATGCCGAAAATGAGACAAAAAAAAATAAAAAGAAAAGTTAGGTAAATGTTTTCAAATGAAAGCATTAAATAAGTTTTAAAGGAATTACAATTTAGCTAACTTGCTTAAGGGCCACAAAGTAATAAACAAAAAAAAAAATATTTATAAAATAAAATTAAAAATCTCGCAAGCAAAAAGTTGCATTAGCTGTCAGTTGAACGTTTAAAATCTGTTATATTGCTGGAGAGCAGAGAAGTTAATTTGAAACTACAACTTTGAAAAGATTTTCAATGTGATTTTTTTTTTAAGTTTTGAGCGAATAGGTCTTCATTGCTAGTCAAAGTTTAAGCAAATTACATAAGAAAACCTGGAAGCCACTTTGGCACAGAATGTAGCCACATGTTGGTTGGTGTAAAAGTATAAGATTATATAATAATTTCAAATATTCTGTTTGCTTGTTTCAATGGTATGAAAAGATCTTAGCTGATGAACAGTTTCTCTTCAGAATTGACACATTTATAATTTACTAGCGGTTCCTGGCGTGCGTTGGTACACCCGACGTTGCTACACCATGCACTTATTGAAAAATAATAAAAAATTCAAAACTTTTGTTAGATCCTTAGTCTGACGCCATGCTCATGGTCCACTGGCCGTTACAGTTTCCCAGTAGCCCAGGACATCACTCTCAGGTGGCAATTCCATTATGTGTTTCAATCTTCTGTGACTTTTACTTCCATAGCTATTCTTTATCGAAAATCGGGCCACACCCATTCGAATCGATATAACGAATCTGAAGGGGATCGAAAAAAAAATCGTTATAGTTATTGATTTGTTATACATATGTTTGTATCAGTGAAACCTTGGTATATCAAAATTTGAAGAAATACTAAGAAAAAATTCGTTATAACTACAGTTTTTTTTTATCCAAACGATCAACGGCATCAATTATAGACATTTTTTCTCATATAGAAATTGATTTTTGCTTTAATACACTAATTTTGGCAAAGAACCAAAACAGAACTGACTACATTTGTGGCGCTTTACATATGCACTTGCAAAGACATTTAGATTTCGTTGTTTTTAAACGCGACTTCTCCGTTTGGCTTAAAACTTAATTTGGCTTTATTTTGACTTCTTTGTATAGAGGCTATAGAATCAACACTACGTTATGTAGAGGCTTTTGATATAGAATCAACACTACGTTATGTAGAGGCTTTTGATAACGGAACTTTAACGACTTACATATTTAAAATGTTATATTTCTCAACTATGATTTCGTTGCATAGTCCTGAAAGAATACTTCGCTATATAGAGGCTTTATAGCTCAGAATTTCTTCGTTATATCCACAGAGCATTTTTGTATGAAAAACTTTGCAATAAAGAGGGTTTTTTCAAGGGACTCAGCAAAAAATTCGTTACATTGGGTTTTTCGTTATAAGAAAGTTCGTTATATATATAGTTTCACTGTAGTGAAGTGTAACTTCACACTGAGTTTTATTGTTATGCGACTTTTAGTGCCAAAGGCTATTCGATATCGAAAATTTGGCTTGTATGGTCGGAACCACACCCCCTTTTCCAATGCCCGTCCCATTTCTCTTTTAGAAGGACATCCACAAGTGGTAACTCCATTCTGATTTTCAATGTTCTGTTACTTTTACTTCCATAGCTATTCTGAATCGAAAATTTGGCTTGTGATATGGATATAGATTATTGGCTATAACTTTTGATTGGCAGGAGATACTAAGATAATTTTTTCTAATAAATTAGTTTTTAGCCTGTATGTTTATTCAAATACATAAAACCAAAATATTGGAAAAAGAAATTTTCTTCAAAAAAAAATCAATCCTTTTGATTGAAAAAGGCTTGTTTTTTGAATCACAAAAACGTTTTTTAATTTTTGCGTAAAATTGAAACATTTTTTGCTTATAAGTGTTGCTTATAAGCTTTTGAAAAAGAGTTGAAAATTTGAAAATGTGAATTTAAATTTTTTTTACAACAAAAACAATTGTTGTGGCTTTTTTTGAGGGAAACTCTAATCTGAAATATTTACCTTTCTGGAAAATATTATTTAAAATATATATGTATATACTTAACTAACGGTATTTTTGCAATAAGGTTTTCAGAGTATTTTGATGAAGCTTTAAGACAAAAAAATTTAATAAAATGTATAAAGATATTTTGAAAGTCACAAAATTGAATTTCTGATTGTTTTTTTTTTCTCATATGTGAGCAACTTTATTGCATTAAATTTATCGTTGTACTAGAATTTTTCATAGTTTTCAAGATATGTTTATGTTTTTGGTGTCAAATTGGCAGAATTTTTTTTTTATGTTAATTAAACGTAAAATCTTTATTCTTCCATCTCGCTTCTAAAATTTCATTGCAATAAAAATTTTCGCAGTATTGAAGATATGTAAGTGCATATGGTATCAAAATAACGGAAATTTTTTTTAATTTTACTAAATTTAAGAAAAATATTGTTTTATGTAAATATTTGCATTCGTAACCTAAAAAAACAACAAAAAATATGCGATTTTGTAAAAAGTTTGTACTACAGCTCCATCTGGTGTCCAAGGTGGATCAAAGAAGATACTGCTAAAAAACTCATCGTACCTGAGAACCACTATATACTAATTTTTATTATAATCGCATGAGCGGTTTGGGAGTTTAAGGTGGTTTTGCAAAAAATTTGTACTACAGCGCCCTCTGGTGTCCAAAGTGGATCAAAATTGATAGCCTCATGACGCTCCTCGTACTTCTATATGCAAAGTTTCATCGCGATCGGATGAACGGTGTAGAAATGTATTCAGGACACACAAACGTACAGTCATTTTTATTTATAAGATTTTGTTTATCTTTTGCCTTTACTTTCTCTTGGTCTTGATCTTTCTTTTGCGTTTGCTTCTTGTTTTTGTTTTTGTTTTTGTTTTTGTTTTTGTTTTTGTTTTAACGTAGAATATGTTATACGGGGGTGTTAATCTGGAGCACAAAATTTTGAGAAAATGTTTGTCACTTTCATTATAAGTTTTTAATACTTTATGCATGCATTGAAGAAAATTCAAGTATGGTCGTAACATATTTAATATGTCTTCTTTTGATTTGTATTTAAATAATCATATTGCTACATATAATTTTTTTGATTCTATAAGCAAATTAAAATTTAACTCCTTCAAATTTTGTATTAATTTTCATATGCTTTGTATTTTATGTATTATAACATCATGTGTAAGAGCAGTACGATTATCTGTGTGTTCATCACAGAACCAGTGTGAGAAAGAGAAGAAGTATAATGACCAAGTAGCGAACGAAACATACACAACATTGATAAGCGAAGCAGAGAAACAAAATTGTGCTTACCCAGTTGGCCACGTCTTTAAGACGTCCTCAATGTCTTACAGCCTTATTCATAAACACATTTTAGAGGCAGCGTAACTTTAAACGGGCTTTAAACAAGAAAACGTTATTCATAAACATTTTTCGTAGTTGTTTAAGAGCTGCGTAACTTAAACGCCGAAATTGGCGTTTAAAGGTTACGTAAATACAACCATGATTTTTGTTTGTCTTTTCTTTTAATATCAAAGACATGCTCCATATGCGCCCTTTGCAGCATTTTTTTATGCGGCGGCCATTGTAAATCCATAGGAATTCTTAATTTTTGTAGAGATTTTCTATAGTTCAGACACAAACCTTACAATCATAAGCAGAAAATGAAAAAATGTTTATGAATAACAATGTTAGCAAGGTTGCATAGAAGCTGCGTAAAGCCTTAAACAGTGCGTAACTATACAAGCGTTTAAAGGTTGTTTAAGGAAATGTATTGAATAAGGCTGTTAATGACTAACGTATTCTACGTCTGACCTATGCGCCCGTGTTATCTAACACAGGCTTGAGCTTTTTTGTTTTTGTTTTTGTTTTTGTTTTTGTTTTTGTTTTTGTTTTTGTTTTTGTTTTTGTTTTTGTTTTTGTTTTTGTTTTTGTTTTTGTTTTTGTTTTTGTTTTTGTTTTTGTTTTTGTTTTTGTTTTGGTTTTGGTTTTGGTTTTGGTTTTGGTTTTGGTTTTTGTTTTGGTTTTGGCTTTGGTTTTTGTTTTGGTTTTTGTTTTTGTTTTTGTTTTTGTTTTTGTTTTTGTTTTTGTTTTTGTTTTTGTTTTTGTTTTTGTTTTTGTTTTTGTTTTTGTTTTTGTTTTTGTTTTTGTTTTTGTTTTTGTTTTTGTTTTTGTTTTTGTTTTTGTTTTTGTTTTTGTTTTTGTTTTTGTTTTTGTTTTTGTTTTTGTTTTTGTTTTTGTTTTTGTTTTTGTTTTTGTTTTTGTTTTTGTTTTTGTTTTTGTTTTTGTTTTTGTTTTTGTTTTTGTTTTTGTTTTTGTTTTTGTTTTTGTTTTTGTTTTTGTTTTTGTTTTTGTTTTTGTTTTTGTTTTTGTTTTTGTTTTTGTTTTTGTTTTTGTTTTTGTTTTTGTTTTTGTTTTTGTTTTTGTTTTTGTTTTTGTTTGTGTTTTTGTTTTTGCTTTTGCTTTTGCTTTTGCTTTTGCTTTTGCTTTTGCTTTTGCTTTTGCTTTTGCTTTTGCTTTTGCTTTTGCTTTTGCTTTTGCTTTTGCTTTTGCTTTTGCTTTTGCTTTTGCTTTTGCTTTTGCTTTTGCTTTTGCTTTTGCTTTTGCTTTTGCTTTTGCTTTTGCTTTTGCTTTTGCTTTTGCTTTTGCTTTTGCTTTTGCTTTTGCTTTTGCTTTTGCTTTTGCTTTTGCTTTTGCTTTTGCTTTTGCTTTTGCTTATACTTTTGCTTTTGCTCTGGTGAGTTATTATTATTCAATGCGTTATTATATTTTTATTTTTATATATTTTTCTACAAAATTATCCAGTTCCCCGTTTCTTTTTTTAATTCTTGTTTTTTTTTGTATTTTTTTTTTTTTTTTTGTGTTTCTAATAAACAGCAACTGAAAATTCATTAACATTTACGACTTGAAGTTGTAGTTGATGGTAGAGAAGTTTGTGGGTGAGGTTGCCTTATAACTTGAATTGACTGAGGTAAAGGCATAACACTTGCCTCTGATTCAAATTCAAAAGTTCGTTTGGCTTTCCACCCCGCTTAGAAAATCCTACACATGTTTCACTTGATTGAACCTTCCTTCCTTCCCACTAATCTATCACCCCATTTCGAAACAAGGCAGACTTGACTGAATAGGTATTCCGCTTGAATCCTTGGTTGAAAGATAAAAAAAAAAAATAATAAAAACAGAATTTAATCATAAGAAGCCTGGTCAGACCCCGTGTGACTTTTTTATGATCACAAAAATAAAAAGAACCATCGTTTTTAAAGCATTGGTGAGTAAAAAACTGAATCGCTGAAAGAGCTCAAGACTATCCCAAAGAACGAGTTCCAGAAGTGGTTTAGGGATTGGAAAAACCGCTGGCATAACTGCATAATATCTAATGGGGACTACTTCGAAGGTGAAAACGCAAATGTAGATAAATAAATAAAATTCTTTCTCAAAAATAAAATTCTAGTATATTTCCATTCCTCCTTATTGTACCAAGATTTCCATTTAAATATATTCAATATATTCATAAATATTTTAATCACTACTTGTTCTATTTTTTTATTTCAGTATCTCCTAAATTTTGAAAAAAAAACAATACTTAAATGACATTTTTAGATAATAGTGCCCCGAGTAAGCACTTTTCAACTGAAAAGCGTGCGATTTATCATCGCTTTTTTTTAAATTCACAAGAAAAACAAATTTAATTTGCCGCTGAAAACATGTTGAAAAAATAACTCTTTTTTTTCATCTATAGCGATGATATTAATGAATTATTTTTTGACGATATTAATGAATTATTTTTTGACATGCAGCGGAAAACACCAGCTGAGAACACAAATAAACATTATTGCGAGTGGGTGTGCGTGAGCTTTTTATGTGTGTGTATGAGTGTGTACGGCTTATGAGCGCAAAAACTTGCGACAAACAGTAAAATAATACCACATAATATAAACATAAATAAAATAAACTTGCTCTTCCTTTGATGCCGAACATTTATCATTGAATTTTTTAAGCACAAACAAATTTTATTATTTATTTGATTTGAAAAGAAAAATAAACAAATTTTGAATAAGACACAAAAAACTAAATTTGCAAAATAAAAATAAGTAAACAAGTATTTACTTTTGGTGACACGCTTACAAGTAATAATAATTATCTCAGAATATGCTACGTATCCACACACACATCTTCTCTCTCTCTCTCTCTCTCGCACTTTCAACATGAATAAAAACCCACAGATGTGAGTGAGAAGTACCTGTTACAGATGCCTTATTAACAGTTTGCCTAATTATGGCAACACTTTAGCATCCAACAGTCAGTCAAAAAGCAAACACATAGAATACTGACGAAATAGTGAGTGTACGTGTTTGTGCGTGTGTGTGTCATTTTCATTTCACATCTCACATTTCACTTCGCCTGAAAGCAGTCAACGTAGTTTTCTTTCATTTTGTGCTTTTCATCAGTGCCAACTTCAGACAGCTTCAAACATACCCCAAACACGACGACAACAAACAAACGAACAGCTATAAAAAAAAAAAAAAAAACTGCAACTACTTTCGAAGACAGCAACTTGTGTTTGACAAATTAAGAAAACACGTGCCACATTAAAAATAAAAGATCAACTCAGCTAAAAGCTTCGCTCAACTAATGAATAACTAAAACGCAGAGAGATAAATACAAGAATATTTCCATCAAATCCTGCATTATCCTGCTGATAGATCTGTGACAGCTGCTGCCAGTCATGTTCATTAATTTTTATGCTGTTCTTAAAAATAAAATTTAATTCAAATTATTATTTAAATGTGACGTGGTGCAATAACTTATGAATGTTACTGTCCTCAAAATGTCCTCAAAGCGAATCGAATATTTCTTGAATCGAATTCTCAGAAATATTCATTTCGTGAATTGAAATTTTTTTACTCGTATCAGTTAAGGAGTATTTATGAACTCTCTGTAATTCGACACTATAATGAATTGAATAGCACAGCCCAACAAAAAAAGTAATCTCAAGCATTTCTATGAAAATGCAACGGCGTTGCATGGAATTATTACTCGCTGAGTAAAGGCGCACGAAACAAGAGTGAAGATTGATTGAATGGCCATATATCAAAAATTACAAACAAAATTATGATGCCATCACGCTGTAAAGGAAACTGCTTGAGCAACGAAACTGCAAAATCGTTACATGAAGTAATTGCTCGCATAGTATAGGAGCTACACTTAAAAGTTCTACGATACAATAGTGAAGATTGATTGAATGTCCATATATCAAAAACTAAAAACAAAATTATGATGACTTCCGGCCACAATGCTAGCTTCTTAAGCAACAAAACTGCAAAATCGTTACATGAAGTAATTGCTCGCATAGTATAGGAGCTACACTTAAAACTTCTACCAGCCAGTAATTTTTGATTTGTCGGCTTATAATAAAAATAACCACAAAAATAAATAAACTCGTGAAGCCACGGAGAAAGCCACTTAAATATGGAAAAAGCAACAAATACCCAACGTCGTTGCATGGAATTATTACTCGCTGATTCAAGGCTCTATGATAAATGACAAGATACAATAGTGAAGATTGATTGACAATGTCCATATAATATGAATGTCCATATATCAGAAACTAAAAACATAATTATGATGCCATCCGGCCGCAAAAGAAGCTGCTTAAGCTACGAAACTACAAAATCGTTACATGAAGTAATTGCTCAAATAGTACAGTTAAAACTTCTACGAGCTAGTAATGTTAGATTTGTTGGCTTATGATAAAAGTAACCAAAAAATAAATGAATTCGTGAAGCCATGGAGAAAGCCACTTAAATATGGAAAAAGTAACAAATAAGCAACATCGTTGCGTAGAATTATTACATTGAATATAATAAAACACAAAAATGGTTTATATGAATTCACGACAAAAATATAAAATTATATTAGCACTATAAGCAACAAAATTGGAAAATCGTTGCATGGGATTATTTATCGCTTCTGTTAAGAAGGTACGGTAAATGTAATTATACAACAGTAAAGGCTCTTTCTTGCATTCTGTTACAAACATAAAAAAATAAAAATCCAAAAATAAAGTCATCAGTTTTATCATCATCATAGCATAGAAAATGCAACGGTGTCGCATACAAAGGTTACTTCTTGAACTTTGTAACATAAATAAACCTGAATCAACTTCTCAGCCTAAGTAAAGAAGGTTTATCTGTAACAAAATGCAACATCGTTGCATGAAATTATTATATGAATATAAGCGCTACAGTAAATGTTACTGTTAGACAGAAAAAGTTAGATTTACAATCTCATGGTAAAAACAAAAAACCAAAAACAAGGAAAAGTATAAGGATCAGGATAAGAAATAGTAATTTAAATTGTACAGGGACTAATAGAAGTATGAGGAAGAGGATAAGGATAATATTAAGAACAAGCATTAAGACAAGAATAAGGTCAAGGGCTACAACAACAAAGATAAGGACAAGAATTTGGGCAAAAATGAGAACAAGAATAAGGACTAGAATAAAGATTAGGACATGACTTTGGACTAGGATGAAAAAAAGAATAAGGACCAGAATAAGGATTAGGACTTGAATTTAGACAAGGATGAGAAAAAGAATTAGGGCAAAGCTTGAACAAGGAAGAGAACAAGGACTAGGACAAGAAAAATAACAAGAAAATGTTAGAAATAGGATTAGAGTAGGGATTAGAACAAAGAATAAGAAAAAGGATTAGTACATATATGAGAACAAGGTTACGAACAAAGGTTAGGATGAAAATAAGGACAAAATTAAGGATAAGGACTAGAAGGAGTGTTAGGATCAAGATGAGGACAAGGATTATGACAAGGATAAGAACCAGGATTAGGACAAGGACTACTACAAGTGTCAAAAAGGCAGAGGACAAGCAATAAAACCAAACTTGGGACCAGGATTAGGACAAAGATTAACACAAGACTCTTGAAAAGGATGAGGACACGATTAGGCACGATTGAGAACAAGAATTAAGATAAAAATAAAAGCAAGGTTTCGGACATAAATTAGGACAAAGATTAAGATAAATATAAGGACAAAGATTGTCCTAGTTTTAGAACAAGATTAAGAACAAGAATTACGATAAGAATAAGAAGTAGGATTAGGACAAGGATTAGGACAAAGATTAAGATAAATAAAGGGACAAAGATTTTCCTAGATTTAGAATTAAGAAAGGAATAAGAACAAGCATTAGGATAGGGATTAAGATAAAAATTAAGACAAGGATAAGGACAAAGATTGACCTAGATTTAGAACAAGATTTAGAACAAGATTTAGAACAAAAATTACAATAAGAATAAGAACAAGAATTAGGACAAGGATTAGGACAAAGATTAAGATAACTATAAGGACAAAGATTGACCTAGACTTAGAACTAGATGTAGAACAAGAATTAAGGAAAGAATAAGAACAAGGATTAGGACAGGGATTAGGACAAAGATTGAGGTAAGTATAAGGACAAAGATGGTCTTAGACTTGAAACAAGATTTAAAATGAGAATTAAAATAAGAAAAAGAACAAAGGTTAGATTAAGGATAAGGACAAAAATTAAGATAAAGATAAAGACAAACATTGTCCTAAATTTATAACAAAGTTTAGAGCAAAGATTAAGATAATAATAAGGGCAAAGATTAGAACAGCGATTAGGACAAAGGTTAATATAAGGATAAGGACATAGATTAGAGCAAGGTCTCAGACAGAGATTAGGACAAATACAAGAACCAGGATTATAACAAGATTTAGCATAAGCGTAAGAACAAGGATAAGGACATGGATAAGAACAAAGAACAATGATCGGCTTATCATAAGGACTTGAACAAAAACCAACAGAAGGTTAAGGGCAAGCAATGAAACAAGGATTGAGGTAAGGATTAGGACAACGGTTAGACCGAGGACTAGGATTATAATTTAAGCAAGAATAATAACAAGTACTAAGATAAGGATTAGGACAAAGACTAGCACGAGGATTGGACAATGACTATAAAAAGGATTAGAAAAATTATTATGACAGGGGTTCGGACAAGAATTACAAAAGTTTTTGGACAGGGATAAGGACAAAAAATTTAACAAGGATAGGGAACAACGACTAGAACAATGATTAGGTCAATAAATATGATAAAGACAAAAATTTAGTAAGGATTTGATCAAGGATAAGGATAAAGAGTACGATAAAGACTTTCACTAGAACAAGGATTAAGACAAAAATAAGATAAGGTCTTGGACAAGTATGGATAAGGATATGGATAAGGAATAAGAATAATAATAAGAGCACGGTTTAGGAATAAGATAAAGATAAGGATTACGATATAAATGACGATAAAGATATGTACAGAAAATAGGGCAAGAATAAGTATTAGGCTAGGGATATGAGCAGGGATAAAGATGTATTGTTAAGTCTAAATATTCCCTCTGTGATTTCAACAGAACAACTAGGGTATGTTTCTAAAAAAAGTACGTGTTATTGAAACTTTTTGCTTTATAAAGTTTTTAAACGTCTAAGATACTTAAAGATTTTTATTTTTTAACAAAATTAACTGAAGCAAAATTTGTCAAGAGAACAGAAGATACAAGTTACTTCCTTATTTTTCTTTTATTTTGTTGTTTTTAACTAGTTGGCAAATGTTGTTGCTCCTTTTTCATGTCCTTTTAATACCACTTTTTAAAATGCCAGCAGGTTTGTAGCATTTTATCAGTTTTATGCTGTTATTGTTGTTGTTGTCGTTGTTTTTGTTTTTATTTTTACTATCGTTGTTGTCTTCGTCGTAACAGCACCATTTTCAAAGTTGGCTGAAATTCAACGAATACAATTTGTGACATTTTTTTCATGGCATTTTAGTGTTGCTTTTAACGCTCAGCTGTTTTTTTTCTAGTTCGCATGGATTGTTGTTGGTCTCGTTTAGTCGTTGGTGTTTTATTCTACCTTTTCCGTGATCACCTTAAAAGGCAATTTAAAAAAGGAAATTCACTATGACACAAATGTGACAATGAAACAACGCACACCCATTGTTTGCTCTCTTTAACGCAGGCAGATTGTGTTTAGTCGATGCTCAAATAACGGAAGCGGGTAGAGATGGAATTTTGTTGTTTTTTTTTTTTAAATGTTCCCTTCAGAACCTTCTGAATTATTAAAATTAATTCATTTTAATTTTGAAGGATATTCAAAATGTTATTTGTTATTTAGTTCCGAGATAATACAGTCATGTTCAATATAAATCAACAACTGCTTATTTTTAGATGCTTTTATAACTTCAGGGTTGATTTAAGCAAAAAAAAAGCAAACAAAAAAAGTCGTAATGCTTAAAATTCCAGAAACCAAGCGGAAAGCATAAAATATTCCAACTATGAGTCAACAAACAAATTCAAAAGAAGACCTTCATAAAATATATGATACAAACAAAAATCAAATAAAAACTTCACCCACACATGCACACACTCATAACACTCAAGTTATGCATGCATGATTCTAGCTTGTTGCATTTCCGCCTGTGCAACATCCTTGCAACATTTATGATTATTTAACTTAACACTTCGTGCCATCAGCACCAGCAACAACTGCGGGTGAATATCATCCACACGTTTTTATATTTTGTTGTTGTTTTTGTTTTTTTTTTTTTGTTTTTGTGCTTTACTTTTTATGCGAGGAAACTGAAGAATAAATAAATAAGCAAACATCAATAATTAAAACAATGTTGTTAAAAAACAAAAACGTTGAATTTAAGGGAGAAATATTCATAGACCACACGTACAACCTAGTTGTTGTGGTTTGCTATGTGTCGTTGTTGTTGTTGTTGTTGTTGTTGTTGTTGTTGGTTTTATTGTTTATTTACTTTGAAATTTTTTAAAAATAAATTATATTGATTTTACATTATTTATTTATAGATAAACGAACATTAAGAGGCAACAACAAACTGCTATTATTAACGAAAGGGAGAGCGTTTGAAAAAAGAGATAGAGAGATTTTATATATAGAGTTGCTGCATTACTGCCAATTTACACTAAAAGAATTTGTTGTGTGGGTATCCATAGGCATAGGCCATAAAAACTTTGTATCTGAAAAACTTTCTAAAATAACACATGGTTCAATAAGTCCCGAAACTAACTACTAGGTGGCACTTCTAACGAAATATCGATATAATATTTCGATAGTTTCAACCTTAAAACAATACGTGTAAAAATTTCATGACAATCTAACGTTTAGTTCAGAAGTTGCAGTGATTTAAGTGACACAGTGATTTTGAAGATATTTTCAAAATAATGGATTCAAAGCAATTCCGTGTGTTGATTTATCAGTATTTTTTTATGGGAAAAAGTACCTTCCAAGCTGAGCGATGGCTTTGAAAGTGTTATTCAGACTGTGCTCCGTCAAAAGTAACCATTTGCCGATGGTATGCTGAGTTTAAACTTGGTCGTACAAACACAAAGGATGCTGAACGTTCAGGACGCCCAAATTAGGCAGTTGTTCCACAAAACATAAAAAAGTACACAAAATGGTATTGGTCGAACGTAAAGTGAACGTGCGCGAGCTAGCTGAGGCTCTGAAGATATCGAAAGGCAGTGTGGGAACAATATTACAGGAACATTCATCGATGAGAAAGCTGCTTTCCAAATGGGTGCCGCGTTTTCTCACACCGGAACCAAAAACAACAACGTGTCGATGATTCTTAGAACTGTTTGGCACTGTTTACAAAGAAAAAACATGCATTTTTGTATGTGTAGCGTCCGTGGCGTAGTTGGTTAAAGTGCGTGGCCGCTATGTCAACGAACCTGGAGACCCAGGTTCGAACCCCAGCACCGACAGAAAATTATTTAAATTTAAATAATTTTTCTGTACGGCCGCCACCTCTCTGCAGACAATGGCAAACCTCAGAGATTATTCAAAATGCCATGTAAAGCTTCTTGAGAACAAGAACATTCCGTTCATCGCCGTTTGGAGTCGGGGTTAAACCTGTAGGTCCGGTTCTCGGTCAATTGTGTACAAACTTTAATAACACGCACAACACAATTGATCATAAGAAACTAGGTCAAAGTCCTAGGGCTGAAATGGCCAGTTATTTATTTTTTATTTATTTTTTATGTGACAATGGATGAAACATGGATCAACCATTACACACCGGAATCAAAATGGTCGTCAGTTGAGTGGAGAGCCAGCGATGAAAACAGGCCAAAGCGACCAAAAACACAAAAGTCGGCTGGAAAGGTTATGGCACCTGTATTTTGGAATGCGCATGGAATTTTGTTCATCGAATACCTCGAAAAGGGAAAAACAATCAACAGCGATTATTATATAGCGTTGTTGGAACGTTTGAATTATGAAATCGCGAAAAATCGGCCCCATTTGAAGAAAAAAAAAATTCTTTTTCACCAAGACAATGCACCGTGTTACAAATCTATGAAAATTATGGCGAAAATCCAGGAATTGGGCTTCGAATTGTTTCCTCATCCACCGTATTCGCCAGATTTGGCCCCCAGCGACTACTAGCTCTTTGCTGACCTCAAAAAAATGCTTGCCGGCAAGAGATTTGGCTTCAATGAAGAGGTGATGGCTGAAACTGAAGCGTATTTTGAGGCGAACACAAATCGTTCTACAAAACCGGTATTGAAAAGTTAGAAAAGCGGTGGAATAAATGTATTGCTCTTGAAGGAACCTATGTGGATGAATAAAAAAGAATATTTCAAGAAAAATTTTTTTTTATTACTTAGTCTAGGGACTTTTGTGTTATTATGTGTTATTCTTGTGTAATTTTTTTTTTTTTTTTTTTTTGTTTTTTGGTAAAAGAGAATTTTGTAAAGGAGAATTTTGTTAAGGGGAATTTTATAAAGGGGAATACCGTGAAGGAGGATTTTTGTGAAGAGGAATTTTTGGTAAATGAAATGGAATTTTAAAAAAAGGGGAATTTTGAAAAGGGTAATTTTGACGGCCGTGGCGTAGTGGGTAGAGTGTGTACACATACTCCAGAGAGCCCTGGTTCAATTTCCATCTGACACAGAAAGTTTTTTTAATTGAATTAATTTTTCTGTTAGGCTGTGACCTCTCTGCAGACAATGGAAAACCTCAGAGGGTAAAAAATGCCATGTAAAGCTTCTTAAGAATATGCACATTAGCCGTTCCGAGTCGGCATAAGATAGGTCCAGATAGATAGTAGGTACAGTTCTCGATGAATTGTGTACAAATATTTAATAACTCGCACAACACAATTTGATTATATGTTAAGAAGCTCTATCAAAGTCGTTTTAAGGGCTAAGATGGCCAGTTTATTATTATATTATATTATATTATAATTTTGAAAAGAGGGAATTTTGATCGCATCCTCATAAGATCACTAGTAGAGCGAGCCCTATGGAAACCACATTGGTGATCACTGAACAATTCGTTGTGCTCCAGATCGTTCATTAATCTTTATTAAACTTTCTATGACCTTGGAAAGTGTTGAGCATATCGCAATGGGCCGCATAGTTTACACGGTTTGCGGCATAGCCCTTTTTAGTTACCGGCTAGACATATGCGGTCTTTCAACAACATAGAAATACTCCTGTCCTGTAGAAGATGTTGAAAAGATTGAGCAGAGGCCGAGCTAGTATACAAGCACACGTATTAAGTACAATTGGTGGTATGCTATCAGGATCAGATGGCTAAATAAAGTTATTCGATTTGGTGGTTTGATGGATTATAATTCTGCTTTGGCTTAAAAGAATGTAGTGTTAGATCGTTCTTCATTATTCAAATTAGTGAACAACAGAAAGCACAGCTGACGAGCTGGTAAAGTGGACACCAAAGCAACCATTAAGTGTACTGGTGATTCTTTCCTTAAGGGGGATTATATATCCAGAGTTAAAAAAAAGGTATTGTTTGTGCATTTTTTTTAAGAAACCTAAAGGATATTTTTACACTTTCCAGAGTACGTTTAGTTATTTTTTATTAAACAAATTTTAATATTAAGATAGATACAGCATTTTTTATAGAGCACTGTGAGAAAAGGTGAAAAGCGGTGACTAAGATTGCTATTCCTAAATTCATCCGAAACAAAAAAAATAAAAATATTGTTAAACTAGATACTTTCAACTCGTACCTGTCATAGCAGATTTTGAAAATATTGATTTTTCACAGGATGGTGGACTTCCGAACGTAAAGTAACGATTTCCAACCAAACATTCGTCATTATTTTGCCTTTAACTAATGAACAAAGCTACGAAAAAAAAATCCTATGCCAAGTACGAGATTATTTTGAATAAAATAAGCCTGCAAAAAAATCAAAACGATTAGTTCACTGAGTTTCGTGAAATCTTGGTCACCGGCTTTGAAACATGGTTTCGAGAAAACGCGTCTTAAAATAAAGGCCAGCACGGCGCGCTCTCAAAGGCGGTTCACTCACTAGGCTATAACTTTTTTACTTTTTGAGATATCGACCTCAAATTTTAACCACATATTTTTGAGACTTGAAGCTTTAAGAAAATGCAAGAAAATAAAATTAAAAAGTTGTGGGTATATAATCCTCCTTAAGCACTGTTATTGTTGTAATTTGGTTTTCCAATCAAATATGAACTCAAGCTCATTTGAGAATTTTTTTCAATCAAGATTTAGAATTTTTCATAAAATATAATTTTGAAAAAAAAAAAATATTCACACAATTTAACGCAAAGATCATAAAAATGTTGTATCATGAACAAATTCCAAATACTACAACAGAGTAAATCAAAGAAAAATGAGTTTTATTTGGCTCATTTCAGCTCTCTACGTTTTATTTTACCCTCTTCACCGGGTTCACCGCTTGGAAAAAGACAGTTGAATCCAATAAAAAAATCGCGTTCTTAATTTTTATTTTTAAAAACTGATGCCAGAGTTCATTTGCCAATGAAACTTGGCAAAAAAAAAAAAAAAAAATATGCTAAAAGAACAAAAGGAAAACTTATTTTCCTAATTTTACTAGCTACCATAATACGCCCAAGCACAGAAGTGCTTCAAGCTAACTTCACTTTTAAATTGAATCAGCTTTTGAGTTATAAATAATGAATTTATAGGCAAACATTTGCTAATGAGCTTTGCTAATGATTGATAATATCAGCATTAGTTTTACATTATTTATGAAAGCTCAAGTTAATTAAGTTACTAAGACCTTGATTTTTTGCGGTGTAAAGACAGTTCCTTTGGTTTTGTGTGTGTGTGTGTTAATATGAACATGTGATAGCGTAGGGATGAAGTGTGGAACGGGCTGTTGCTGGTTTCAGCACGTACAACGCAATAAGAAGGGTTTTCATTTCCCAAACGTACATATGTGAATGTTTAAAGATTGATTACTTTGGTAACTCAAAGCGTTTAGCTGCTGGCATTTTTGAGCTGATGGTGCTGCTACTCTTGCTGGTTCTGTATTTATTAAAAAAATACAAAGAAATAAAAAAAACATGCATACTTATCTCACACACAAGAACAGACACAACTTCAGGTTATTTAAGCTTTAAGCTGGGTTTTTTTTTTTTCTTACTCTTTTGCGAATTTTATATAATTTTTTTTTTCTCTTGTGAACTTTTATTAAAAAAAGCGTTTAATATTGAATTTTAGCCAGCACATCAAGCAGACATCCTCTGAACAGCTGCACTCCAATACACACTCATATACACACGTAAGCAGACACTGCTATAGCTCTGCCGCTCTCTATCTCCCTCTCTCGCTCTCTCTCTCTCTCTCTCTGTCTACGCTTCGTTGCACTTTGTTTATTTCATGCTCAAGTCTTTTTAGCCATGCTTTGCAGGTTTTTTTCAATTTTTTTTTTTTTTTTTAATTTTGTGCTACACAAATTTTATAATTTTGCACTTACACAAGCACACGCACACACAGGTAAAAAGTAAACCAGCCCGAGTGAAAGGTAAAAAAAGGTTTGCTCAGATACGTACTAAAAATTGTGCTTATTTTTATTATTATTTTTTTATTGCCTGAAATGCAAATGAAACAAAGTGTAGAAGCAGCTTTTTATTATTTCTGGTTGTTGATACAACAAAGAAGAACGATTTCAATTTTTTAAAAGGTTTTTTTTTACTTGGTTTTTGTTTTCGTTTCGCTTGTTTTTGTTGTTTTTTTTTTTCAAGACCAACTTATTCTTTGGCTCAATTTCTTACACCTGCTGAAGCACTCAATCACACGCACAATACTTTTTTTCCTTGCACACCTATACAATCACAGTCATGGTTCACAAAGCTTTGCAACAGAAGCATCAGCCGGAAGTTACAAATTAACAGCAGAACAACAACAACAACAACAACAACAACAACAACAACAACAACAATAACAACAAATATATGTACTGTACTTTATAACTGTCAACGAATGCTTTGTTTCTACTACATTCAAGTGTATGCGTAAAGGTCTAGTTATGTGCGTTCGTGAGCAAATATGTGTGTGTGTGCCAACTAATAAAGCAGCTCACACATTGACAAAATCATTTGTTTACGGTATTTCAATCGCTCTACATGGTGCAGTTAAAATGAGTGAAGATTTGTTGAGCTGAATGTACTTTAATCTCTTCAATGGCCGAGTAATTCCATAGGTGCGCTTAAGTTGTTCTACAGAGTAATAACAACGCACAAAGTTTGATGAAAAGCTTTTGTTTTAGCTTTTAAACTTTTTTGATATATATTGTATGAATAGTTTTTTTGTTTTTTTTTTTTTTGGTTGGATGGACCTTGATGGAAAAAAGTTTTTTTATTATGACACATGGAAGTTTAAGCAATTCCTTAATATATCGGAAGCTATTGTGGGAAACAACTTTCATAAACTTTTAAAAACCATGATTTCCCAACATTCGCATGAGAAGAAGGGGAGCTGAACAAGTTCAGTCCTTAGTAATAGTTAAACTCTCTGAATACGCCGAAAACTAGGAAAAATCTGGTTTTGGAAGTGCACACAATTTTCTCCATGCGTAAGTAACACCTGCGACTGATTTAGGCGGCCTCAAATTCATCATCGGAAAGCGGTGGGAGCTGCTCAAGCAACGCAACTGAAAATTTGTTACATGGAATTATTACTCGCTGAGTATTAAGGCTAGGACTAAAAATATGATACACCAATAAAGGCCTATTCTAAGCCCTCACAACAAAATTAGACAAAAAACCTCTCAAAGATCGACAATGCAACGTTCAAGCAACGGCGTTGCATTGAATTTTTACTCGGTGAATATATAACCTACGATACATGTTTAAAAAGGAAAATGAAGGATTTATACTTGGCCTTACGATAACAATAAAAAAAAAATTTAGACGTCACCAGGTCATGAATATAGCAGCTTATGTAACAGATATGTAATATCGTTGCATGGAATTATTACTCACATAGGAGACGTGCTGCGGTAAATTTTGTTTCACGACAGCATAGATGTGTTATTATGCCCCATAACTAAAATACAATTCGTCATGATTATCGTCATGATTTCAGGGTGGCAATGCAGTAAAAATGCTACAACCATGAATAACGTTGCATGGAATTTTAACTCTGTGACTACTGGCGTAACGGTAAATTTTAAGGAACGAAAATGAAGGTGAGAACTTCGGGCACATGATAAAAATAACAAAAAATCTACGACGTCATTAGACCCCTCAGGGAACCGCCTAATGTGATACATATGCATCACTTTTGCTGGATTAATTGCATGCAGCTAAGGAAAAGTTAACGCACCAAGGAAAAGCACAACCAATTCAGAAGCAAATAAACAAACATGCAAAAGCAACACCAACAGCAACACTAACACCAACACCAACACCAACATAAACATCAACATCAACATCATCAAAATCATAATCAACATCAACATCAACATCAACATCAACATCAACATCAACATCAACATCAACATCAACATCAACATCAACATCAACATCAACATCAACATCAACATCAACATCAACATCAACATCAACATCAACATCAACATCAACATCAACATCAACATCAACATCAACATCAACATCAACATCAACATCAACATCAACATCAACATCAACATCAACATCAACATCAACATCAACATCAACATCAACATCAACATCAACATCAACATCAACATCAACATCAACATCAACATCAACATCAACATCAACATCAACATCAACATCAACATCAACATCAACATCAACATCAACATCAACATCAACATCAACATCAACATCAACATCAACATCAACATCAACATCAACATCAACATCAACATCAACATCAACATCAACATCAACATCAACATCAACATCAACATCAACATCAACATCAACATCAACATCAACATAAACATCAACATCAACATCAACATCAACATCAACATCAACAACAACAACAATAACAACAACAAGAATCACCGTCACGTCAAAACATACGGGTGTGTCTACGACACAGCCAACTCTTTTTTCTGTATATTTTTATATATTGCATCATATATCCTTTTTTCTTTCGCAAAACTTTTAAAATCTACTCAACTTTTTCAAATCTATTCCATACAATCGTATAAAATTTCTTTTTATTGGCAAAAATTGAGAAAAAAAATATTTTCACAATTATCCTTTCATGTTAAAATCTTTTTCAAATTTAAGTCTAAGACAACTTTTGTTTTAATGAGAGCTTTAAAAACACGTTCTCTTCAAGTACATCTTAATCCTTTGGCTCTATTGCTTCATATGTCCTTTTTAAAAAACTAACATAAATGCAATGCAAACATTTTTGTATTGTGTGACTTATATTCGAATTTCTAATTTTTTATTTTAAAGTGCGGAATTTTTTATATTATCCCGTCAAATTAAAGTTTGTTAAAATCAAATTACATAGCAATACATGTTCAAGGCAAATATATTAACAGTACCTATGTAATATATATTAACTTATTTTCTTTCTCGATAATCTTACTTTGAAACTTATACAAAATTTATTTTTTTTTCTTTCTATTGAAAATCTAATTTATGTAAAATTTTAATATGAAATTAAAAATTTAAATTGTACATTTCTTTAGATTTGAGCTTTCTGCAACTTGCGTTTTTATAGGACCTTTTTATGTGTGTACTTTTCTAGATAATGGATAACTATTTATGCTTTTGCGTCATATATCCTTTTTTACAAAACATTAGAAAACGTATTCAAATGAATGAAAAATTGTTGTCTCGCTCTGAAAATGCTGCAAAACCAATGCATTTGATGTAATCCTGTAACATTTTTAAATGTCAGTAGCTTAAAGAAGTCAGTAGTAAATCAGTAGTTTTAAATAATTTTAATTTACATAACTTCATAGCAGAACTTAATATTTTTAAACATTTTTTTTTTTTTATGTTGTATTCACATTATTAAGTTTTCTTTCTTATACAGAGGGATTTGGGAGACCTTTTGCTCCCAAGACTCCAAACACAAGTTGTATTTCTTAAATTACCTTTTTGTATATGTACGCATCAATTTACCAGTAATTGGGAGATGATTATTTGCTTGTGTAAAATATCCTTTTTCAAATATTTAAAAAAAAATCAAAATAGTTAATACTTTCTTCTTTAGAAAGAAATAATAAAAATAACTGTCCTTTTTCTTCTCTTGATTACAATAAAAATTTTCTTCACTTAATTAAATTATTTCCCATAATTTTCTGAAAAACTGAAATTATTAAAAAATGTTTCTTTAAATTTAACTCAAAAAACAGAACATTTATTAAAACTAAGATTTTCGAATTGCATTATCTTAGAATATTACTTGAGGTATTTTACAAATTTATTCACTCAGTAATGTTAAAAGCTTTTTAAAATTTCAGTGTATAAAAACTTGTGTATGTAAAAGAACTTTTAATATATATACTTATTAAGTTGATCGAAAGATAACTGTGGGCTTGCGTCTTATATCCTTTTTTAACATTTTTTTTTTAGAACAACGACAAAATTATGCCAAATCTTGTGCAAGAGAATTTCTAGTTCTAAAAAACTGTTCACTAGAAATCCTGAACAATTTCAAGACTTTTCAAAAATCTTGATAGCTTACAACATGTATTTTGAGTAGAACTCTGAATTAGTGTGCTTTTCAAGCGATCCCAAGACTGAATAAGCTCTTGCGTCATATATCCTTTTTTTAGAAATTTTCAGAAATACTGTCAAATCTAATGCAAAAGAAGATAAAACTATATTGAAAATTTTATCCTTTAAGATCATGCAAAACTAAAGATGAAGAGTATTTTTGTAGCTTACAACTTGGGTTTTAGGAAGAACTTTAAATTGATGTGCTAATGAGGTTATTATAAATTTACAAGAGCGGCTCTGCTTGGCCACTATATCCTTTTTAGAATATTTGCAAAATGTGCCAAATAATCACGCTAAGTGAAAAAAATGTTCGTTCTAGTATTGCTACTAGTAGATTTCTAGCAAAATTTTTAGTTAAATTGCTTTTTATTTGTTCAGAATTTAATATAACTGCAATTTGTAATGCTAATTAACGTTGCCATCAACCATTATGACAAACAAACACTTTACTATGAAATAACCTTGTTCCGTCAATATTTTGCGCAATTCTTTTCTTAGATAGATATTTTATTTCACAGAGTTTTGCCCTCATTATTTCTTAATATTAACTGCCATCCAAAATGATAAACAACCGGATACGTAACCACAACTGTACTTAACTGCCCAATTCGAAGAACCGGAACCAATACTATAGCGAACAAAAAAAAAAACAAAAAAGCACAAAAATAGTTGCTTCCGCTTCTTGCATGGTAAACATTTATTTATACATTCTTTTTCTTTTTGTTTTTTTTTTCTTTGCTTTGCTTAAGTTGCTTCATTTATGCTTCAATCATTTTCTCGCATTTTCTGCTGCTTATAACTCAAAGTAGCTTAATTTAACTTCCTGCCCTTTACTTTGTTTTCTCCCTTTCATCAGCTCTGCTTTAAAACTTACAACAATTCCGCGCATTTTACTTTGAACAATTAAAGCTCTTCTTTTAAGTTGTTTATTAAAAATCTTTTCATGTTCTTGTTTTCCTCTTCAACTGAGGTTTTCTTCTATACTTACCAAAGTCTTAACTTATTTTTTGTTTTTGCTTTTATCTTTAGTTTTACGCTGGTGCAAGGCAAGCTTAGAGCCAATTTTTACTATTTTTCATTTCAAATGAAGCAACAAACTCAACGCTTGCTTGTAGTTGTCGTTGGTGACTTAATAATTCACCGCAATTACAGCGGAAACAACAAAAACAACAACAATTGTACACAACCCATCGACTTGAAAGTCGTTAGCATGAATTAAGTGGAAAGCGTCAAATTATTGTGCAACATCCTGTGGCAAATGAACTTCATGACTTTACGGCACGACCTTGAGCAACAGCAGCCGTTCGGCTCTCAAATTGCAATTTGCAACAGTTTCCGCTTCCGCTTTATTTACGAATGGCTAGCAAATGAATTTTTCAATTAACGCTTTGAGCCGTAAGCAACAATTTGTTTACAGATCATTTGTTTTTTTTTTGTGTTTTTTTTTTGTTTTTATTGCTACTCAACTTTTTTGCAGCATAGTGTAGCGTATGAGTAACTGGGCTTATTAAATGTTGCATATCGTAGCGTTTGAGTGACTTTGTCTATTGTTTACTGTACAGCATGAGGACAGCAAATGAGGAGCTTTGTTTGCAATTTGACGTACATCCTGGCGTATGAGTAACGTTGTTTACAATTTGTACGTACATCGTGGCGTATAAGTAATGTTTATAATTTGCCCTCTGTCGCGGCGTATGAGTAATTTTAATTTCACTGGGTATACGTTTCCAGCGCACACACTCTATATTAATGCTCGGAACATTTTCACTAGCTTTGTGGCTAATTTATACGATTTTAAGTAGCTCTATCGGCACGCACTCAATGCTGTCCTTTAGGTCCTTGCATTTATAATACGGTACATTGTTTTATTGTCGCAACCACTGTCGCACACTCGCTGCTATTATGCTGTTTATTAAGTTCACCTACCTGTTCATGTTTGAGTTAAATGTCGTCCTTTTATGTGCCGTTTTTATTATTTTCCATTTTATTTCAACTTTATGCTGACTGTGGCAAAATTTTGTGGATTTTTTTTTTTAATTTTTGTATATTTTTTCTACTTTCTTTTTGCGGTTAAGCATAGAAATAACGCGAGGCTTTAGCTTTATCCAAAAAATGAGCCAACCATCGAGCTGCCGCACCTCTGAGCCTTGCAATATTTCATTAAATGTCAAATCCCAGCCAATATATTAAGGCTGTAGTTGTGTTGGTGAGTGTGCGTGTGCCTGCGACATGACATCTGTATGTGTTTGTTTGTTGGTGTGTGCGTGGGTATGCTTGTGCGTCAGTTTATTTCTCAGTGTATATAATTAAGTTGTGGCTTTTCGGTTCTGTTATTTGCTGTCCGTGTGTATTAGTATGCTTGTGTGTTTGTGTGTTGGTGTGGTTGTAGCTTGATGTTTTTGTGGTTTTTTTGCCGCTGTGTATGTTGGCAAAAACCGTTTTTTGTTTTTTGTTTCGACTCTCAATGCCAACCTATTTTTGTGTTTTTTCTACAGTTGAATAGCACTTTTTTATTTACACCTCTTTGTTTTTGTTTTTGTTATTGTTTTTGTATGGTTATTATTGTTTTGTTTGATATCTATAGGGCTGAGCTTAAATGGATGTGCGATAGATACTATTCACATGACTGTTTAAAATTTTAATTAAATCAAAACTGACTTCATTAATATTAACTGTTTAAAATATTAAATTAATTATAATTTTTTTTTCGAACACGCACAAATTTTAATTTAAATAAATTCGCAGAATTAGTTTTTGTTAAAATGTAATTAAAATTCTTTTGAACATTTTAAAGTTAATAAATTCCGCTAATTTGCCAACGCATAAATGCATAAATAAATAACTGTATCAATACCATCACCTTTACCGGATATAAAGCTGCAAAAACTCAATTTGTTTTTATGAAAAATATTGATTTTATCAAAATTTTGTTTTTGTTTTTGTTTTTGTTTTTGATATTTTTATGAACTTCCATAAATTTAAGCCTGCACACCGAAATGTCACATTTGTTTTATTCTCTAGAGTTTTGTGTTTATTTTAAAAAACTTTCACCTAAACGTGTGTTGATTGAAGTAAGCCCCTTAAAGTATGCATTATTTTATTTAATGTTATTGCCTTAACTTTAAGCTTATAAATCTTTTCATTGTTAAGTGGCTCAGGTTAAAGTGGGTAATAAAATAAATGGTTGTGAATTATAAAAAAGTTAAAGGCATTTTGGGCACTCTGCAAGGCTTTGTATCGTTTTTTGCTTTGCTTTTAAACATGCTTAACGCGTGCATAAATCCAGTCACTAGCACCTGTAGAAAACAATTTGTCAGCAGAACTTCTAGTTTATTTTCTGGCCCTTACTTAAGCAGTTTATTGTAAATCCTATGAAGTTGAGCAGAAGTCGGAAGGGCAAAGTAAGGTCAGTTGCCGAAAACCTTGACCTGAACCTTACATAAGCTTTAATAATCTTGCAAACTTATGATTAACAAAAAGTTGTGTCTTATCCGAAAGTTCTTGTTGCTCAGAATGAAATAACAATTTTATGAGGACTCAAAATAACCATTATTACTAGAAATTAAACATTTTTACATATTATTTTTTTTATTGATATTTTATCATTAATTATAAAAATCACTCAAATCCTATTGAAATAAAAATGAAAAAAGTTTCTTTTATAAGAATAAGTACAAGAATAAATTACACTGAACAACAAAGTCATTTTTTCCAAAATAACAAGGTTCTGACAATGGATTCTGGTAGAGGGGACAAAAAAATAATACACGTATATCGGCGTTTTGAAAGTTTATGTATGAGTCTTATTTTAGGGGGGATTTAACTTTTGCCCTTTTTGAACGTTCTTATAGTGAATCGGCATAGGAAATTATGTTATCCTTACATTTTGGGTATAGGACCTATTCTGAGGACATATGTAAAATACTACGAGCAATATTTTTGTGGAACATTTTAACCCCCTAACTTCTTTATTTATAGGTCTTTTTGACTCTTTTATGATAAAAGGCAAAAAAAACCATAAAACAAGGATATAATGGGGTTAAAATGTTCCACAAAAAATTTGTCATAAAATTCTACTATAACACTTTGAATACACAAAAGCTGAAAATTCAACTTTAATGCCACAAAATAAGTCAAAACTTAAAATATGTTTCTGGGTTAATTTCTATAAATAAAAAGGATGAGTACAAATTTGTTATTTTTTTTTCGTGGTGAACAGTATTATACAAAATTAAGAGTCAATCCGTTATCTATGTTTTTTAGCTCAAAAATAAAAAATTAATCCTCGGACATTCTAGCGATACTTTTGCGATACAAAAAAAGAATCAATTATTGATTGATATTCTTTTGATCAAAAATAAAAGTCAATGTGTTCGATATTTTTTCGAGTACAAGTTAAGTCATTGATCGATATTATTTTCGATAAAACCTAAAATAATTTATTAATTGACTATTTTCGATCAAAAATTTAGCGATATTTTTCGATAAATTAAAATAAAAGAAACATTTCCGGCTCAAAATAACAAATAAAATATTTAAATATATTTTCACAATCCGCGAAGTCCAAGGTTCGAATCCCAGTTGACACAGAAAATTTTTTCAAATGAAATTAGTTGTTCCGATCGTTTGTTACCTCTCTGTAGATTATGACAAAACTCAGAGAGTAAATAATGCCATTTGAAGCTTTTTGAGAATATGCACATTAGCCTTTTGGAGTCGACTTAAAACTGATAGGTTCAGTTGTCTATCATTTGTGTAAAAACCATTAAATAACACGCAAAACACAATTTGATCGTAAGAAGTTCGGTCAAAGTTCGAATAGTTCGTTATCCTGAAGTCAGTACCTATTATTCTAGTACCCACACATTTGTCTAAAATATAATTTTGGAGAGGATGGCAGGACCCCTTAAAATTTTAGAGAGCTCAAGAATCCCATCACCAAAATGGCCTAGCGGACATGTTGATTATTGTTTTTATTTTTTTCAATTTAGATGAAGCATTATTTGGCTTTGGTTTTAGCTGTTGTTATCTGAACAGTTTACAGGATATAAATGAGTACAATATTGAAGCTTAGGATCATATTGCTTAGATTTGGTAGGTCTCATATTGTTGTTGGAGAAGAGCGGGGAAGTTGATATTAAAAAAGGAGTTAGGTGTGTCATGGACACACCCGTGGGTTTTGACGTGACAGCTTATTATTTGTTCGCAAATTTTTCCACAACCTTATCCTTGTTCTTATACTACTTGTCCTATTAATTAGTCTTATACTTATTCAAATTGTTATTTCAACTCAATTTTGAATTTCTGACCCATTGCTTGTTCAAACCACTTTTTTATGACACCCTGTCACCCATATTTTCTCAATCTTTATCATAAATCTTATCCTTAGCGGGTCCACATCCTTGTTCTATTCCTTATCCAAATCCTTGTCCTCATCCTTTTTTTCAATCCTGCCCTATATACTGCTTTAAGTGTGCCTAAGTCTTTGTCCTTGTCCTTGTCCCAGTTGTTTTCCCAATCCTTGTCTGAATCCTTGTCTTTATGCTTGTCTAGCTTGCTCTTATCTTTGTCCAAATCTGTGTCCTACTCCTTATGTTATTCTTGGTCCTAATCTTTATCCACATCCATATAAAAAAAAAATTAATTTTTGATGTTAACTTTTTTTTTTTTTTAAAAAATTTTAAATTAATGTTTTTAATTTAAACACGGAGTATTTAAAACTTAATTTCTATTTTATTTTAAAGTTATTGTTAACGCCCAAACATTATTAGTTCTAAACCGCCACTGTGCACGGCGGTTTGTAGTATAAGAGTATATGAGCAACGGGTCCTCTCTCTACCTTGCATTCACTGCTTTTGCCTTTTTCATATAACTTCCCTAGTTTTAAGTTATTTTTTTGTCTATAAATAAATCAGTTATGGTACAGCATTGAAGCAGAGCTTATTTCTTATTTTTAAAAGCGCAGCTTAACTCAATTTTGAGTACAATATTAACTCCCCCAGTACAAACTAGTACTGGAGTCATCAGTTATATATTTGCTATTGGTTGGTACATCTATCTTAGCGTCATGCAATATATGTTATCCATGCGACGATGGTGCATTTAAGTAATTTTAAGCAATTCTCTGAATGACGCCATTAATTTTTGTTTTATTTTTATCATATGGCCAAAAATCGCAACTTTACTCTTGTTCCATAGAATTTATCGCGTCTATAATCTCGGAGATATAATTCCTTACAACGTTCTCTTTTTGTTGTTGCATTTTTACTGCATTCAGCGGTTGCCAAGGTGGTGAAGTTGCTCCAAATGTTTTTTTTTTATATTTTTGTTATGAGTCAATGCACCATTTTTGCTTTCGTAAAATAAAACTTTTCGTAGCAAATAATAATTAATTCCTTGCAACAATATTGCATTTTTGTGGCATAAGTTTCTATCTCCGCGATCTGAAGACGTCATATTTTTTTTTATTTTTATCGTAAAGCAAAGTATAAATCCTTAATTTTTGTTTGATACCATTCATCGTGTCGCACATATACACCGAGGTAATAATTCCATGCAACGCTGTTGCCTGATTGATCCATTTTCGATATTGTAGCGGCTCTCTCCGAATGCGAAATTATTTGACACATACCTACATACATACATATTCAAAATCAAATAAAAAAAATTGAAAAGCTCATTGACGTTTTTAAATTTCAAAAATTCACAACCGAAGTGAATTTATTACCTCATTTAGAAAATATTTTCGTGTGAGTTCTGTAGCTCAGAGCGTAAGGCGATTGCTTTATAAACGCTAGGTTGTGAGTTCGAGCCTCGACAATGTTAACGAATTGTTTGTTTCTTATGAAACAAATTCAAATTTTCAAAAATTCACCACAAAAGGTGAAAAAAAAATTGTAAAAACTAGTTTGTTTGATTTATTGCTATTTATATGTTATCTTTAAATAGATTGTGTAGCTTAGAGCGCACGGCGATTGCTTTATAATTGTGATGTTGAGAGTTCGAGCCTCGACAATGTCAATGAATTTTTTTTTTTTTTTTTTGTTTAATTATTATGGAACCATTTCGGTTTTTAAAACAAATTTTGTACTGATAAAATCATAATAGCTTCGAAATCTATTGTGAAGTTTAGACAAGACTAAAAACCAGAAAACATTAATTTAATAAAAAAAAAATTTGTAATATACCACGCTTTTAAAACGAACTAAAAAGTATAAAATAATTTCTGCTAGAGTGGGGCTTTTAGTTCTCATAAAAACGTGGGGCACATACTATAGAGAATATTAAGGAGTTAAGAGAGCCTTGGTATAGAAAGCATTTGTCCACTAAATAATTTCTCAATAATTCATCAGAGATTGGCATAGATAGGAAAATTTTTAACAAAAAATGCGTCATCCTTGATAACTTCGATAACATTAAAATTAAATAATTCTGAAACCCAACTTACTTGAACTGAAAGCAAAAGATGTCTTTAAACTTGAATCTGCCATCCATGCATGCACTTACATCCTGACAGTCAAGAAGTAGTATCATCAGGAACCAACGTTAATGCCAGTACAATAAGACGTGCATTAAATGCAAATGGCCTATTTGGAAGAGTCCCTCGAAAAAAGCCATTTATATCAAGAAAAAATCAAAGGCTACGCATGGGTTTTGTTAAAAAGTATGAAAATCATGAAATTTCATTTTGGAAAAACATAGTTTTCAGTGACAAAATCATATTCAAAATTTTTGGGTAGAAAAAATCTACAATAAATATAAAGAAGCAAAACTCAGGAGTTCAAGGAGCAAAATATTACTTCTACAATAAAGCATAGTGGGGGCTCGGTGATGGTGTGCGAGTGCATGACGGCAAATGGAGTAGGAAATGAAACGTTTATTGACAGTACAGTGAATAAATTCGATTACTTTAATATATGAAAGAACATTTGCCGGCCAGTGTTAACAAATTAGGACTGGATCGCTTGTAGATGTTTCAGCAGGAAAACGATCCGAAACATACAGCCAAGGTAGTGAAGGAATGGGTGCTATGCAAAACTCCAAAACAGCTGGATCACCCCCACAATCACCGGACCTCAAACCGATAGAATATTTGTGGGAACATCTGGAAAGACAAATAAGAAAGAGGACGATATCCAGCAAGGATTCGCTGAAAGCCATTTAACTTGAAGAATGCCACAAAATTTCATCAAACGTAACAACGAAATTCGTGGAATCAATGCCAAGACGGTTGATAGCTGTCACTTCAGCACGAAGAAAAGCAAAAAAAAAATTATTTATAATTGGACTGAAGTTATTTTTTCTTATTTACAACTTTAAGTGTACACTTTGTTTTGACTCGAAGAAAATGGAGTATTTTCCGTTTTTAAATTATGTGAAAATATTTTTGTAAAATAATTTATATTTTTAGTTAGTATATAATAAGAGCGTAAATTAATTTATTCCAAAAATACTAAAATTTTTTATAGAATTGCTTTTTAAAATATTGAAATAAAGTAAAAAGTATTAAAAAAATATGCTGTACACTTTGTTTTGACGCTCACTGTATATTAAAAATTTTTTTTACATAAACTATTATTGTCATTAATTCAAAGGATTGACCTTTGCTATCGTGTTATTACTTTTATCGTAACACCATTAATCATAGAGTAACATTTCCATGCAACGTCGTTGTATTTTAAAAAAAAATTTTTTTTTTTATTTTTTTGCAAACCTCAAAAATGTTTTGTTTATTGGCACACATTTCTTTCTTTTTTTTTTCTCATGAGGATATATTACAAATATTAAATTTTAATCTTAATTTGATTTTAATGAGCTATGCTTAAAAGTATGACACGATCTAGGCTAACACCTTGACACAGGGTGCCACGAAGTAGATAAAAACTCAGTTACTAATAAGCGTTCTCTCTGTCAAAAATAAATTCCGGGTAACTTTCTCGGCATAATTGGCAGTATAAGTAGAACCTAAGTAGCTTGAGTGGATTACAGGAAAAAATCATTCAAATACTACTGATGAATTGGTGTAACGTCCAACGAAACAGTCTGTATAGTCAAGCTGTGTGATTTGCTCTATACAGAGCCGTTGTTGTTGCCTTGTTTGTCTTCATGTTGTCTTGTTGTCAACATACTTGACCTAAAGCTCAAATTTGTTTTCATTATAAATATTAAATTTTACTCGTCAAATTCCCGAAATAAGAACTTTTTATATTTATACAAGTGCTCATGTCTAAAGTTAGAATACAGAGATTTAGGGATAAATTACCCTTTTTTACCTGAAGGTAATTAGTTTTTTACTTAAAATATTTAGTTAAGTTATTTGAAGAGTTTAAATGGTTAGAAAACTTGGCATAAATATAGAAGGATAAATAACTAAGATAGTTTTAAATAGATTTAGTTGAAATTAAAGTTGCCTTCACGAGATGAAATTTAAGTAAAAGTCAATTTTTTTTTTTTTTTTTTTTTTTGTCAGCTAAAAGTTTCAACATAGTTCAAAGAATACGAGAATTTTTTGTATATACCGCTATTTTTGAGATCGATATACTTTTTAAGCTCCTCCAACTCTTAACTTCACACACTCAGGTATACTGATTATTATAGAAAACTCTGATGACGAGCTGAAAAATTCGAGATTTTTTATTTTCTGTATAAAAAAAATCTTTCGTTTTTATGATGTAAAATAAAAATTATTTTGTAAAATATTTTCTTAAAGGCTCACATCTTTGAAAGTATCTCTTGATTTGTATTTGAAAAAAAATTAATTTTTTTTTACTTTTAAATTGTTTATTAATATTTAAAATTATGCCTAATTATGTATATTCAGCACTTACCTTATTTTTTGCTCGTAATCTTTTTAAGTCTCTGCTGCTTTTCGCTACTTTTAAGTCTATTGATGTAAATTTTTGCTTGTGTGTTTTTCTGACTTAGTTGATTGAATTATTTTGAAGAAGAAAAAAATTATTTTTTTTTTATTTTTTATTATTGCTGTTAATTAATTCAATCTGAAGGCCTTTCAAATATAATTTCGCATCCTGGCTGCTAAATCTTGTCCGAAGCAATAAAATCACTTTAAATTAAGGCAACAACGAAACAGAACGACAACAACACTGCAATAAACGGCTATGAAAACAAAAACAAAAACATTGCTTGTTTCATTTAATTTCACAAAATATGAACTTTACACAAAATTTACAGAAAAGTGTTTGAGTGTGTGCGTGTGTGTACGTGTGCGTGTATCAGTGTCGTCTTGTTCGTTTTGAGTAGCTGTGTGTGCGCTGTGCGTGTATGTGTTAATATGTATGCATGCAAACGGTAAAGTACTTGCACCTATGTATGCGTTATGATTCGTATATTTGTCTGTTTGTGCATGTGTATTTGTGTGTGAAAGTGTATGTGTGTATATGTTTGTGTCACACAACATAAAACACTTGTAACTGTTAATTTGCGTCTACCAATCTAGCACGACAAACAAGTTTTTCGACGTGCCCTAACTTAGCAGGACACGCGTTGAGTTAAGAAAAAAGCACTAAAAAGCTCACAAGGCAAGTGTTTATAAATTTTTATTTTGAATTTTTTTTATAAATTTTATTGCTATATTTTTAACAATTTTTTATTGAATTTTTTTTTTTTGTCACTTTTATTTTGTGCACTCACACAACTGCACGCAACAAGGATAACGACGAACGATATTCCAGTCAAACGATTTGTGGCAATTGGCGTCGTTTACGCGAATGAATTTGAAAAGGAATTGAATGAGCGCCAACAGTCGCTGCTGCTGGTGTTGACAATATTTGCTGCTGCTGCTGATACTATTTCTGCTGCTTCTTCTACGTTTGCGTCGTCGACATTTTCTGCTGCTGCTCTTGTCAACGATGCTAGCAATAATGTTGGCCACATACAGCTTTAGCATCAGCATCAACAACAGCTGGCGCCGCCGTCGTCGCCGTCATCGTTGGCATCACCTCAAACAGTTGCTGTACAAAAGCAACGAATGAGCACACGCTTCAACATAACGGTATACACGAACTCTGCACGAAGCTTTAACGAGCGAACAATGGTTATCATGGCATCGGTTGTTGCGGCCCATCAGCATCATTTTGTTTTCATATCCTTTATTTTTATAGTTTGTTTCTTATTTTTTTTTTTTCTATTTTTCATTCGCTCAGCGCCTTGAATGAGTCCTTGGCTATCGACTCGCTCTCATCGGTGTTCTACAATGTGTTGCTTGCTATTTTGCAGTTCGCTCTGTCGTCACCTTGTAGCTTAGCTGTAGCTTTGTCGCTTCAGCGAATGAACCCCTGCATTCACGCATATTCGACCAGTTTCCTTCGAGACACCAGTTGCCAGCACTTAAAAAATTACCCCTTAATTTCCCCTTAGCTTAGACCATTTATGGCGTAGTATTGAAAAGCTCAAATATCTGCTTGTCTGAGCTTTGATTGCATTCGATGTGTGCGTGTTTATTTTTAGCAATTCCTTCTATTATATATCTATTATTTTTATTATTTTCGTCCTGAGCTTTTCGCTTGCATAGATAGTGTGCATAGAATTAGGTAGAATTTTCTCTATTTATTTTTCTATTTCAAGGTACTTTTGCATTTGAAGGCATCATTGCGAATTTATTTGGCTTTATCAGTGATGCACCAATTAAATTAAATTTTCATTTTTGCGAATCACAAAAATAAGTAAATAAAAAAAAACGTGTGGCTCTCGGGACCATATCGAAAACCCACCGTTTTTTAACAAACAATTTTTTTTAAATTATTATTGTTTTCACAAGAAATAAAAATATATATTTTTGTACAAGAATTCGTCTCAAAGCATTTTCTATATAAAAATATATGAATACCAACATAAACTTGATTAATATAACATCAAGCTAACATTTTTAATTAAACATAAACATTAATATATAAATGTATAAAAAACATTATTTTTGGAATATACCATAAGATAAGGTCCCATTGACTAGAGTCCTTATTAAGTTACCTAATGAAGCAATATACTTTGTAGTGTTATATCATTCAAATTTACAGCAGTGGTGAATACATTTCCATGGTGAGTTTTATATGATGCATGCATAGTTGCAGCGGATTTACTTATTAGTGAATAACACAACCATTGTTCATAACACAAATATATATCATATGTAGCGGAACACACAGGGTGTTGAGTGCGGTCAAAGTGGTGACAGTTTACCGCTATATCGATATATAATTGTACTCTCCATATTAAAGTGTTGTATATATATGCAGCTTAAGATGTTTTACTTTAGAAAGAAATTTGGGGTTATGTTAGAAATAACTTCACTCAAATAGTGAGGGCGTTATTATTTGAGAGCAAAATATTTGAAAACTTCTTTTTACAGCAACTCGTTTCAAACCCTAACAACTTAACAAACTATTGGGCTATAATCTGATCCAATCTGATCTAATGATGATCCTAAATCTGAGGTGATTGGTATTCATCTGATCTATGTCTCCAATATTTATGGTTTAAAGACTAATATGATATTTTCTTTATATTATTTTAGCTCCGTTTTTAATGCCCAAAAATAGGCATGGTGGGTAGAGAAAAATATATACATTAATGAAAAATATATACATTTGTGATAAGCATCATTCGCAGAATCGATTTAGCCATGTCCGTCTGTCTGTCCGTCATCACGATTAATTTTTTTTTTAAATGATTATTCGAAAATGAGTAAAATTGCATAAAATACACGCCAGCCTCTCATACAAAGTGACGTCATCAAAACGGTAAAATCTCTTAAAATTTCACAAAAATTAATTTAATGACTTAACATTTTTTTATACTATAAGCTTCGATTTGGAATATACCCTCCACGTTCTAAATTTTTCAAAATATAATGAAAAGTCCACCTATTTATTCCAAATTTTGTCGCTTAGCTCCCACATAGTAACGTCATCAAAAAATTAAAAACCTTATTAATTTCACAATACATATTTTGTTGTATATAGTTTATTTTAAACAAAAGCTTAAGTACTATATTCAAATGTGCTTTGAACTTAAACTTTGGAAAAATTTAATGAAAATCACTCTTACCTCCCTTACAAATTGACGTCATCAAAATAATAAAACCTTCATAACTTCAAATTCAAACACAGCTGTAGAGGACATGAGACTTAATGGTTTAAGACTCACTTGTGTAACAGTACAACATATACTGAAAAGTCTTTCGAATAAAGTTTAAGAATAACTGCAAAAAATTTTTTTTCTTAGTTTCAATGCTTCAGAAGTACTGGAAGAGCTGGTTTTATGCCAGGTTATACCAGCTGTATACCAACGTTTTACTCTCACGTTTCAGAGCCACATTTTAAAAGCAATTGTACTATCCTCGATAATGTACGACCAAACTAATAAATATGTATTACGTACGCGTCCACCAGCGTATTCGCAAAAAAGCCGTACATGACAATGAATGCAAAGAATGAAGGGGAGGGCATTGTAGAGCGTACAGATGTATCACAGAAATTTGTATGTGAACAGGAGTTGAATAAGGCTATATGGACTTTAGGAGTTTTAATGGGTTCTATGGACTTGAACTTGTACAAATATCGATTATTTTTTGACCCATTGGCACTTTTTTGAGCTTTGTAAAAGTCTTGGATTATAATCCATGATTCTAAGACCAATATGTTTACAAGGATTACATCCAGAAATATAAAAATCATTGTCATTTTTGGTTTTCTGGACTCTTTTTATTTGCCAAGTAGATTCCACAGAGATTACATATGAAAATAGTTGTTTTATTTCAATTATTTGGGTTTTATAGACTCCTAATACAAAAATCTATGATTAAACAGCCAATTCAAACAGGCTTTTGAATTAAATATGAATAAAAATAAAAAAAAAAATAGGTCACAGGGATTATCTATGGAAGTAGTTGGATTATGGATTTTTTTTTTTTGCCTTTTTTTAGTTTTGTGGACTCCATACATTATTCAAGTGGAACTTATTTAGCATAAACTGATAGGTTTTTGTCCATGAAGTCCATAAAATATGTACATAAAAGTTTCAATGACTCAACTCAGCTGAAAATTTTTCTTTGCACTTTTTTCATGCCTGCCGTGTACGACTCACGAACTGTTTATGACCATCAAAAGTCTTATCTGGGCTCTTTTTCATGAGCACGTTCGTTTTGGTAGAAACCCTTTTACATTAGTCAAGAATTGACAGCAATTTTACGAGTTTGCGGAAATTGCAGAAATTGCGGAGAAATTTGCTGAGAATAAACACGGACGGTACGCTTGTGTTGTACTGTAAATTTTTTGGGTTCAAAAGAGACCGTCAAAAAATTGCTTTCAATGGATTAAAAAAAAGGGATCAATGTCAAAGGGGCCAATCATCATGTGCATTCATTTCGAATGCTTTCCCAAAAAGAGCAAAACGATTTGAACGAAACGAGAAGAAGAATGGAACATTTCGTTCATGAATTCGCAGAGTTTATGGCTTTATTTAACCCTGCAGTAGTCGCGCGGATTACATATGTAATCCAGTCATGCAAAATTATGAATTTCACAATTGTCTGCAATCGATATTCACTGATTTTACGTACTATAAGAATTATGTTTATGTTGTTTTTTTAAATAAATATAATATAAAATAAAGTAATAACAAAAATTAAAACACATAACTAAGCATTTTCAAATTGCCATCTCTTATTTTAAACTATAAAAAAACGGATTACATATGTAATCCGCGCGACCACTCTCGTCACATTTAGGTACGCGACTACTGCAGGGTTAATTTAATTTTTTTTCATATTGACAAATCTCTTCCCATACTGATCTGGAGAATTTTGTGTGTCTTTGTCTCTTGTGCATTGCTTACAGCTCACATACCCCAATGCGTGCTTACAGAGTAAGCTACTTGTCATCAGTGTTTAAGGGACCCTTCCAGAAAAAGCGAATTAAAAACAGGCATAACTGACCTCGGCTCTACATAGCAACAACCTAAATACCTTGTCTCAAATTAAAGTTATTAAATTTCATCTCTGTAACATTCTTATATATATATAATGTTGTCTATCTCTCTTTATTTTACAACAAAACTCAAACTCAGTGATGAATGGGTTTCTTTATCTCTCAAACCCAGTGGTAAATGAATACAAAAGGTTGCCGAATATTTGTAATGGGTGATTTTTTTGAGGTTATGATTTTCATGCATTAGTATTTGACAGATCACGTGGGATTTCAGACATGGTGTCAAAGAGAAAGATGCTCAGTATGCTTTGACATTTCATCATGAATAGACTTACGATCTGCCACAACGTCGAATTTTCAGTGAATGGGCCCTAGAAAAGTTGGCAGAAAATCCGCTTTTTTATCGACAAATTTTGTTCAGCGATGAGGCTCATTTCTGGTTGAATGGCTACGTAAATAAGCAAAATTGCCGCATTTGGAGTGAAGAGCAACCAGAAGCCGTTCAAGAACTGGCCATGCATCCCGAAAAATGCACTGTTTGGTGTGGTTTGTACGCTGGTGGAATCATTGGACCGTATTTTTTCAAAGATGCTGTTGGACGCAACGTTACGGTGAATGGTGATCGCTATCGTTCGATGCTAACAAACTTTTTGTTGCCAAAAATGGAAGAACTGAACTTGGTTGACATGTGGTTTCAACAAGATGGCGCTACATGCCACACATCTCGCGATTCTATGGCCATTTTGAGGGAAAACTTCGGAGAACAATTAATCTCAAGAAATGGACCGGTAAGTTGGCCACCAAGATCATGCGATTTGACGCCTTTAGACTATTTTTTGTGGGGCTACGTCAGTCTACAGAAATAAGCCAGCAACTATTCCAGCTTTGGAAGACAACATTTCCGAAGAAATTCGGGCTATTCCGGCCGAAATGCTCGAAAAAGTTGCCCAAAATTGGACTTTCCGAATGGACCACCTAAGACGCAGCCGCGGTCAACATTTAAATGAAATTATCTTCAAAAAGTAAATGTCATGGACCAATCTAACGTTTCAAATAAAGAACCGATGAGATTTTGCAAATTTTATGCGTTTTTTTTAAAAAAAAAGTTATCAGGCACTTAAAAAATCACTTTTTAGTAAAATCACCTTATTCGATATTATTCTGTGCCATCCTACTACACCCATGGGACTTCACGATACAAAAAAGGCAGACATAAATGAAAAATTGCTAAAATTGCCTCATTCTAACAGCTCCATTTAAGCTTTAGTTGCTTCATTTAAAGCTCCCGCAGCTCCATTTAAAGCTTAATTTCTAATGCTGTCAAGAAGGGCACGTAGATTGGACAAGGTGCACGAAGAAGTGAAGGAGAGACAAACAGTTGGAGCGCAAGAATACTCAAGTGTGTGTAATGTTTGTGCTCTTATTATAAGCCCAAATAAAACAAAACTCAGCAAGAACGAATGGACAAACCAAAGGATATTAATCATTCTAACAAGGATGATAACATTGAGACACTGCTCAATCTGTGTCAAGAGTTACTCAATGAGTTTAAGTGAAGGGGTAGGATTAGGCTACTTTAGTCTATTATAAGCAAAAAAGCTTAAATTAAATTTTTATACAGGGTGAGAAAATTTAAGTCCATACTTGAAAGCAGCTTTAATGTGCTTTAATATATTTTTTTATAACATTTTATTTTAACCATTATTGCAAATTATAAGAAAACTTTCCATTAAGTTTGTAACTTATCCATTTCCCATTTAACACAGTTTTTTTTTTTGTTTTTATTTTACTGCAATTGTTGCTGCTTCAAAACATACCATGAACCACTAGTTTTAAAGCTGCCACAAAAAGAGAGCAACATTCGGAGAGCAAGAAATCTTGAAAGTAACACATTGTGCGCTCTTTTGAACTTTCGAGTGTTAAAAGTGTCTGATGTGTTTCACATATCCTTGAAGCTCCTTGATTATGATTTCAATTATTTTTATTTAAAATGCAAACAGCTAGCTAAAGATACTCATGCATACAAAGGTTCTCTCTCATACACAGATGTCGTCTGCTGGCTGTAAGCACAGACACAACTTAAGAGGTGCTTTAGTTGTCTAGAAGTTGGTTTTTCTTTTAGGTGTGGAGGAGCAGAGGAAATATGTATATAGGGATGGTTGGGTTGGCTGTCATAAAAAAAGATATAAATAGTAAAAAACTTAACATATGCATCCTGCGGAAATATTATGACAGCATCTGCGTTAGGAAGCAGCAGGTGCTTCTGATGATTTAGGGATGCTGTGTGTTTAACGATTGAGGATGGAAAATTTAACCAAAGCAACAAGGTTATTTTTATAAGAAATCGTAAGAGTTTCGAAGTGTACATGCATATGTATATATTGAAGGACGAAGAGCCACCAAAATTTGTAGATGTTTTTAAAAAGTTGAAAAATCCCAAGGCTTGCACTCAATATGGTTGAATCTAAAAACAAAACCTTGCAAGCAGTGCCAAATTCAGGTTCGAGATGTGCATTGGTACACTCCAAGTAAAGGACCCGTAAAGTGTGCTGAGGAATTAAAAAAAAAAAATGTATGCGTAAGAACCCTTTCTTAAATAAAGAGTTATCCATTTCGGGTATCGAAAAGTGCAGCTCTGGCATTTGGCAGTTGTCAAACGTTCATGACATCCAAACTGATTTTTGTGTAGTTAAAGGTTTATTACCGTCTTACAATGTGGAACGTTTTACCACCGAATAACGCTAATAACGCGAATAACGTTAAAATTGTTAAATTGTTGATTTTTGTTAAATGCTGATTTTTCGAAGCAAATTTTCTTCAGCGTTTAGGGCCACTTCGCGCTAGGTAGATACGGGAATAATCAAAATTGCCGTATATGGGACTCTGAAAATCCCCAAGCGATTGTGAAGAAACTATTACATTAGCAAAAAGTGGTTGTCTTGTGTGCAAAATGGTCTGGTGGAGTCATTGTTGGTCCGTATTTTTTTGAAAGCGTTCAAGGAGCAACCGTTACAGTCAATTCTGGGCGCCATAGCAGCGTGTTAACATGTTTTTTTTTTTTTTTTGTTTAATTAAAGATATAGATCTGGACGATATGAGGTTTTAATAAGATGGGGCTACAAGCCACACAACAGCATCAATAAGGGCTTTGTTTCAATAGAAATTTCCAGGGAGAGGAGATAATACCGTCTGTATTATTTTTATAAAAAAAGTTTTATATTGCAATTTGGAACAGCTATAACTTTCTTGTGTCAAGACCAAATAAAACACTTTTTGGGCAAGAAGTGGAAAAATTTTCAAGAGTTTCATTTTATTAGAAAGAAAAATTGAGTTCAGGGGGTGTAAATTGAGGTAACAAAGATTACCAATTGAATATGACTTCGGAAGTCCAAAAGCTCTGAGAAAATGTTGTACTAGTTAAGGCCTTTTTAATGCTATATCGTTCCCTAAGATCGAAAATAAAATAGATATTTTATGGAGGTTAGACCATTTTGGTGGTTTTTCATAAAAAAAAAAAATTTTTTGGAGTTGTTTCGAGGACCTATTTAAAAGAGAGTCCCCTTTTTTTATTGTGCAATTTGTTTTTTTATTTTATTTTTATTTTTTTTTTTTTTTATGGTGACCGACCCACTCTAGAGTGTATTTCAGTGTAGCCTTGATATCAAATACAACTGTTACAAAAAAATACGAAACGAAGCAAGCAAAGCATATTCTGAAAGCTCTTAAAGTCAGCGTATCGAATAAAAAACAGAAACTTCATAAACTTTTACTGGCTATATTTAAATATATATTTTAAAGAAGTACCTACTGAATTTTTCATTGAATAAGCATATGAAGAACCTTATAAACTGATTTAAACGACCTTTTCGACATATGTATATCTCGGAAACTACGTGAATTTGAATGAGAAAACTACCCGAGAACTAACATTTGACGGGATATTCGGAAAAACCCCCAAATATATAACGACTGATTTTCACCGTATATCTCGAAAACTATTATTCCTACAGAAATGCTATAATTCCTAGAGAATTGCTCTGATTTCCATATCCATATCTTTACCTACCTCGGCAGACACACGGTCGTAATTCTACTGACATGTATTTACATTTACAAGTCTTATGGATAATCTGAAATAAGGCTGGGCAGTTCTACTGCAAAATTGTTGATTTAAAAAGATTTTTGTTTAAAAAAAAGTGTCAGATTCTCGGAGTACCAGAGTTGATATGGCATAAAAGTGGTGACCTATATGTCACTCACAGTCAAGTGCGATATGCTATATGCCAAATCCAATAGTGGTGACTATTGTCATAACAGTCAAGTGCGATATGTAATATGTGACTGGCCCTTCGGAGAGTATAGTGGTTGTGGTAGCTCAATGTCACAAGCAGACCTACATTGGTCGGCGTGGAGTTTTCCAATTGCACGCCACATTATGAACTTAATATACTCCTAACGCAGTACAAATGGGTTTATATAAATTTCGAATCAAGTCTTTCTTATCTTTGGAAAATACTTTAGTTATATACTGTGTTAATTTTGATTACATAAAAACATCTTTACAAAAGTTAAAAAAAAATTGTGGTATTTGCATGGCCGAAAAATTCCCTTTTTGAATATCTAAAATTATCTCTGATTTTCATTAGGAACTATCAGTTTTATCCTTAACTCATAATTTTATAATCTCATTTTTTATTTTTAATTTAAAAGACTACGATCGAATTATGCACAAAGTTTTCATGTTGAAACATATTTTCTAGAATCAAGAACAGGAATTCTCTTTTAAGAGAATTCAAAAAATGCATTGAAAATACATATTGCAACACTTAAAATGTGTTAAAGGGTTGTCGCATTATTTTGATTGAATGAATGGATTATCACATCATTGTTATCCAAAAAGGGTCATTCAAAGGGATTCACTATAAGAACGTTAAAAAAGGGGAAAATTTAAATCTCCCTAAAATAAGACTCATACGGAAACTTTCAAAACGCCGATGCACGTATGTATATTTTTTTTTGTCCCCCCCCCCCCCTCTTCTCCGTTGTCAGAACCTTGTTATTTTTTTCGTGTTGAACAGTGAATTCGAATTCACAGAAAAGGAGTCAAGAAAAATCAAAACTAGCAGCTAGGTTCTCGTCAAATCTTGGAAATGCTTTTTTTTTTTTGTTCGTCTCTGTACCATCCACCTTTATAAGCAATCGAGTTAGGAATGCAGAAAATTAATCTGTAGGCATTAAAGCTTAAAATGCGTAAGTTTTCCAAAAATCTTTTGTTATGTGGAACCAATTGATTTTGGCTTTTGCAATGGAATGAAGATTTGTACAATATGCTTCAAGAAGGTCCTTCACGGTCGAAAACTGATTCGAAGTCTTACTTGTTTATCTATTTATAACTTTTGATCCGAATTAACACCAATTCTTATGCTCGTATAATTCAATATTTAAATGAATATATTTTTAATATTGCTAAAACAATAGGTCTTTTATTAATAAAAAAACCAACACATCACACTTTAGTTGCACGTATCTTATCTTAATTTTTTTCTGTTTTCTTTAAATAAACAGCGCATAAGGCATATCTCGAGCAAACAAATCAAAATATATGCACAAAACAAACCAAAAAAAAATATAATAATCACTGGCCTAACAAACGTAAGCTTGACCCAAAGAAAGAGACGATTACCACGCAATATGCCATGTGCTACGTTGGCCAAAAAAACAAAAAAGATAGATGAAATTAACTTACTAATCACTTCATAAGTTTAAAATAAAAAGCAATTCATGTCGTTATAGAAATTCTTTATTAAAATTAATTTCGTATTTTAACTGCTTTGAACAGTGAAGTCGAATATTTGTTTCTTTTAGCTTATACAATTTATACAACGAAATTAAATTACTTTAAATTAAAATAATAATAATTATTACACAAACGTTTGCAATTCGACAAAATAATGTTAATTTCTAATGGAAAAAAGAAAAATAAAGTTTAAAGCAAGCAACAACAAGCAGCACTAAACACTTTTCTTCGTGGCGTCTTCAATTAACGAAGACAATATTAATTAATTAATGAACAATAGAGTAGAGATGAAGAAAAAGTTTTGGCGCACTCGAGTCACTTGCTTTCTCCAACTAGGTGCTTTGCTTTATTCGTCGTTTAAGAGACGCATGATTGAAAAGTTTGGATTCGACAGAATTGGCACGTTTCAAAATTAAAACAAACTTCCGACACAGCGCCACAAAAACGTGCGTCCTGCAAATGCAAAGTACGTCGTCCCTTCACACGGTTAAAACTCGATACTTAACTTAAGAAAAAAGGGATGTAGTAGAAAAATTAATTTCAATAATTCTCATTTGTTGTTACGAACATTGGTACAAAATAAAATAAAAAAAAACCGATGTGAAGTTAAAGTTTCAGTGAGTGAATCTTTAAACTGAGTGAATGGGATGAGTTGTTGGTTATTGAATTGATGCAGTCTTTTTAACGAACTAATCGTCGCCAGCGGAGCGCTTAACCTTGCGCTGCTTGGGACTTTGACCTTGTTTGGGACTGCTTGGTTTCGAGGCCTTTGGCGAGGTTTTGGGGGTACGCGATTTTGGTGATGATTTTTCTGTAAATTGAATTGATTGAAAACTTTAAGCTAGTAATAGAAAAGTGGTTTACTTACGTAAAGCACGTAGCGTTTCTTCGGGCAACCATTCATAGTCGATGTTGCCATCATTGGTGGTGCCAGTTTCGATAGTCTTCTTGGCCGCGGAACGCTTCCTTTTGCCCGATGAACCCAGCAGGTATTGTTGGCCAATAACCAATAGCAAGACAACGATACCAGCCATCAGAATATACAAGAAGAAAGTTTCGCCATCGAGTCCCTCATCGATTTCAGATATCAGAATAGTTTCATTAAAGACGGCCTCAGTGTACTGTGCACCGGTAGCATCACGATAGTTCAAGGCAATGTTCAAACCAAAAGGACGTCCAGCGTACTGATCAGAAGGCACAAAAGAGTATGAGACTGTAGCCTCAGAACCTGGCAGCACTTCGCGATTATAGGCCACAGCGGAGAAATTCTGAATGAAGTAATTGAAGTCCATGGGATAACGGAAGGATGCCTCGACATTCTCAATGACGAACTCTTGTTCTCCCTTGTTGAGGAAGCCAATTAAAAATTCAACGGGTTTGCCTCCGGGCAAATCCATTTGTTGACCAGACGTATAGAGAGGTTTGGTGAAGAGCAAATAGGTGTCGGCAAAGGGTGAAGCAGTTGTCAATGATTCCGTATCGTCATCAGTCTCCACATCCTCACCGGTGACTGCACCATCTTCGCTATCAACATCGACCAAGTCCTCCTCTTCGATTGTGTCTTCAGCAAAGGCAGAGAATTTGTTGGCTGCGTTGAGGAAATAGAAATAAAAGTTAAATTAAGTGGTGTATAGCATTTTCAAGTGGTTTAGAAAGTGTTTTTAATCCCAGTCGAGAATAACATTTTGACAGTCTGCCAACTGCCTTGACGTTAGTCGTCATCTATTGTATGAAATTGCAATTTCATCCAGTTTGGCGCCTGGAACACCTGGTAGTAAATTACCTGGGTTTATATTATTTCTGCGCTGCTTTTAATCATGTCAGTCACAGTCAATCGGCGTGTGCCACGTCGTCGTCGTTGGCAGCGACGTTTAGTTTGGTTCACTGTGTTTGCTTTTTAGTTATCTATCTTTTTTACCTTTTATTTCTAAACTTACGTGCATTAAATGTACAAATAATAGTTGGCAGCACCAGCAGCAAGATTAATAAATAATTCCTCATTTTTATTTAATTGAAGATTTGCAAAAATTCCTTAAAACAAAACCGTATCCAATGCGGGAAAACAATTGTTCGCAGACCAAAGACGTGACAGCAGAACGTGAACGGAAATTTTGTTTCTGCAAGATGCGGCAGCGAACGACAAACGATATCAAAAACGAGCAGCACACGAAGTTCGCCCCGAACAAATGACGTTGCTTGCGTGCCGCGACTTTCACTGTCAGATGGCTCCAAAGTCTCCAAAACCTATTACGTGGAGCCGAAGTCTACACATAATGACAGCTGCTTAATAGAGAAGCGTTCAGAGAGACGTTGAATTGAAGTAGTGTGGTATAGACTATTAAAGTTGATTTCCTTTTTCAATTCTGAGCTAGGCAGTTGCTGCCAATACGGTTGGAGAAAACAATTCACTAAAAATTTTATAGGAAATGTAATAGCGGTAATGAATGGTGTAGACTACATAATGAGAACTATACTGTAATTACTGGTATAATTATTACAAAGTAGCAACAATTCAACTAGGTAAAGTCGATTTCTACATTATCGACTTTATCTAGATCATCGACACATTTTTCTACTGTCCTCGGCTATATCTGTGGTAGAGCTTTGTGTATAGAACCAACTTCAGATTGAATTTATTAATTCAGAACTAAACGAGGTTTCAATTTTTTATTTTAGGTACTAAACTTTTTTGCTAATTTTTGTGTATAGTTGCGCTTAATAAACATTATTTTTTGCATGTTTTAAAATAAATTAAAGCTAAAAAAAAATACATATATATAGTTTAAAGTTAATTTAACAGTCCATTTAAAACTGACATATCTCTTAATTTTAGGAAAATTATTATAATCTCCTTAAATATACGTGTAAATTTTTCGAAAAAAAAATTTGTTTTTGTTTATTGTGTTCTTTATAGTTTTAAGAATATTCACTCACATTTTTAAATCGATATTTAAAAAAAAACAGAAGTTATAACAGTTTTCGTTAACCTATGTCTAAGCTCCATACAACAAATAAAAAACTCTAAACGCGATTTCCTCGAAACTAGTTTTTTAAAACGGTTCGATAGATAACTTGAAATCTATTGGTTCATTTTCAATGATTTTTTTTGCATTTTGTTCGTTATTTTTTTTTTTTTCTTTAAGCATCCCCTCTAAATTCAAGTATCTATTTTTTTTTATATAAACAAAAAAGCGCTCGAAAATGTATCTATTTTTCAAACTTCTTACTTCAACTTCCGCCATAATAAAAAAAACCCCGGGGTCTTGCGTAAAGGGGATGCTTAATATAAGGTCTATGCTTTAAAATGTCATTTGATTTTTTTTGTTTCCGATATATGGGAGAGGCCATATCCATCGAACTGGTTTGGATGTCTTTTTTTCAATGCCATTTTCAGAACCCTCCATATAAAAGCCAGAACTGTATTTAAAAAAAAAATATTTTTATAAAGTATTTTTATGTACAATAACCTGTATAAATTTAAAAAAAATAATAACTTCTTATATCTAAAAAAACACAAAACAAGTTTTTATGCTGTAAAAATTTTTCGGAGCATAAGCTCCTTTTATTCCCAGTGATATACCCTACATGTCGGCATTTTGGTGCCGTTTATTAACACTTTAATACAAATAAGTACTTGTTAATCTCTACCTTTTCATAGTTTTAAATAGTATTTCTTTTAAAGTGAACTGTTTTGAAAGTTTTTTATGAATTTTTAATTTCCACAAATGTATGATATCTTGTTATTAAACTAAAAAATCGGAACACTCTGCGAAAGATATATAACAATTTTGTGTTTATGGTGACTATATACCCAGAGGCCGGAAAAAAAGTCATGTTTGTGAATTTTTTTGAGGAAACTTTAAAGATATTTTTAAATGTTGATTTTTATACTTCAAAATATACACATTCAAGAGTATATTTAGTTTTTTTTATGAAAAAAAATTTAATATCAAGGCAGATACAGCATTTTTTATAGAGCGCTGTGAAAAAAAGGTGAAAAACGGTGACCAAGATTATAAATAAAATAAATAACTGGCCATCTCAGCCCTTGAAAGGACTTTGACCAGCTTCTTATGATCAATTATGTTGTGCGTGTTATTAAGTTTGTACACAATTGACCGAGAACCGGACCTACATGTTTAACGCCGACTCCGAACGGTGATGAACGGAATGTTCTTGTTCTCAAGAAGATTTACATGGCATTTTGATTACTCTCTGAGCTTTGCCATTGTCTGCAGAGAGATGGCAGCCGTACAGAAAAATTATTTTAATTCAAATAATATTCTGTCGCTGCTGGGGTTCGAACCTGGGTCTCCAGGTTCGTTGACATAGAGGCCACGCACTTTAACCAACTACGCCACGGACGCCACCATGGTGACCAAGATTGCTCCTCCCAAATTCATCTAAAACAAAAAAACGAAAAATATTAATAAACTAAATACTTAAAACTCGTACTTGTCATAGCCGATTTGGAAAATATTGATTTTTCACAAAATGGAGGACAGAGATAATGAGATTGGAAACTTCGGCGATAGAGATAGCTGAAAAAAGAGATAGCTGCATGCTAAAATGCTGTCAATACTGAGGCAAATATTATAAATGTAAAATTTCATGACAAACTGACCCCTCTCCCTATATTCACCGCTCTCCAGGGAAATTAAGCGCTGGTGAAAAATAATTTTTTCAGCGAAACCACCACCACACACATAGGGAAAAACTAACTTACAATTTTTATTCAAGCATTTTCATGCATATAAAAAACAAAACAGAGTTTTTAAAACAAAAATATAGTTGTTGTTGAAAGGAACTGAATTATATTTTTATGTTAACGACAGTACATGTCAATAGAACAAGTGTTTTTATTTTAAATTCAATTTTTTTCTATCAAAAATATTTTTTTCTATTATAAAAGAAACTCCATAAATAAGACTGACAATACTCACATTTCTGTATTGACAAAATTTCTTTATCGACTTTTATTAACAAAATTTTTGCTCAGCTAAAAACAATTTTTTTTTTAAATAGGCAAGACTTTTTTGGGTGTAGTGTCCATTTTTGACAACTATGAGGTAAACTCACATACACAGTATGTGATTGCATAAAAAACTGAAGAACAAGCATTTTTGTGAATTCTGTCAAAATCAACCGAATTCACAATAGAAACGAAGTTTCCCATCTCATTATCTCTGATTCGAATTCTGAATTTTGTATTCTACGACTGAATTCCCAGAAAGTTTGCAATAATAGTTGGTAGAAATGCGAAGTTTATAGAAGACAGCTTTCTCTAGACATTGACATTGAATATGATTGAAAATTAAGTTCATCTCGTAACTCCCATTTTAATTCCAATAGCATCAAAAAAGTAGCAAAAAGTATTAAAAAGTTAAATTAATTGTGTAAGTAAGTGATCCTTAGCACAAAGAGCAAGCATGTCAGAAAAAAATTTTTTTAACAAACCTTAATTTTCTATCTTTCTAAATTCAACCACTTTCTGTTCTTGTTTTCCTTTATTCGTTCTCACTACATGTCCTTGTCTTACATTTTTTCGACTGCCACATTGCTTCAGCAACTTCGATGGTATGTTGTAAAATGATTTGACGTTTGTTATTCCAAAATATAATGCCTCTTTAATAAACAATCTCATTACGGATTAATTCTTTAATTTTGATTTTAATTTTATACGTAATAAATAGGTAATCTTATATATTAATACGCAAACATCGAATGTTGTCGTACACTTTTTCAATATTTATTTTAGAATAAGGACAATGAAACGTATATCATTCAAAAAGTACTGCACCATAGATGTGCCGAATTATGTTAGATTTTAAATTGATGGCCTTTGACCCGAAATTTTACGGTTGAAAGTTTATATTAATTTTAGTTAGGGATCTCAGAACTAGGAACAGGTAGAATGAAGAATGAGGTATCGGATGAAAGGTCTGCACAATATGATTGGCTGCACAATATGATTGAATATTAGATTGGTGACCTTTGACCTCAAATATGAGCGGAAAAAGAGCATTTATTAAATAAAATCCAAGCAGTAAGAGATGGAAAAACATGATATAAGAGAAAAATTTAGACATTCATAAGATGTGCAAAAAATACTTTGATATTTTTCACCATCGTTTACGGTGACCCTACAATAAGCACTTTTTCATGTAACAAGTGTCAATATATTTTGTAATGGTAAAATTGCTTACAAATAGTAAATTTTGAAAAATGTCCGTTATTTTGACATCAACATTATTGTGATATCTCGAAAACTATAGATGTTCTCAGTACAACGTTTTTTATATGAAAATTCGTTGGTTGAGAAAAATAACGGTATACGAAAACTTTTTTGCTAATATTTTCCACGAATAGTATGTTAAAAAAATTTCCCGTTATTATGACACCAAAAGTATTGCGATATTTCGAAACCTGTAGATTTTTTCCATGCAATGCATTTCTTTAAGCAATGTCAGCCTCAGAATGAGAAAAAAACAATTGATATTTCAAATTTTGATTTTGCAAGCAAATATCTCAGCCATTTTTCAATCGATTTTCATTAAATTTTCTTTGTCTGAAAGTTTAATTAAATGACTTTGGAGAAATAAGAAAAGATTTACCGTTAGCTCACCAATACAATTTCTTTTGTTGTTTTCAAAAAAACTCTAAAATATGCAATTTTTGCTCAAAAATTAGACCAGACATTCTTTTTTTGTAATTTATTTTTTTTCTATTTTCTTCTCTCACACTCTTTCATATAACATATCATTTATTTGCAAAAATTGCTTCATTTTGACACATAATTTAATTAAGTGTTTCTATCATCGAAAATCATGAGCTACCCCCTATGATTTTTTTGATGAAAATTACATTTTTCAAAATGTTGTTTTTGTATTTTTTACAAAGTTCTTCAGCTTAAAAAATAATTTCTGTGAAAAAATTTTTCAAATATTTCGAATCACTGCAGAGTTATATACACAAATCTATGTTTTAAGCCATATCCTTATCTTTTTTTTTTTTAGCTTTGAACCAAGGATTTCAGGTGGAATACCTTTTCAGTCAAGTCTGCCTTGGTTCGAAATGTTGTGATAGATTAGTGGGAAGGAAAGGTCAATCATTGAAGGTCAGTCATTGAAACAGGTGTAGGATGTTCTAAGCGTGGTGGAAAGCCGAAGAAACATGTGAATTTGAATCAGAGGCAAGTGTTATGCCTTTACCTCAGTCAATTCAAGTTATAAGGCAATCTCATCCACAAACTTCTCTACCATCAACTACAACTTCATGTCGTAAATATTGATGAATTTTTAATTTTCAGTTGATTAGAAATGAAAGAAAATTAAGAAAGGTTTAAAGCGAAGGACCATGGCCTGGCCGGGAATCGAGCCCGGGACCTCTGGGGTGGCAGTCAAGCACGCTACCAACTCGACTACCGAGGCCGCAACTTATTTGGGACAAGATTAGGCAAAGTATAAGGACAATTGGACAAGGAATAGAACGAGGATTTAAACATACTAACAACAAAATTTACGACATAGGTTTAGAAAGGATGTGGGAGCAGGATTAGGAAAGGATTTTAACAAGGGTAAATTCAGGATGCAGGATTTGAGCACAGATTAAAACAACAGTTTGGAGAAACATATACTACGTTTCCATGGCGAGTTAACTCGGGGTTGGGGTTTTCGGCTAGTTTCCATGTACTATGATTCCATGGCGAGTTAACTCGGGGTTAGGGTTTTCGTCGAGTTAAGAAAATGGCGTCGCTAACTCGATAGTGTTTTCATGCACAGCTTCGAGTTGAGTCAAACTTGTCAATTTCATTTGCATTTTTGTTATTGTTTTACTACCGAAATGGATACTAAATGGCAGCATTCACTTTGACAGATAGAACCCAGTTAAATCTTACAAGTTTCGTGGAGTTTCGTGGATTTAACGAAACTCAACTCAACTCGCGTTTCCATAGCGAGTTAACCCCGAGTAAACCCCGAGTTAACTCGCCATGAAAACATAGTAATGGAGAGTTAACTCGGGGTTTACTCGGGGTTAACTCGCTATGGAAACGCGAGTTGAGTTGAGTTTCGTTAAATCCACGAAACTCCACGAAACTCCACGAAACTTGTAAGATTTAACTGAGTTCTATCTGTCAAAGTGAATGCTGCCATTTGGTATCCATTTCGCTAGTAAAACAATAACAAAAATGCAAATGAAATTGACAAGTTCGACTCAACTCGATGCTGTGCATGGAAACACTATCGAGTTAGCGACGCCATTTTCTTAACTCGACGAAAACCTTAACCCCGAGTTAACTCGCCATGGAAACATAGTAATGTATGGGTACCATAACCACGGCACTAGGAAAGTTAAATTAGAAAATTAAATGATCTGTTGCAAATCAATTTGATAATAAATGGCAGCCTTATAAGAATTTGACAAAACGAAACAATCATTACATTGAACGCACCCACATGAAGTTCGCAAAATTTGGCAGCACTGCATGTTTTCGTTAAATTTTTACGGCCATTTTTCGTCAAATCATTAAATATGTTCTTTCTACTTCCGCCTGTCACTATAAGTGTTTGTCGCACGTGAATTTCTTTTGAAAAATCACAATTTTTAATTAAACAAAATGGATAAACCAGTTGTTTGGGCACGCGTTATGAAGGTCTTGGGCCGTACCGGTTCTCAGGGCCAATGTACACAAGTGAAGGTTGAATTCCTTGGCGAGCAAAACCGTCAAATCATCCGCAACGTTAAGGGACCAGTGCGTGAAGGTGATATTCTGACGCTTCTGGAATCCGAACGTGAAGCAAGAAGACTGCGTTAAAACGTTTGAATTTGATTTAAGGAAAAGCTACAGAAAAGGCTAATGATATTGTATTAAAAGGTGGGCAAAAAATAATTTTACCAATTGTAAACATGATTTAAATGTCTATTTTCTTGCAGCTACTGTTTTATATTGGAAATTAAAATTACTCATTTAAATCAGTTGCATTTGAAAAATACATTTTCTGAAAATGTGAATAAATGAAGTCTTTTTCTAAAGCTTAAAAGAATTTATATGTGATGTGTTTTTAATTGGTGTTGCAGTTGAGAGTGATATTCCAAAACCATTGGACAAATTGTACTCAATTGTTATTTGGAGTGAAGGTCCACGTTCTATATTCAAAAGTAATATATGTTGTCAATTGGGGCAGTAGATAAATTCAGTTTTATTGAGTAAAATGCATTGTGTGACAAATAGTGCTATTGAGTTAATTCACAGAATAATTTTGAAATTTATTGCATACTTTGGCCATTTAACTGAGTCCCTTTGCTGGGAATCTAACTTCACTGTCTTTGCAAGTTCTTACGTCAAGTGGTGTGGGTTTTATGCCACATACTTTCGGCGGCTTCAAACATTTGCAGTATGTCAAGCCAACCATTAAATATTCTTCGAACTCTTCCGATGGTTTCAATAGCTTTTTATACTCCTCCAATCCTATTAAATCTATAGGATCAAGTTGATGTGCGTTACACTTGAGCTTTAAGATTGTTGCATGAAAACATTTGAATAAATCGCTGATCAGTTCAATAAAGTAAGAAAGTGGTTTGTGGAATGTGTCTCCGATTAACAAGGCACTCTGAACTGTCATGTCCAACTCGCTGCACAGCTTTTCAAAAACTCTGCAAGACGAACGCAGCGTATGCACAGAATTCATAATGCGACAGCTTGAATTTTTTGGGAGGATATATACAAAACATGTTCATTTGAAAAACAAAAAACCATACTTTGATCCATGCAGTTGTTTGAGCTTATCGTTGTATTCTGTAAGTATGACGTCCTCTGCAGGACCAGAGTATATATCCGGATATTTGCAACAGGGGCCAGTGCTATATGAAACTTATTAAAAAATTGCATATTAAGTCTTGTTCGAAGACTTACCTGACGAGTATTATATATCGTTGTGAGAGCAACCATAGACGATCAATCAATTCCTTTTGTAGAACAAACTCCTTTTGCATTAATGTATTGTGAGCTCGAAATTCCTTTTCCATTTTGAGCAGCTGCTGCAGAGTCTGCTCCTCAGTTTCATAGTGCAGCCTCTGATGCACTTCATGGTCCGAGAACTGATAGCCTACGTTCATTGTTTTGATGGGAAGAATATTTAAATACAAATTAGTGTATAAATAATTGGTAAATTTTTAAATATGTGTATTTAGAAAATAAAATGCTCTGTAAATTGTTTTGCTATTTTTTTAGGTTATGTTGTGAATGATATTGCCGGATATCTATTTTAAATCAAAGGGTGATTCAGACAAAAAATTTTTATAGTGATATGATGAGACTGAAGCTTTTCTTGTATTTCACGATAGTGGTATTCAGAATCAGGTGCAAATGGTCTTGTATCGTAGCATTTGCAAAATGGTAGAGTATATTTTTACTCTACACAAACAAAATATACAGAGATACGAAAATATACTTACTACGCTTGTGCAAATATGCAACACTTAAGACCCATAGTTTATATTTGCAACACTGAATTGCAAATGATCAACTGATAAGTTGACAGCGTAGAAAAGAAAAATAAACTAAAAAATAATAAATAACAATTGATCAATCAAAAATTATTCACTACAATTTTTTTTTTATATATGTTTTATATATTTTTAGAAATATTTTTTTTCGTTTTTCACTTATCAGCTGTGAATTGTGTGGTTTGCAACGAGTGTGACAAAATAAAACAAAATGGGCGTTCAGGGTTGCAGGCAAATATTTACCATTGCACAAATTTGCAATCTTAAATTCACAAAATTCTGAATACCACTGATGTAATTGGCTCCCGTCCTATGTATGGTATAATAATTTTAAGAATTGTTCTCAAATTTAAGTCCAATTTTTTTGTTATTTTGCGTATGGTTTTTCTCTACATGTGAGAAAGTTAAAGTCAAATTTTTAGATTGACAATTCAAAAAAAAAAGATTACGTTACAAAATACGCTCATGTGATAAAATTTTTGGTATACAAATTTATTCTATAAAATTTTTTATAATATGAACCATTGTTTAATAAGTTTTATTAAGTAAGGTAGTTATAAAGGGTGATTTTTTTGAGGTTATGATTTTCATGCATTAGTATTTGACAGATCACGTGGGATTTCAGACATGGTGTCAAAGAGAAAGATGCTCAGTATGCTTTGACATTTCATCATCTGAAGCCGAACGATCTGCCACAACGTCGAATTTTCAGTGAATGGGCCCTAGAAAAGTTGGCAGAAAATCCGCTTTTTTATCGACAAATTTTGTTCAGCGATGAGGCTCATTTCTGGTTGAATGGCTACGTAAATAAGCAAAATTGCCGCATTTGGAGTTAAGAGCAACCAGAAGCCGTTCAAGAACTGGCCATGCATCCCGAAAAATGCACTGTTTGGTGTGGTTTGTACGCTGGTGGAATCATTGGACCGTATTTTTTCAAAGATGCTGTTGGACGCAACGTTACGGTGAATGGTGATCGCTATCGTTCGATGCTAACAAACTTTTTGTTGCCAAAAATGGAAGAACTGAACTTGGTTGACATGTGGTTTCAACAAGATGGCGCTACATGCCACACATCTCGCGATTCTATGGCCATTTTGAGGGAAAACTTCGGAGAACAATTAATCTCAAGAAATAGACCGGTAAGTTGGCCACCAAGATCATGCGATTTGACGCCTTTAGACTATTTTTTGTGGGGCTACGTCAAGTCTAAAGTCTACAGAAATAAGCCAGCAACTATTCCAGCTTTGGAAGACAACATTTCCGAAGAAATTCGGGCTATTCCGGCCGAAATGCTCGAAAAAGTTGCCCAAAATTGGACTTTCCGAATGGACCACCTAAGACGCAGCCGCGGTCAACATTTAAATGAAATTATCTTCAAAAAGTAAATGTCATGGACCAATCTAACGTTTCAAATAAAGAACCGATGAGATTTTGCAAATTTTATGCGTTTTTTTTAAAAAAAAAGTTATCAGGCACTTAAAAAATCACTCTTTAATACCCATCAATAACCATAACACAATTTTAATTACATATGAAAGAAAATTTTATTTTGAATATAAAACAAATCTGTAAGTTAGAACATGTCCAAGCTGCAGATTGTATCGTTTTACTTCAGAGAAATTTTTGAGGAGCTCACATTGATTAACAATGGTTACTTGCTGGACTGGACAAACTAGTTCTCCTGGTTCACCTCCTGATATACGCTGAGGATGTAAAATTGTTTAAACTATTTCCTAATACTATGTTCACACAAGGCCAAAAAGCCGCTTTTCTGATAATAATGGCTTATCAGCTGAAATGCTACATGGTACTAAGTTTATCGCCGTAGAAAACCTGTCAAGAAAAAGCATTTTTTGTGTGCTTTCCAGCAAAAAAAATTCTGAAAATATATAAAACAACCCTGATTTGAAGTCTGTTTTTTGAAGTAAAGTCAAAATCTGTTACTAAAGATCAGGTTGTGACTGATTTTTTTTTTTTTTCTTATTTTCTGAGAACAATAAAACAAATCGAAATAATAACAAACATCAGTTTGAAATTCGTTTTCATTGAAACCGGTCATATTTTCATTGAAAAATAAGCAAAAATAAAAAATATAAAATAAAAAATATTCAAAAAATTTCCAAAAAAATTTTTCGAGACTATCTCTCTGAGCAGTGCTGAGCAGTTCGCGTTTTTTTTTCCTTTTTCCGAGTGCTTTCGTACAAATTTGGTATTGTGCATTTTGTGATCAACAGGAGCAACTAAACCTTTATTTTCACACTTTCATTTTATTAAGAAGTTAAAAAAAAAAAATATCACATAGAATAATTAATCTTAGTTATGCCCCCTGGGCCCCCAAATATTCGGGCTAATCGGTTTGCTCTGCTTGCCGATAGCCCGAAAAGTAAACGAAGAAAGACACCAAATAACATAACTTTCGATCCGTATCCTGAATTACCATTAATTCAAAGTCCTGATCCCAAATTCATCGTGCTTGAATCTTTAAATCAAGATAAACCACTTACACAATATTCTTGCTTTGCCGTACAGAAATCAATTCATTTGATAAGCAAAGAAATTAAGTCAATTTCGGAACTTCGCGAAGGTAGTCTCTTGCTTCTCGTAAAAAACAAAACTATCGCCGAAAAGTTCTTAGCTATAAAAGAACTACACGGAATCTGTGCTATAAAAGCAAAATACCACGCCAATCTTAACTTTACCAAAGGAACCGTATATGCTCCTTGTTTGAACAATGTTTCAGAAAAAGAAATTGTAAACGAGCTAAGCTCACAAGGTGTCGTTTCGGTTTATAAATTTTTAAAAAACAATAATGGAAAAATGATTCCAAGTGGTGTCGTTCTTCTTACATTCGATTTATATCACCTTCCTGAAAAAATCGATGTTTCATGGCACAATGTTCGAGTTAGGGAATACATCCCAAGTCCCATGCGCTGCAAAAGTTGTCAGTTGCTTGGTCACACCACAAAATTCTGTAAAAAATCACCAGCTTGCGTTAACTGTAATCTCCCCCCACATAACCCCGAAGCTTGCACACGCACTTTTTGCGCGAACTGCTCAGCTGATCACCCTGCCTCTTCTAACAAATGCACACGATTCATACAAGCAAAAAATATATTAAAAATCAAAATCACAAACAAATGCTCAATGCGCGAAGCCGTTAATAAATACAAAGCACAAACACCCATTCTATCCAACACTCCAACCAATTTCTCTTCTGTACTATCCAAAATCAACAACGAAAAAGACAATATTACTCATCTTCAAATTACCAAAAGCTCAACAGTCAATGTACCCACACAAAATACACCTACACCGTCTCCCTCCACACACTCATCTCTTACTCATGACTCCAATAAACTCTCTTCAAACATCTCTTCTCTTTCTAAACCTTTAACACAAAATACACCTACACCGTCTCCCTCCACACATTCATCTCTAACTAATGGCTCCAATAAACCCACTTCAACCATCTCTTCTCTTTCTAAGCCTTTAACTCAACAATCGTCACATGAAAATAATAACACAACTAATATCTCTCCAAATAGCATACATCAAAATACAGCATCTCTCTACGCTATCAATAACGATCAAACTATCAACTACAATCAATCTCTCAATAGCAAATTCACAACAACAAAAGTAAACAAATCCAACACAACTGCTCATTCTCAAAACACTGAAACATATAACCCCTTTCACGATAAAAATATAGATAATATAGATATAACATCAGATGAAGAATCCTTTTAAATAACAAAAACAACTAAATACTATAAAAATAGCATCTTTAAATTTTATTACATTTATGGTCTCCATACTACAATGGAATTTAAAAGGCTATTGGAACAACTACCATGAATTACAATTATTAATAAAGCAATATAATCCCTCGATTATAGCCCTTCAAGAAACACATATTCCATTTAATAGCAACCCTACCCCCCCTAAATCTTATTCAGGTTACTTCCATAACCTACCTTGCAACATCTCATGTAAACAAGGCGTGGGAGTCCTTGTTAAGAAAGAAATTCCTCACGCTTTGGTTAGCATAAATTCAAATATATCCATTATAGCAATAGAAATTAACATTGGCTTCAAAATAACCGTAATTTCAGTTTATATTCCGCCTGATCAAAACTTTAGTTCTATCGATCTTTTTAATATAATAAATTCAATCTCTTCACCTGCAATAATTTTGGGAGATTTCAATTCTTGGAGTACTCTTTGGGGTTCCACAAACGTTAATTCTAAAGGCAAAATTTTAGAAGATTTCATAATATCATCAAATTTTATTGTTCTCAACGACGGGTCTCCAACACATTTCACCACACATAGAACTTTTACCCACATCGACTTAACTCTATCTTCTGCTAGTTTGGCCCCAAAATGTTCCTGGAAGACACTTCCTAATCTTCACGGCAGTGATCATTTCCCCTTAATAACAACAATAGAAACAAACTTCAATAAAGAAAAATATAAAAAATCACCTAAATTTATTACAGATAGAGCCAATTGGGTAAAATATCAAAAACATATCGAGCGAATATCTCCAACTATACCAATCTCTAACAACATTAATAAAGAAACCGCATCCATTCAAAAAATAATTCGCACTTCTGCACATTATCATATTCCACAAACTAGCAATATGTATAACAAGCGCTTTTTACCTTGGTGGAACCCACAACTCACTCAACTTAGGTCTGAAAAACAATATGCCTGGTCAGAATTTAAAAGATCTCGGTCTGAAGAAAATTTTGTCAGATACAAAAAAGCCAATGCTCGCTTCAGGTTCCACGCTAAAGCATCAAAAAGAGCCAGCCTTGAAAAACTCACTGGATTAATAAATCCAACATCAAGTCCTAAAAAAATTTGGCATGACATTAAAACTCTGGTCGGGACCCCAAAACGAAGCAATATTTGCATAATAAACTCACCGAACAACTCAATTTCATCACCCATAGATATCGTTAATGCTTTTTCAACTAGCTGGTCCGAATATTCTGCCGACAGTAATTTTCCGTCAAGATTTATCTCAGAAAAAATAGCCCTCGTAAATCAGCAGTACGTAAATACAAACCAAATTTCCCCACTGGCCAAAGAAATTGAAAAAGACATTACCTTAAACGAATTCAATAACGTAGTCTCCTCGGTAAAAGGAAAAACTCCTGGATTTGACCGCATCTCCTACCCAATGCTAAAAAATACTCCTATCTGCTTAAAAAACAGACTTATCCAACTTTACAATCAAATTTTCAATACAGGCATATATCCACAAAGCTGGAAATGTGCTGATATCGTCCCGATTCTAAAACCCAATAAGCCACAAGACGAACTAAATAGTTACCGTCCGATATCTTTGCTTCCATGTAAAGGAAAAGTCCTTGAAAAAATAATTGCTACCAGATTAATGTGGCTTGTAACGAAAAACCATTTTATTAGTCCTAACCAGGTCGCTTTCAAAAAGCGACAATGTACAACGGACGTACTTTTACACTTCGACCACTTTGTTTCCGGTGCCCTTTCTAGTAGAAACCATGTCACAGTACTTAGTTTGGACTTTGAAAGGGCATTCGATCGTATTGGCGTTCATGTCGTTCTTCGACAACTAAAAAAATGGAACGTGGGTCCAAAAATGTATAACTTTATAAAAAATTTTCTAAGCAATCGCAGGCTCAGAGTTAAAATCAATAACTCATACTCAAACAGTAAGCCGCTTTATAACGGTATTCCACAGGGTTCACCGATATCTGTAATTCTTTTTATCATAGCCTTTGACGAGCTTAGTGAATTGTTATCACGGCACAATGTTGAGCATTGTATATACGCGGATGACGTTCTTATTTTCTCCAAAAATAACGATCTACAAGCTGTGAAAGAAAGTTTTACAAATATCCTCGACGAAATCAATGAATGGTCTCTCCATTCAGGAGCAAGCTTATCCTATAAAAAAAGCAACACACTACACATTTGTAAAAAAAAGAACTGTTGTGATTTTAATCTCACGTATAATAATTTTAGCATAGAAAATGTACAATATCTAAGAATTCTAGGCATCTATTTTGATAAGAAATTCACTTTTAAAGAACATTGTAAAAAAATTAGGAAAAAACTTGTAAATAGATTAAATATTATCAAATATCTTTCATCAAAACATTGCCAAGTACATACATCAACTTTAATTAATATATCAAAATCGTTAATTGTATCGGTAATTGATTATGGTCTCTCTATATACGGACACTGTGCTAAAAGTACTTTGCAACTATTGAATGCAACATACCATACAGCAGTTCGAAAAAGTCTCCGTGCCTTCCCAACCACGCCAATAAAGAATTTACTGGCCGAATGCGGACTACCACAACTGAAAGATCGAGTTGAACTTACAACGTATCGCCTTGTTCCTAAGCTTTACATATCCAACAACTCAATTCTGCTCAAAGATGTTAAAAGGTCTTTACTTCGCAAGGGAACGATGAAGCGCCCATCTACTATCTACAGAGCAGTGAAGTTTGCGAATAATTTGAACATTCCTCTGCGACCTATACTCTGCAAAATCTACAAGAACCCACCATGGATCTCAATTGATGCTTCCTTCATCACCAGACTGCTTGACTACACAAAATCTAAAACAAGCGCATCAACATACCAAAAACTATTCCTCGAGGAAAGGTGCAAATGGTCCACACACGGCTGGAAGTTTATCTTCACGGATGGCTCGAAAGATGATAAATTTACCTCTTTTGCTATAGTTACCGAGCAAGGAAATTTAATAAAAAATGGATTACTTTTTAACCATTCCTCTATATTTACTGCCGAGAGTCTTGCTATTATGGAAGCAATATTGTTTGCCTCCAAAACAAAAGGTAAATTCATAATATGCTCCGACAGCAAATCGGCAATAGACGCCTTACTCAACACAAGAAACAACGAACCCACAATTGCAAAAATAAGAAACAAGCTCAGCCAAAACAACAAAAAAATCAAAGTTATGTGGACCCCAGGTCACTGTGGAATAGCCGGTAATGAACACGCTGATTCAGCCGCTAAAGAAGTTACCAGACACCCAACCGTTTACCTCAATACCAATGAAAGGGCAGACATCTTTCGCTGCATAAACAAATTTTTCGAGAATCTCAAGCACCAAAACTGGAGAGCCTACCAACACCAATACACTAGCGTCAACCCCTCTTGTTCTAAGCCATCTCTTCCTGCTAAGGCGCTTTGTCAAGAAATCAAAATTTTCACCAGACTGCGACTGGGGCACACTCAAATCACACACGAACATCTTTTACTTGGTCAAATTGTTGCAAATTGTACTCTCTGCGGCTATAGCACAGTTTCCGTATCCCACATCTTAAATGACTGTCCGAAACTTAACAACATTAGAAATAGCATATTTGAACACCAAAACCCACTGATCTATTAAAAATTTGTTCAACCAAAAACATCACTTCTATATATAAATTCATCTATCAATGTAAACTTTTAAATAAAATTTAATCTCTCTTTATATTAAGCAAACTTTTAAAACTAGATTGAACTTCGCATATTCTAAGACACTTTATATCTTTATTATAAACTTCACTATAAACTTTATTATAAACTTTATTATAAACTCTGTTAGAAATTTGACTGACCGATAGCCTGCGTTGCTCGTGTCATGTATTTTAAGTAATGTAATTATTTATAATTATATTTCTAAGAAATAAATAAATAAATAAATAAATAACAAACATATGACTTTTGTCTGTAAAATGAAAAATATGCTTTTCTAGTGCGAACTTATTTTTATAAAAAGTGAGTTTTCAGCTAAAAAGTAACTTTTCGGCCTGTGTGTGAAGTATTTATTAAGATTTTTTCCAATTAAAAAAATACTATTTTAGTTTTTTTACTTAATTTTACGCGTGTATTTTGGTAATAATTATATGTCACCTTTTCAGCCAGTGAAAAATTGTTTCTGATAAATAATGGTTTGGTCTGTCGCTTTAAAATCAGTGACTGAAAAATACAGCCATATATATTAAACTCTTTTCCGTGTGAAAATTTTTTTATCTATATAAGCTTTTGTTTTTGAACTTGCTTTATTTTTGAATTGAACGCGAAATTGTTTTTAATATGACATTTGAAAATAAAATGTATTTCTTTTATATGCAATGGAAAATTTGGATGGAATACTAGGAATAAATTTTTGTATCACTAACTTATGAATTATATGTATTTTTGAGTTGCATACAAAAATTATAATTTATTCTAGAACTCAAACCAACATGAGTAATTTTACTCTGAAGAATTCATTTCAATTTTTATTTTATGCAGCTAATGAACATTTAAATGTTAGCCAAAGCAGTCTGGATTATTTGTGCGTCTGCATCTACAATATGGTATTCCTATATTTAAGTAATTTTCAAAATCTTTCGAAGGTGTTGTCAATGCCATATAATCTTCAATAGCAACAGAATCACCGGGATCAATGAGTTGGGCCCAACATTTTAGCTTACATAGGATGCCATAAAAATATTTATACAAATCGCTCACACTTTCGCGTGTATATGAAAGTGGTTTGTAGGAGGCATCGCCAATCAAAAATAAACTATTCACTGTCATGTCCAAATTTGAACAACGGCGCTCCAACTCCACTAAAGAATCTTTGATGTTTTGTAGCGAGTCGGAAATGCGACAACTGTAAAAATAAAAAATGAATATACTTTGAAATGTGCAAACATATTTAAAAATACTTTGACAAGTTCAGTGCGCGTAGTTTTTCATTAAATTCGCATAGTATTCTTTGTTCTGTTGGCTCGGAGATAACTTCTGGATAAGGTTTAACACAAACACCGCCACTTAAAACATTCTCAAATTGAGTTTTTGCAATATATCAAAAATTTCAAATTCCATTAGCACTTACTTGGTTAATAATAAAAAGCGCTGAGACAACACCCACAGCTGGTCAATAAGCTTATTTTGTAAATTCATTTCTCGATTCACAAGCTCATGATGTGCTTTAAATTCCGCTTCCAATTTCAGCAGTTGCTCATGTGCACATGCTTCTAGTTTATGATCACATTTCGTATAAAGGGTTTTGCAATGATCAAATTTTGGTATCAATTTCTCCAAATTGATCTTCTCGAGTTTAGGAAACTCCCAACATTTCATTTTGTGGTATTGAAAATTAAAGAAATTAAAAAGGGACTCATTACGTTATTTTCAAAAATTTTATTTATGTACAAACACATTTTGATTTGAAACACAAAACTGTTGATTTATTTTTTTAATCACATTATGGAGTAGAACAGAAAAGCATGTTTGAAAAATACGCTGTTCAAAACTTGAGCAAGAATTGATAAATAAAATGCTTCAACTTCATCATAACCAAACTTCTTCAACAATAGTTATTTCCTTGATATGGCAGCATTAACAACAAACAGCTGTTTGTCCAACATAACCACACTTTTTGAATGTTTATTCGACCTTTGAAGTGAATCTTCCGCGGTGCAGCTCTTGAAATATTGCAATTTTGCCAACTATTTGCATAACTCGTCCTTGAAAAGAAAATACCATAGCATAGAATAGAAATGGTTTTCAAGTGCCAGGAAGAAAGCTTTTTGAAAGAAGTAAGTCAGTTAATATAGAGACTACATTAATTAAACAAATTTGTCTACTTCAAAGTTCACATCAAAAGTAGTTTCTTGTGAGCCTGCTACGTTGAATTGGATACCCACAGGAGAAAGCAAAGAACAACAGCATAAAGGTTTCAATGTTATTCTCGAGAATACAATTCTTTTCCCCGAAGGCGGTGGGCAACCTTGTGATTATGGCACCATCGATGGCTTGCCGGTGCGCAATGTATTCCGTAAGGGCACCGAGGCGGTACACTTTATTGAAAGCTCTGAAAGCCTAGAAGAGGGAAAAGAAGTCAACTTAAAGCTAGACTGGGAGCGACGTGTCGATCATATGCAACAGCATTCGGGTCAACATCTTATAACAGCGTTATTCGATCGTGAATTTAAGTATGACACTACCTCTTGGTGGCTGGGCACCGATATATGCAACATTGAACTGGCTACACAGCATCTTATAAGTCGCGAATCATTGGATTTAATTGAGCGCACAGCCAATGCATTGATACTGGAAGGTCGAGCAGTAAGCGTGATGTTGGTGGACCCTGCGGTTGCTGTGGAGGTGTATTCAAGTTTTATTAAAATTGTACTGAATATTTATTAGTGTCTTGCAAAATTAAGTTTCAGGATGCGCGAGCTCCACGCGGTTTACCCAAAGATCACGTTGGACTGGCTCGAGTAGTGCGCATTGAGGGTATTGAGAGTAACATGTGTTGCGGCACGCATGTTTCAAACCTCTCCCAATTGCAGACAGTAAAACTGTTATATGCTGAAAAGCAAAAAAACAAAGTTAACGTTTATTTTGTTGTGGGTCAACGTGTTCTTAAGAAGCTAGGCGAGTGCTACCAGAGAGAACAGCAATTGAATTTGGCGCTTAAGTTTGTCTATATTTAGCTAACAGTGTAAGAACAAAAATTTATAACTATATTTCTTCTTTAGAGGTGGCCCAAAGCAGCACTTGGAACTAATTCAAAAACTCCATACCAACTTTAAGAATGCACAAAAAAGCTTTCAGAAACTACTTAAAGACATTGCCATTGCTGAGGCTGATAAACTAGATAGCTTGACTGGACCGCTTCCTAAATTCTATACACTGCACCGACAAATTGGCATTGAACCGGACTTTATCAATACTTTCCTGCGTAATGCACCAGAAGACATATTCTATTTCTTAACCGTCTCAGAAAGCAGTGGCAAAGGACACATGGTCTTGCGAGGTGAACCGGCGCTAATACAAAAGTTTGGTCCTTTATTTGTTGAAATATTGGAAGGAAAGGGCAACGGCAAGGAGAAAAATTTTCAAGCTAAAATAGGCGATACCAGTCGAATTAACGAATGTGAGGCTTTGCTTGAGAAGCACTTCAATACGCCCAAGAAGCTACAGATTGATTTAAGCGACTGATGAATTCAATCAGAAAATGTTATTTGATTTTGTTACACTATTTTATTTAACTTCTATTCTTTATATTAGAAGGAATATTTTATGTATATAACTCTTAATAAATTTTGTTTCCACATAAAAGAAATTCAGGGGGAAATGTGTAATGTATTAAAGTCCTCTATGAGTTGATTTCTCTTGGATTTTATGTAGCTTTGACAAACTACAAAAATGGTAATTTTAATTTACATTCATTTTATACCCCAAACAATATTTCACTGCAATTAAGCAAGTTAGTTTTTTCTAAATTAAGCACTTTTTACTATTTTCATCATTCGATTTATTATGAAACGATTTAATGAAATAACTTCACAAAAAAAATTTCGTCCCACTGTTACAAATAGTTAACATCAAAGTTACGCATCTTCCAGTTGAGTCGCCACCAATGATTCCAAAAGCCTACATCGATTATACGTTCGTGAAAGTTCCAGTAGCCCACTCCAGTGTATTTGCAGATAGCTGTGTAGACGCACACATCTTTGTCATGCAAATCTATCCACAGCAGTGTACATACTCCTAAAGACATCATGCGTAGCGTATTATGATTGATTGCCTCTTCCAACGTTCGCAAATATGCTGTCGACTCTGGATTCTGCAGAGTTGTAGGTACAAGGATCATATTGTTGTTGTAGCTACGTAGTGTTTGTAAGAAGTTTTCCTCATCTGGATTTCGCTTAACACTGGCGTATGTAGCATATCCTATTGCTGAATAAATAGCTGCCTTCTTTGGTTTAGCACGTGCATCACTGGCTAGTTTGACAAACACTTCACCATAATCGGTGACCAATCCTTTCCAATAGGAAGCCCATTTCTCAACAAGGGTTCCTTTAAAGCGCTCTGGTAGTGTGAATTTATTACTAATGCGTGTAGATAAATTTGCAAGTCTTGGTTTTATGGCAAATAAACGCATTTCAGATTTTGTGTTAACTTTATTTGTATTTAAATTTTTTCAAGAGCATGTTTACTACTCAGCTGTTTATCAATTATAATCAGCTGATATAATTATATCGATAGTGGTGTTAATCGCTAGTTTTCGATTTAAGATGTGCTAAAAGCTCGATATCAAATATCACTCTATTCCATTGCCATGACATAACTAGCACATTAATTTCAATTTTGGGTTTATGTTCGAAAAATTTCTAGCTATAACACCCAAATACGATATCAGATACCATCCCCACTCCTTCAAGAGATCCAAATAATATAAGATCCAAAATCGTGACATAAATACCAATATAACATTTTATGCGAGGTAAATACTCTTTTCGCAAATAGTAGAATTTAATTTAAGAAATTAAATGACTATGTGCAAATTGATCTAAATTTATGGACTAAAACCCCTATTCCGGCATTATCGTCACAATCAATTGATACTGAAAAATTGTGATCATTTTGATTCGGTCTCTATTGATTCGTATTCAGGTTGAACTGTCACAAGCAAAAAGCTTTAAAAATTCACCACATCGTGTTGTAAAGCTTTTTTAATTGGTCACCTTCTTTTTATATCAAGTTGCTCATCAGTTGTCACTGGAAAATAAATGTCGATACATTTTTGTGTTACAATGAGCAGTGAGATATGCTGAATTGACCGCGATACCGATGATTGGCTCATGGAAGTCGAAAAATGATTGCCGACATAGTTAAGATAAGAGCCATTAGCATAAAAATAAATAGTTGCCAAAAACCTCAAGGCAAATGGTATGGACGACCTTCGCTCATCATGTGGTTGGAGTTCCTCAATTAAATTCCAAACACACTGAATTCGGTAGTCGAAATGAATTTGCAAAAACGATTTCGGTATCCTGGAAGCCGTCTTCTTAAGATATTCCCTTCTTTTTGTTATTATTGCTCTTTATAATATTTTATTTGTTTGAATTTTTCGCTTGTGACCTTCTTAGCTGCTTGTTACTATTTTGATCCCTATTGATACAAAAAGAGCTTTTTAAAGCTGCTCAGAATAGGAATTTGTATCAATTGTGACTTCTGTATCAATTGATACTGAGGTGGCTTTTGTGACTTTGTTAGAATAGAACTGTAAAACTGGATTATTTAAAGTTTGTTTGTAATGTAGTGCTTGCCTACAATTTAGAAAATTTTCGAGTAGACTTTTCGTAAATAAACTAAAAAAATACCATATTACGGTATTTGATCTCCGGGTAATAAAATGGGAATTTTAAATTGCGCAAAAACGAAAGACGCCTACAGGTTAATTTTTTAATGTGAATTTTAAGTTTTGCTTGTTTAGGGAAATTTTTGAAGCGAAGCTTTTTATGTCTCGTGTTATGATTTTCTTGAAAGAAATCTAAAAAACGACACTTTTCCAACACCATTTTCTTAGAATTGTTGTTTTTTTAGCATAAACCAACGCTTAAGGGATGCCCCCTATTTTAGACAATACCCACCAAATTGAAACGATTTTGTTGTTGCTTTCAATGTGAAACTGTCACAAATCTTTTAGAGTGTGTGAGGATGAAGATTTTGAACGACAAGAAAAATATATTCATTCTTGCATGCTATTGATTCAGCATTCATCGTACAAAACAGTATTGCTAGCTGGTGAAATTAAAGATTTGGGATTTTAAGTAGCTAAAAATGAAATTTTTTAAGAGTAGTGCTATTATTAAGTGCGTTTTTTATATTCGCTATATGCGCTTGTCCAAAAAACACTTGGCAGCATTGGTCATTTCAATTGTTTTTGTTTATATATTAATAGACGTTTTTCTATCACCGATCTAACAAAACATGTTTGTTTTCCAAAAAAGGATGCCACTAAATTACGTATAGTACCACTTTCTTGATCTGGCAATAGTGTTTCTATCTAGCCTTCCCTTTCTTTACGGCAATGTTACACGTCTGTAACTATACGTGTATAACTTCAGAATTAATTGTACAAGTCTGATCTGATTTTATTATATATGATTATCATTATAAAGAAATTTTTATTTGCCAATATTATTAAGACATGCTATTTACATAATTTAAGAATAATGGCCAATTTAAAAATGACCAAAGGGGGAGTGGATTTCCAAAAAATTCTATATTGTACCAAAAAGTTTATGAAATTCTAGCAGTTATCTTAAACTAGATTTTTGAGAAAGTGTATTTCATAAAAAAACAAATAGTGGCACCCGTTAGCCTCGCGTTAGTGTTCTATGACCGTTCGATACACATTTTATGAACCGTGGATCTGTGCTTCAATTTTCACCATGAACATTAGCCATTCGGAGTCAATCAAAACTAATAGGTTTTGCCAATTTTTGAAAAAAAATTCTGATAAATTTCAGAAATATCACTAGCATTTATAATACCAAGAATTGAGACGAAATAGAAAATTTTAGTGGGGTTGACTTTCACAACCGTAAGCTTATCGATTAATGTAATTCTCCTCTTCCCTATATTTTTCAACTTGACATCACTATTATTTTGTAGTTTGACAATAATGATCATAACCTCCAAATATAGTTCAAATGCTTAAATGAATGCTCCAGTAAATATATTTTCGAGACATAAAGGAATTATAGAAAAACAAAGCAAGGATATAAGATGCCAACCAGACAAAAAACGTTGTTCCAATTTCTTAAATCCAGTCAAAAGGAAAAGAAAAAGGAAGAAGCTGATGCAGATGCCGAAAAGGATGAAGTTCATGTGGATGAAACATATGACGAGGTGATTGAAATATTTATTATAAATTCAAACGGATGTTAATTATGATACATTCTTTTAGATGCCAAGTACTTCAAAGTCTGCCAAGCAACAGTTTTCACTTAATATAGAAGAACTTTTCTCTAAACCGACGCAAGAGGCTGAGACGCGCATTAAACATCATTTATTTCCGAGTTTCAATATGCCTATCGGCGACTTCAGTGAGTTGCAAAATTTTCCCAATTGCATGGTTTCGCTTCCGCATCCGGTGCATATCTCAGATAAACACTGTGAAAGTGTTGACCCCTGTCACCGTCGCACAATAGCACGTGAAAATTACACTAAGCGTTTGTTGCATGCGCGCACTGCATACCTTAATGCTACCAAGAGTATGTGGGAATCTTTAGCATCAAGTGACTATAGCTTAATGTATCTTCTCCATTCTTACTCCATACTACAGATAATAAAAAACTTCGCGCAGCACAAAAAAATAATCAATTTCACAACTCTTTATTTGAATTTGCGGAACGTTTGGAAATGAATCCGGATCCTTTCTTCAATAGTTCCTTCGACTTTTATTATACAGGTGGCAATCTGTGTGTGCTGCCCGACTCCAGCTATGTGGTACGTGTAGATGGCAAGAATCTTCAAGAGATAAGTAAGTATTGTCAGTGTTCTGTAGGTTCTCCACTACAGGTTAGTTTTGAATTTTTATAGATATATCGCGGCTCTCTAACAAAAAAGATATAACTACTGTGCCGATGCGGCAGTTACTCCGTAAAACGTTGCCGCAGTCGGGCGATATAATGCAAGTTATGCCATTTGTCACGAATCGCGAAGATCGCCCCAACTGCTTTGTAACGCGCCAGCGCAATAACATCTCTTTGTACTCCTATCGCGGTGACGAAACCCTCAAAGCCGTAACGCAGTACAATAATAAATCAACGCCTTTTATAAGTTTTGCACAATCTAAGGTCGATATAAATAAATTCGTTTTAACTAACATGAAGCAACACGTGCGTCTCTTCGATTTGAATTCCAGCAAGACTATTCTTCCAAACTATACCAAGTGAGCGAAGGCGACAAGGATAAACAATGGAACATTGTTAGACCTTGGCGTGAACACACGTTTCTTTATGCCAACACCAAAGAAATGTTTCTAATGGACTTGCGTACCGGGCCCAAGGAGTGGTATAAAACGAAATGTAGCTTTGGCAAAAATGATTTCTTCTGCGAAAACATTGCAAACATCTTGCCCAGTGAATTCAAAAAACAAATCTATGTGGCCACAAGTCATAAGCTCTACTGTCTTGACACACGCTGCTGGGGACGAGAATTCGACGGTCCTGCAGCGGTGTGTTGCTGGACCCATCAGTTGGAATATCCCCCATTACTGCTGGAAACTTATCGTCATTTCAATTCTGAGTTTGTAGCGCTCTCCAGTGTAATTGCTGATGATCTGCGCATATGCGAACTTTCGGTGCTGGTCGCATTGTTACAGAAACACCCAAGAAGAAGCGAAAACTCGACAAACCACCAATGATACAAAAGTATCACTATAAGTCACCCAGCTTGCCTTACCAACCGCCAACATTGCATGAGGCATACGAAAGTGCGCGCTTAAATGGCAAATGTCTGCGTCCGTACTCAAATCTACAGCAACGTCTTAATTGTTCCACCACTGGCTTAGCGTTCTATGTCAACCCAGACGGCAAATACGAGCAGACATTGTTGTTGACTTCAAATTCGAATGGTGATGTATTTGCACATCAATTCAGCCAACGTGAGTCTCAGGAGGATGTGCCGCGCACTTCAGCGCTGACGGACAGCGTGATTGCCAAATACGACGAGACCATCAGTAAAATAACACAGCCAGATTTAAACTACACTGAAGTGGGAGACCTAAAAGGTGCTTGTTTAAAAATTTTATTTCCAGAAATTTAATTACTTAGTTTGTAACTTTACAGCTATGAGCAAAGTTTTTCGTTGTACACGTTTGAGTTCCGTGAAAACTGAATTCAATGCTTCAACTGAAGAAACTGAAGATGCTTCAGATGCTGGCGATAAAAAAGACGACGAGCCTATTCTAAAGCGGCGTCATTTTGGCCGCTGGCAAAAGTCCATGCAAGTGCTACATTCTTATAAAGATGCTCTGGTACCGAATATCCTCTCAGTTTGGGATATTGACTATATTGCTGAAAATGATATTAAAATTTCTGAGCTCGAGAAAAAGCTACCTATTAAGCCCGATGCCGAAACTATGGTAAATAGTTGGTTGGAGTGTATGAACAATGAGCCATCGATGACGACCATACCAGCGCAGGAGATTAACAACTCGTCGGTCGCCACCGATATAAACTTAAATGCATCCTTGTTGGACGAATTGGTGAAAAGTGAGTTTTCAGAGTCGTTTCTTGATTTGCCGCAGTCAACGCAGTTGCTTGATGAATCCGCGACACAATTTGATACCACATTGGTTCAAGAGCAGCCAAATACCTCCATTCAATCTGCTGTTGCGGATAAAAACATATCTGCAAATACCGATACAAATCGACGTACCCAAACCAAGAAAAAACGTACGACCTACGTTAAAGGTTTCTAATTTTATGTAAATATAACATTTTTTGTTCTACAAAATAATTTGTTTTTTTTTTAACAATGTTTTAAATGAATTTATATGATAAAAATAATAAACTGACCATTTCAGCCTTTGAAAGGACTTTGACTGAGCTTCTTATGATCTAATTGTGTTTTGCGTGTTATAAAATTTTTGTACACAATTAATCGAGAATTATACCTTCTAGTTAGCCCTACCGACTAGACTCGGAAAGTTCATATAAGCTCCATATAAATACTCCAAAAGAACATATAAATTTTTTACAATTTTGTAGCCCTGCTTACTCTGAACGTTAAACGCAATCATTGTACTCTGCCATCATTTTCTTGCGTAAATTGTGCCAGCGAGTAGACGGACGCATATGCAAATGCAGTGAATGAACTTACGTTTTGTGGAAAAAACATTATTCAAGGTCCATAAAAATTATTGTTAAGTAGTGTCTTAAGCCTGATTATTAAGAAAGAATTATTCTAAATGTAACAAGTAAGTGAACTACTTGGGGCTGTAAAGGCTAATGGATTTGTATATTCAAATTAACTTGTACAGCATGGATTAAAAAAAAAACACGAAACGTTTCTTATATTAAAGGAGGTCTACTGTAGTTTCATTGTGTTCCTAAGCAGCCTGTACCTGTAAGAAGGTGATGGTGTCTGTATTTTGGGTTTTTTTCAAATTTTTCCGACTTTTTTCTGTTTTCAGATCTCAAAAGAATGCTTGCTGGAAAGAAATGCAAGTCCAATGATCATGTAATCGCTGAAAATGAGGCCTTTTTTAACGAGAAAGAGAAATCGTACGAGAAAGAGAATTGATACGAAAGTGGTATCGAAAAGTTGGAAAATCGCTATACTGTTGTATCGCTCTCGTAGGCAACTATGTTGAATAATATAAACCAGTTTTGTCAAAATTTTGTTTTTCTTACTTATCCTACGGACTTATTGAATGGCCTGTTATTTGACTAACGAATTATAAGAAAATAACTACCCTAAACATGTCATGTTAACCCACAATTGCTTTGCCTCAAATTCAGTTGAACTATTTGCAGACTCAGTCTCCTGACCATAATACCATTAAAAGTCTTTGGGTCAGTCTTTGTTCTCAAGCAAGTAGTGGGAGAGCAGAAACCTAAAATGTTCAAGAGAATTATAAAAAAACTTTGAGTGCAACATGGATTTGTTCCTGAAAGATAGGTTAGTTAATATTTTTTAAAAAAAATTGCTGTTACTTGATGTTACTTTAAGAGGTAAACATGGAATTAAAGGAGGAAAACCTTGCCATTTTTGAAATTTTTGAACATTTGCAAAAAGTCATAATTTATGTTGACTATGAAAACATATGCTTGTTACAACATCAATTTTCACATATTATTATTAGTTCAGTACAAATTTTGAACCTTCGAAAATGTTGTAGCTGGTCAATAAAATCAACTGTTGCCTTTACAACTTATCTGTTCGTTATCCTTATAGCTCTCTAAGTTTCCTTTTTTTAAAAAGTTTTTTTTTATTTTCATGTTCTTCCTGAAACACCCCACTAACTGCTAATTTTCCTTTTTAAGTTACTCATTCGAGCACGCTGTTTTGTGTGTACTAAAAGTTTGCAAAAATCAATTAGTTTTTTTTTTTCTCGAACTCGCATAAATTTGTCTTCTTCTTATGTGCCTTTAAATGTTTAATGCTGCCTTGTACTTGTTTTAAATGTTGGATACTGGAACGTTTGTCTATTTTAAAGCAGACAAACACTGTTAAGGATATCCCTCAAATAATCCTCATTCATAAATTCCATCCATATTTGTGTTCTCAGTTTTTAGAACAAAGTTTTTCTTTTAGTACTTCTTATGCTTATATCGCTTCGTTATCCTTTGAATTGTATTCCCTCAACAGTTATCATCCTGTCGTTCACAGCTTCGGTGCTTATTCGCGTACTCTGCCATTCATTGCCGTCGTCGTCGTCGTCGCGCTGTCTATGAAAGAAAATTTCACATATTTTTAAGATACATACAAACCTACATACATAATATTGGAAAATGAAAAAAGATAATGTTTGCAGAAATTGTATAACAACAATTTTCGCGCTAGCTTCCTGTTTTTAATATGTGATCAAATTAATTTTCACAAAAACAAAAACAAAAAAAAAAAAAAGAATGAAATCAAATATGAAATAGTGCAACTGAAAGTGTTTTAATTTTAGCTCTTTGTGTCTGTCCATGAATGCGCTACCTTCAACATTGGACAATTTTCCTTACAAACAAATATACACCCAAATACCCGCCCACCAAATATCGCCCACAACAAACACACAAATGCTAGGCAGGCCAAGTGAAAGTGTACCAAAGCCCACCCCCACCCGCCAATTGTTAACGAAATGAAAGTGTGTCTCGCTTGGTTGAAAAGCAAATAAAGTTATATAATTTCTAGTGAGAAAAAACAATTAGAATAAAAAAAAAATTTACGAAACGGACTTTTTTTAAAACAATTCAAGGTATTTTAATAAGAAAAACGGAAATTGTGCATTAATCGCCTAGTATGCTTTTAGACACTTAATTTATGCTTTTGTGTGATGTTTCTTTATTTTTTTAAGATTTTATGTTAGTTTCAAAGTACTTTTAATAAATTAGCCTGTTTTTGTTTATGTAACAATCCATTAATTTGAATGCAATGAACTTATGCGAAAATGTATGCATAGTTGAATGAATTAATGTTACGTATACGTCGTGTGGTTTTGCAGTTAGTATGAACAAATCAGAGTAAAGACCAAGTTATTTTTTTGTTTTTTAGTAAGAGGAGCATTGAAGCTAAAATATTATTAAGTCATAAATATTTATGCTGCTGGACTAAACTAAATATATATCTACAATGTTTACCAGCTTGACCTACATCCGTTGATTATTGACAAAGCAACATATTTACATTAAGATAAACCTAATACAAAATTTTAAATTCACTTTCTCATTTAAACAAATCTTTTCGGGAATAAGTAGTTTTTAACGATTGGAAACATCCGTAACATTGAATGATCCTTGAAAAGAATGTTGTGCCAAAAGAAAATAGCTATCGTTGAAGTAAATTTGATTATTTTAAACACCAAGCCGAACACAGTATTAATTATTCGACTTTTGAGGAGGATTCTAGAGGAGAATATAAGCTAAATTATAAATATTCATCTGTATAAAAATAAAAAAGTTTACTCATAGAAGCAACATTTTTGAGAAAATATTACTTTAAATTTAACATTTTCACAATTAAGATTGTGTGTGAATTGACCTGAATTGACAGCCTAAACTAAATAATTGGATGTTTGTCAGTGACAATTTAGAAAACTTTCGAGTAGGTTTTTCTTGACTAAATTGAAAGTTGCCATATTTTGGTGACTGATCTCTGTGGGGAATAAAGTGGTAGTTTTTAATTGAGCAAAAGTTAAAAACGCATCAAAATTTTCGAATTGATTTTTACAGTTTATTTTTTTTAATGCAAATTTTACGTATAAGAATATTTTACTGTAGATTTCTAGTTGTTTTAGGAAAAAAGAAATAAGCTATTAATTTCCACAAAAAACCATACGTTGTTCAGTCGATCATTACATACATTATTCTAAACTCGCCAATATGAGGAAAAGAAACAACAATAGGCCTTAAAATAGATCCTTAGCTTTAGTTGTCGAATAGTAGGTCTGTTTCCGCATGATACAATTAAAAAGTAGGTCGGCTCATGATACAATTATACAAGGTAGGAGTGACAGTTTTTTCGTCTTGCACCAACTGTCAAAAATAGTATAAATAAGAGAACGAAAATAACAGAAAAGAAAGTAGAAATACAGGTAAAATATACAGGCAAATGACAGTCGGTGCGAGACCCTCGTGAGAAAATAGCAAGTTGTCACTCCTACCTTGTATAATTGTATCATGGGTCGGCTCATATTGTAGAAAAAGGTGCGTTGAAGTCAAAATCAGCTGTTGATTTTGAGTTTTGCTAATTGTTGTTGTTGATTTTGTCGTTTAGCGTTTGAGGCACTTACAGCTTTGTTGTTTTAAAATTTTACATTTTAGCAGCCGTTTTAAAATAAGCCTACCTTGTTATTGGATCATGTGTTCCCGTACCTTTTGGACTAAAAATTCTAAAACTGTCAAAATCCATGAGCAATGATTACTCTTTTTTAGTGCTTAAAAAAAATGAAATAAAATATGAAATTAAAGAAAATAAATTTACGAATTTACGAATAATTGAAGTATTTTAACACTTATCAGTTTTGCTCGCAGTCATTTATCGGGCTAAAAATTATAAACTCGGGCATGGAGAGGAAAGTTTTTACTCTCTAGCACTCACTTTTTTTCCACATTTTTACAATTTTTTCGAGTACAGAAACACTTTTCGGACGAAAATTTGCAAAATGGACTAAAAATAAATAGTATGGGAACAAAACTACTGTTTCGCACAGTTTTGTCAACTGTTTTGCTTGTTTTTACATCCGGCATTGTTTTTGAAAAATCTGTAAATTTTATTTTTTTTTGCGTATTGTTTTGATTTCATAAAAATGAAATAAAGAAATTAACCACGTTATATATGTTAAATATTTGCTTTTAAAAGCATCGAAATTGCAATCCTAAAATCCAACATAAATAGCTTAGAGTCCTATGAAAACTAGAACGCTATGTTACGATTTATGTGTCTACTCACACATAATGCTTATGTTGCTTATATGTGCGTAGAGGTATGTACGTTACGCACCGTCACGTCCTAATTCCTTCCTTTATAGTCTTAAAGCAATTCCTATATTAATATAAAAGTTTGGAATTTGTCAATTTTAAGACTATAGCGTTCGTGAAGGCAGTTTTAAAATATGTTAATATAATAATTTAATTATGTCAATTTCATAAAATCGTCAACCTGTTGCTTCTTTCGAGTGATGACCTTAAAGAAACCATTAGCATATCACGATTAAACAGTTCAAATTCAGCAACACTCTCCCACCTCCATAATTGTGTCTTGGCTAAAAGTAAAAGCATGAATCACAAAGTTTCTAATTTGCAAAACTATGAATCTGTTAAATATTTATAAAAAAACAATATTTTAATTGTTTCCTGAAGTTAAAAAACACCATTATCTTTGTTTAAAGTAAATATACTACAGGCTTATCTATATAGCTTTTTCCGAAGGAGCAACTAAACTTCCGTATAAAATGTTTTTAATAATCTTATTGGCAATAATAATTAGCATCATCATCATCATCATCATCATCATCATCATCATCATCATCATCATCATCATCATCATCATCATCATCATCATCATCATCATCATCATCATCATCATCATCATCATCATCATCATCATCATACTCATACTCATTTTTTCTTGTTCATGTTCTCGTTCTTTTGAAATTTTAGCACCTTAAAGCGTTTCCAAAACAATTTGCCCACTTATTAGTCTGGACTGTCATCTGTTCTTGCATTATTCATATTCACATTTAGCTTATGGACTATCCTTTAATAAATATTTGTTTGTATCGTAAGATGGTATGTATGTGTCCATTATTGATTATATTTATTTGATTGTTATATGATTTTATTCAGCTATTGATAATGTCGGAAAATATGTGTTTTTTGTAGGTTTCCCATATTTTGCTAACCATTTTCTTTTGTTTGCTTTGCACATTTCTCATTTATTGTATGGCTGCACTACTAGTTATAGAGAAACACAAATATTGTGGTTTTATTGAATTAATATTGTATATTTGGTGTTTTTTTTTTTTTTGTGTACAATAAAAATAGTTGGAAATTTTGAGCTCATTATTGGTTGTTAGAATCTCAATAATTGTTTAGTGTCCAGCATCGAATTTTACTTTCTTTAGTATTTGTCTTATTATATTTTTGGTATATTAAATTCTTTTAGGAATAGGCTGTATAGCATATTTATGTACAGGGTGGCCCATAAAACACTAACAATAGGTTTATACATAGGAGTTCGCAGGAATTTTTCAAGAGGGGTCTTAAGGTATGTATTGGTGTGCACGTTTATGGAAATGATCTTATGAAAATGTAACATGTACACATAGGAAATAAAAATATATAAAATTTTTCCAGTTCTGGGGGGAGGGCAAGTGCCTCTTTCTAGTCCCCCTGTGAACGCCGTTGTGTTCATAGTTGCCCTAGCAATATCTTGTCCTGTACAGGACCCAGTTGATTGTTTCTGAGTGAACATTCTCATTTTTAAAAAGAAAGGACTCGATAACTCTTTCAGACATAACATCACACCATACAATGCAATTCCGTGAGATTTTTAGTGCCCCAAAATCTAATGTTCTGTTTTGTTATCTCTGCCTAACTGTTGAAATTTAATTGCGTTCTGTTAACGCTGCTAATCATCTAGGAGACAATCTTCAAGAACTCCTCTGCAATAAAAAAAAAAAAATTAAAAATGTTTCAAATTAACAAGTTTTGACGGTTTCAAATCAGTCAGTCTTTCATGGGCCACCCTGTATGAGGCTTTGAATAAATATCAGCTGCTGCTGCTGATATGCTAATCTGTAGAATTTTGCATAATTTAAGAACGTTAGGAGTTCACTAAGCATGTAAATGCCCTTTTTTGTTTTTTATTTGTGTTTAGTTCGAGTATTTGTTCGAGGGTGGTATTTATTTACTATATATGCGCCTGCTGTATACAATTGAGTTTTTCGAGTTGTTTATAACTAATATGTTTGCCACACAACATCTCACTTTACTGCAGAGTTTTTTTTTGTCCGGTTTTGCCATAACCTTTATTTCCATCATTTTTAAAAGAACTTTTTCCTTTACTGACAATTTACCAATTTTCCAAACTTTGTTGAGCACAATATTTCATGTCGCTAATTTTAAGATAAAATGGATGTAAACGCACAACATTTGACTGCACCGTAAAAAAATTAAAAACAATTAAGGACAATAATACAAAAAAAACAAAAAAAATAAATAAAATAAAATCGCACCAACTGCACTTAACTAGCACCATTAAAATAAAAATAAATAAAAATAAATAAAAAAAAATAAAAATAAAATATATTACAAACGTAGAATAATTCAAGCAAACATCTATTTTCAACATAAATCAAAACCTTAACCAAAACTAAACAAAATGGCGAATACTGCGCAACTCTTACGCAGACAAAGTTCACGAGATATTGTGCTGAAAAGTCAAAGGAGCATCGATCAATTGGAACTCAGAGTAAGTAAAAAGATGCATATAAATAATTCAAATTAATAACAAACAACAAAGAAACCAAGATTATCTTGTTGATAGGGCAAGATATTAAAAACAGTTATAGAGGTGCATTCCTTTACAAACAATAACAATTATTTGAGTTATAAAATTGTGGCATATTTTAATAAGTTTATTTCTTTTATAATTCTTAAAAAACATATATAAAAAAAATAAAAAATAAATAACTGGCCATTTCAGCCCTTGAAAGGACTTTGACCTAGCTTCTTATGATCAATTGTGTTGTGCGTGTTATTAAGTTTGTACACAATTGACCGAGAACCGGACCTACATGCTTAACGCCGACTCCGAACGGCGATGAACGGAAAGTTCTCGTTCTCAAGAAGCTTTACATGGCATTTTGATTACTCTCTGAGGTTTGCCATGGTCTGCAGAGAGGTGGCGGCCGTACAGAAAAATTATTTTAATTCAAATAATTTTCTGTCGCTGCTGGGTTTCGAACCTGGGTTTCCAAAGTTCTTTGACATAGCGGCCACGCACTTTAACCAACTACGCCACGGACGCCACAACGGACGTTCTAGCAGTCCACTAACTTTGACAAGCTAATAGGAACCTAGATTGATACGTGATAAAGAAGTAAACAAAAAAGCGCAACAACAAAATCTTTGCAGAATCAATGCAGTCAACTTTTTGAAATTTTGCGACTAGCAAAAGAGTAGAAAAACATTGCTTTGACAAAGTATAGCGCTTCTATAATTCCTCTTTGGTTTTATTGATCTTGCGCCTATTAGCTTGTCAAAGTTAGTGGACTGCTAGAACCACTGACACTACTGATGAGTCGGAGTAGCGTCCGACGAAACCATGGTCTAGTCAGCTTGGTTTAAGTTCTGCAAAGAACTTTGTTGTTGTAGCAACCTGTTGCTTCATGAATTATTTGGCATTAAGCTCACAATATATGTTTTTTAAGAATTATAAAAGAAATAAAAATAACAATTATTATTATAACTACCTATATTATGCAAAAAGTTGTTAAACTTATGAACTTATTTACAAATATTTTCCAAACATATTGTATATTATAAAATATTCTGTTTCCAAACTAGTTTTAAACTAGTTTAAATCTTTGATTTACGAAATATTTAGGTAAAAGTTTGGCAAAACAACCTTGAAAGTCTACAGCTCTTTTTCCGACACGCAAGAAAGCTTTGATTAAAATGTCGCTCAATAAACAGTTATTACAAATCTCTTTATCATCTCTTTACATCGCTTTTTAGTTTAAATCATGGTTGAATAAATAAGGTTGTCTCAGGGCTGATATCATTCTCTTCTCAGTACCCATAATTGTCAAGATCAATGCAAAGCAACAACAACAACTTCAGCGGCTTTATATGTTTCGTTCGTTATATGTTCAATTTTCGCTTTCAGATTTTGTGTGAGCTGTCAACTTCGTTTTGAAATTTATGGGAACTCGCTCTCACCAATGCGACAATCTTATTTATTCAACCATGGCTTAAATATTTTTTACTATTACATTTTTACTATTATTGAAAAAGTCATACAATTTTTAACAGCTGCATTCATAAAAAGTTACGAACTTTTTCTTATAAAGGCTTTGTAAGTAAAAAATTTAAAAATCTTATTCGTAAACGTACAATAACGATAAAAACTTCTTTAAAAGGCTTTGTAAATGAGAGAAGTTTAAAATTGGTTGAATCTAGGGTGTTATAAACAATGCTCTCAATAATCGAGCTCTTTAGCTATCAAACACTACAAAATCATCTTCTCTTTCTCATTCTCTCGTCCATAAGTCTGACAGATATAGTCAGAAATTTAATGATCCCTTTCACCTTGTTTATTATACCATAGTTAAAGGGCTTACACATCGGCGAATCTGTTCGTCACACGGCGGCCATGTTCACACAAGTTCGCTAGTTAAGAAGCGATGTTCGACAGTTTGTCACACGGTTGGCCGTGTTTACAAAAATTTTTGATTTTCTCTATCGAACAAGGGATGCTGCCGAAAATGATGACAAACAACAACAAAAATCAATGGCTTGTGTGACGAACAGGTTCGTTCAATTTGAACGCTAGCTTTTGCACACACGTTCGCGCCGCCATATTGTTCGACGAACAGATTCGCCGATGTGTAAGCCCTTTTAAAATCATCTTAAACCCTTAATAAAGCAATTGAACATTTTTTTTTCTCATCGGAGAACAAATATTAGGTCTGTTTCCGTACTCCTTTAAGTAAAGTTCGAGTAATAAAGAGTAATTTGATTATAAGTCAAAATGCAAAAATTTGTAAAAAAGGACGGAAACGACTTCAAGTAAGTTTCAAGCACAAAAGCTGTTTCTTGACAAATTTAATTTGCTAGTTGGTTTATTTAAAAGAATGAAAAATTCAAAGTAGTTGCACCTGCATTATTCTCTGGGAACCTTTGGCTTCCATTTGCGTTCATTTTGCATATTTTAACTTTATTTTTATTAATTTATTCTAACCAATTTCATAAATTTCTTTTGCAACAATTTAATTTTGACAATCAGCTATTCAAAGCTCAAGATTTGTGCTTAAAGGAATTTTTCAAGAAAAGTTTGAGTAATAGAGAGTGACATTTTGCTTGTTCTTCTTCTCTCTCGTGTTTAAAAATGTGTCAGGAAACGCTTTCAAGTAACATGAAGTAAAATTACTTCAAACGAGTACGGAAATAGACCTATTGTCAAAAATATAACAAATACATATTTAAAAATATTTCAAAAACAAACACAATGGGCCTTACCAATAGTCATGAGCTGATACATACTAAGAAAAAGCTGGCACTAATAAGTATAAGCTGTTCGTTAGAAGTCAACTTTCTATTTCTCCGTACCAATAAACGAAATCAGTATTCGCTTTCAAAGTATAAGCTTTAATCTATTGTGAATGTACTTTGCCTTGTTTGACAGATAAAAATTGACATTCTACTAAAATACTTAGCATCAGCTGAAGCTGATACTAATTTAAAGTATGATACTAGAGCACATGTCGATACTTTCTTGTTTATTGGTATGAAATTTTTTAACACGTTGCCTGCCGACTACGAGATAACTCGTAGATTGCGTTTCCTTCTAGGGAGCCAACTACGAGTTATCTCGTACTCACTAAACTAAGTCATTTTTGTGTAGCTGCGAATAAAACCGTATTATATAAGTGCTAGTATCGATAAAAGCCAACTACGAGATAATTCGTAGGTCCTTTTTCTCCTTAAAAAACATAATTTTTGCTTTTTGATGATACCTGTGATCTAGAAATAGAGTTTTTAGTAATAAAATGTGAAAAAATCAAATTGTCATTTTTCCCAGTTTTCTGAAAATTGCCGCGGCAGTCAACGTGTTAAAGTATAAGCTTTAATCGGAAATGTCGACACTTTCGATGAAAGTAGCAAACTATTGGTAAGGCCCAGTGTCAAAAAATATTTGAAGTGCATGAGATTCTCAAAACCTCTTATAAAGGCTCCATTAATGCCTCCATTAATGCTCCATTAAAGATTAAAAAAAAAAAAATTGCTGAAAAGTGTTCTTAACGTTTTATAAAGCAATTTTAAAAATATTTTACTCTCAACATAATTGAAACTATATAAAAAAATGCTAACATTTTTACAAAATATTAAAAAAAAGAGGAAAAATTACAATATTACAACGCAAAGAGTTACTTCGAAAAACTTTAATATGTTTGAAAAAATTTTCCATGAAATATTAAAAAAAAATACTTTAAATCTTTGAAAAAGATCAAAACATTGATAAAATTGTATCAATACGAGGGCAATTTGATAAGTCAGTGACTTCTTTAATACAAGGTATTCTTATTTTTTCGATAAAAAGCCTTGTATTTGTCAATATAGTCTCCTTTTAGATTGATACATTTTGTCCAACGTTTTTTCAATTTTTTTTTATTCCTTCCAAATAATAGGTTTTATATAGGTCCTCAAAATAGGCGTTTGTTTCAGTGATTACCTCAGAATCCATTCAGTGATGACAGAATGGCTGGTTGAGTTTCCTTTACCATTAATTACCTTAAATCCGTCGTAAACATTGAATAAAGCCACGTTTCCATGCTATCTTTTATGAACTTCTATCCTATACTCCTATCCCATATCAAATACTTTTGCTATAATGAACGAGGTGGATATATGACATTTTTGCTATAAAAGTTTGACATGTCACATTTGTCAATCATAAATTAATTTGTTTTTCAAACCCTAAGAAAGCCACGGCAAAATGTTATAATAGTTATATGAGTTGATGGCAAAGGAACCACAAGTTTTCAAGTGTTTTTTTTTTTGTTTGAATAGTTTTATTTAAAACCAAAACTTAAAATTATCAATAACTCAGTAATATGATAAATGGTAACCTTAGCGAAGTTCGGGAGTTCTGTTCCACCAGCATCTTTGCGTTTATTACACTGATACTGAACAGCAGCGGCTTTTTTAGGGATATTTTTCGCTCCTTTCACATGTTCACATTCCAAAACATGACGGCAACGATAATCTTCTTACTGGTCTTGCCTAATTGCGAGCCTTTTTTTTCAATGGATTTGACAATGAAGTCTTCACGGTATTAAAAAAGAACTGCGATCCGTTGGTATTAGGACCAATTGGCAGGATACCGCAAACAATTTGCTTCAAGTTGAAGTTCTCATTCTGGAATTTGTTGCAATAGATAGATTTGCCAGTAGTACCCATGAAGTTGGGAAGTACGCCATGGAAACAACTGTTTAAATCAAAGCCTTCCTTGCCAGTACACAAGGCGCTAAATTGTTCCGCGGTTTTTGGAACAACATAAGAACATCCGTCTATTACGATCCGTCCCACAAGCTGACTATTAGCGGTCATATAGAAGAACACACGATCCATTCATCCGTTTTATTATTGCTTGCGATCAGCAAGAAATCCAAAGTGCGACTGAATTTTCTCAAATCGTGCCATCGCGTTTTCAGACGCTACATAAATTTCTCCCCATAGTGTACCTTCTTGATTAATTTGAAAAAATTTTCAGCTAAAAAAATTTGTTTAATTTTTTTCCATGCGTTGTCAAAACTTGACAGCCCACAATCAACAACTATAAAAATGTTAGTTAAAAATATAGGAAGTGATCAAATTTTATAGCAAAAGTTCAAAAACTGAACTTTTTCTATCTCCTAATTTCACGTGATATCACATGGGATATCACATGCTATAAAAACAAAAATGAATGCCGGTTTCACACTCACATTCGTCAACCCCATAAGTTGGGGGTCTCATTCTTTTTCTTTCTAACAAAAAAATATGATTGTGGGAGATCGTAAGCGATAGCATGGAAACGCGGCATAAAGCTCATGTAAAACAATAATTTCCAAAACAAAAGTACAACTATAAATAACAACGTAATTGCTATATCGATTAAGTATGCTTAGAGTAAGGTTTTAACAAATGCATTTTGTTTGTTGGGATGGTGCTAAAAGAAACGGAAGCTTATTAAGTTCATCAACATAAAAACAAAAACAAAAACAAATGCAACAACAGTAACACCACCAGCAAAACCACAGCAATATGACAACAACAATGAAAATAATGTTTTTAATGTTTTTCATTGATTTTTAATTTTTGCAGGAATTACGGGGTCGCCTGGTACATAAGGAACATAGCATCGGTGGCAGTCATCATGCACACCTACATCACCAGCCCATGTACGGGGCTACAAATCAAGCCTTTACGTCCGATGCCTTCGACGAGTCCTCCGAACTGGAGCAGGAAGCTTTTGGTTCGGAGGCCAGCACCAGCAAAGCGAAGGCTGAGCTACTGGCTGCAGTGGCGGCAGACGAAAAAGAGGACATTGTGCCAGAGCGTGAGGGTGACGAGCGTGAAAGTTGGGACAATAAAATCATGTTTTTGTTGGCAACCATTGGGTAAGTAGCTGTACTATCAGGCAAATACAGGGTGTGTATGTATGGGTGTGCGTTGGTTTGTTCAAAGACAACGGAATGATTTGTTTGCATCGTTTGCTGTTCGATTGAGTGTAAATATTTTCGCAAAAAAACTAGCACAATGAGCACGAGGCTCAAGTTGAATGCTTGAATGTCATCTGTTGATGATGAAGATGATGATGCTTCATTAATTAAGTGCCACCATGCAGCATGACAAATTGTTACTTTTGTCTGTGCAGCTTAATATTAAGAAAAAAAAAAAATTATTTTTAAATTTATCTTTCTTATCCTATCTTCTGCTTGCTCCACAGCTATGCCGTTGGCCTCGGAAATGTCTGGCGTTTTCCATACTTGGCTCAAAAAAATGGCGGCGGTGCATTTCTGGTGCCCTACTTTATAATGCTGTGCATACAAGGTATACCTATATTTTACCTGGAGCTTGCAATCGGACAACGTTTACGTAAAGGCGCCATAGGCGTTTGGAGTCAGGTTGGTTCATATAGATTTTTGAATTTGAAATGTTTCTTATAATTCTCCTCTTCTAGGTATCACCCTATATGGGTGGAATTGGCATCTCATCGGCTGTGGTCAGCTATATTGTTGCACTCTACTACAACACCATCATCGCTTGGTGTCTCATCTACTTGTTGCATAGTTTTGAGTCACCATTGCCATGGGCCGAGTGCCCAACGCGATTGTATAAAAACTTTACCTATGATCATGAGCCAGAATGTGTGGTGAGTGCTTTAAAAGAGTCTCAGTTATAAGTGCTCAGAGAAGTGCAGTGTTGGAAAACGTTGGGGCTTTGTTTAAATTTTAAGCGACATTGAGGCAGGAAAGTATACCTTAAACTACTCATAAACAAGATAGCCATCTGGTGTATCTTATTTATACCGTTCTTTGTTGACATTCATGAGGTTTAAGGTTCAAATCCTGGCTTAGTCTGCACTTTTTCTTTCTCTCTTATTTGATGTCAACGTTACTCAAAAATTTTTGAATAAGAAAACTTCAAAAAAATGTTTAAGGCGAATTTCTGGTAAAAGAACAAGATATACTGACGTTTATTTATTTGGATAGTATTTTAAGCAAAAATATTTATTCATGGCATCTAAAAGTCTTCAGTTCAAACATTATATTAAAACAAACACACACACATACACACAGAGACAAAATAAACCACACTGTGAACTCCCCATATGATTGCCGTAGTTATTGTAGGAATTAGAAATGGTAGAGAAGAAGAGAAGTAGTAAGAAATCATACAAGGAAGTTATTAAATTTAACATTTCATTAGAATTTATGCTAAAACCACTGATGATTCAACTTATTCACTAGATTTGCTGTCCTTCTTTTACTTCTGCTAAGTCCTCTATTTAATTACTTATATTTCGCAAATATGATTAAAAAGATAAAGTGTGGATCAAGAATAACTACCTATATCAATTAAAATGAAATGGAGCTTTATGTAGGAGTCTGAGTCAAATCACATTTAAACAATTCCATACTCAGAAAGTATTGTCCTGGGATCTCGATAATAAATAAAAAATAGATAAATGGCCATTTCAGCCCTTGAAAGGACTTTGACCTAGCTTCTTATGATCAATTGTGTTGTGCGTGTTATTAAGTTTGTACACAATTGACCGAGAACCAGACCTACATGCTTAAGGCCGACTCCGAACGGCGATGAACGGAATGTTCTCGTTCTCAAGAAGCTTTCCATGACATTTTGATTACTCTCTGAGGTTTGCCATTGCCTGCAGAGAGGTGGCGGCCGTACAGAAAAATTATTTTAATTCAAATAATTTTCTGTCGCTCCTGGGGCTCGAACCTGGGTCTCCAAAGTTCGTTGACATAGCGGCCACGCACTTTAACCAACTACGCCACGGACGCCACATCAACTACGCCACGGACGCCTGGGATCTCGATACTACTTCTAATTATATAGCTCTAATAATTGATTTTCAACAGAACCGTCTCCACCTCCTTCCTGTAAAGAGAAAACTAGGAATCGAATCACCCTTTCAGTGAATACGACATCCAGATCTTTTCTGACGAATCCAAAATAGCGAACGGAAAGAGAACAGGAGTGTTACAGCAAATATCTCTGTCATACTGACTACCAGAACCTATCAAGAAGAAATCTTCGCGATTGAGAAAGCTCTAGCAATCCACTCAGAAGAAAATATTCCATCAACGATTACAATCTTAGTAGAAAAGAAAGCTGCAATGAAACCAAAGTAAAGAGACGATCAAATGAAGTTGTCATCTAGATTGTCAACCAGATAAGATGTCATCTTCAATATATTATGGTTCCCAGGTTATCACAAAATAAAGGAAAATAAAATTGCAGACAGACTGGATACCAGATTGTCAACCAGAGAAGATGTCATCTTCAATATATGATGGTTCCCAGGTTATCACAAAATAAAGAAAAATAAAATTGCAGACAGACTGGCTAGAAAATTCTCTGAACTGGATAGAAATATTATCATTACGTCGATAACATCCATTCTAAAGTTGTCTAGAAAAGTAAAGATTATAAAATTAAAGGCAACATAAAAACCTATTGATCCCATGGAGTTAACTGTGTTTTTCCTCTACAAAAAATTACTTAATCCTTTGGTGACCTCGGTCGTCTAATGGGATAGTTGCTATCAGCAGAATTGCATTGAAACTATGTATCCCTCTTAAAGTCCTCTGCAGAAGCTTTAGCGATGTCGAAGAAAGAGAAACCATCAAACATTCATCGTGCGAGTGCCCTAATCTCCAACAACATACGGGATCTTACAGAGAACTTAAGGAGAAGTAGATATCGTATTTATGGAAAAATTTGGATTTATACGGAGCAGCGGTTTTTAACTATTCCAATCCTATTTTAACCCTATTCCGACTGATTTCCGATTTAATTCCGATAGGCACACAAACAAAGTGAGTCATAATGGACCAATAGGCCTCCTAAAATAAATTGAAATTAAAATAGACCAAAGCGATCAGTAAAAATATTTTGCTGATTAAGCAACCACTGAAAAATAGCAACTAAGAGTTCTCATCTACTTTCTTCTGCATACCATTAGGCGGCAACCCAATCGTATTATAACTATTAAGGGCAACCTTAATTAAAACCGTTCACAGTTTTTTTGTAGTCCCAGTACCCAGGAACTGTTTCAGAACATTTGCCAGAATAGATTATTTATATTAATATTATTATTATTATTTATAAAATTATAAATATCTGAATAGAATACTACACTCAATATAAATAAAATTCAACTAAATTCAGAAGAAAAATTATAACAAAAAATCTTATCCGCAATTTAACAACGTAAGCTCGTTTTTCAACACTGGCTATCGATTTAAATGGAGGCTTTTTAATTTTATTGGCTTGCTACTCAACATCCTAGTCATAGAAGAACGTAAAATAATGTGAATCCATTTTACGAGCATTTAACGCAATTGTGAACAGAATGTAATACCGCTGTTTTGTTGCCTATTTTACAGCAAATATTTATTGTTTTTAAATCTTCTCTTTCATTCTCTCTCTTTGCAGACCTCATCACCAACACAATTTTACTGGTACCGCACCACACTTCAGTCTTCGGAAAGTGTAAATGAACCGGAAAATTTCAATTATCACATTGCTATTGCGTTAATCGTGTCATGGTTCTTGGTCTACATATGTATGGTACAAGGAATAACATCATCTGGGAAAATAGTCTATATGACAGCGATTTTTCCATATATTGTCTTGATTATATTCTTCTTTCGTGGCATTACGCTGAAAGGTACTTTATGGATAAATATTTAAAATAGAAGTTTAAGGAAAAATTTATGCAGAGTGGTAGAAGTTTTTGAGAAGATATAAAATAAAGTTTAAAAGATGTGATAAAGATTAAGATATTTTGTCAGCTTAGTTTTGATTGTCTGGCACTTTATTACACTGTGCAACAGTAAAGCAAAAGCTTATAAATATAAAAAAATTTGTCTTAAACCTTCTTTTCTATAGGGTGTTTTTTTTTAATAGGTGTACAAGTTTGAATTGAAATGAATTACTGAGAATACATCATTTCCAACTGAAAATTGGCTTTATTAGAAAGATAATTGCCATTTGTATTTAAATATGGGCCGGATGTGGCTTGGATGTGGTGCATGCTGGAAGTCAAATTTTCGACCACTTTATCAAGCATTTGAGTACGTACATATATCGACAATGGTGCGCACAATGGGGCCTTCTAAGGCATCCATAGTTGCATAAACCAATGACTTCATATAACCCTAGGTCAAATAACCCAAAGACTTTAAATGTCACGAAATTGATGGTCGATTGACTGGTCCATTTCGAGAAATAAAAAATTCACCAAATGTTTCCTTCAGTGAGGTTAAAAGTTTGACAACTAGAGGGAACCTGTACTTCCCCATTTAAATTCAAGGTTTTCTTTCTTTAAGAAAAATGAGAAAATGTATTTTTTTTTTGTTTTTTTGATTGAATTGAAAGCAATTGTAAAATGCTCAGAACATGTCTGGGTAGTATTAACAACCTTAACCTAAAAATCGATAAAATAACAATCGTATATTTTTAGCTCTCCTAAAAAATTTGATCTGGGAATATAAAATCCCTTTTCCTGTAAAACATCACATATAACGGTGCCTCGAAAATCTCTTCCGTATTTTCTGCACATTGGTTTTCCAAAGGCGACAGTTTTCCGAAGCCAAAAATTCCCTCATAGAGGGAATTTCCCTCTCGTTTTCCCTCATGGAGCGCAAACGATAGTCTTTCCACTTCAATTTTTGCACCAGCTCGGTCTTATAAGGTCATTGGCTAAGATCTTTACGTAAAATCTATATTATTATTACGCAAGCGCTTTTTTTGTGATGACCATCAAATCTATACCGTAAATGCGATTTTTATAAAGAGGGTATCAATAGAAAGGTCTTGTTCTGTAGATGTGCAATAAGGTCTTACTTTTTCTTAAAAATTGTGTATTTTAACAAGAAAAACTAAAACAATCTTCTACAAAGAAAGTCAGCTTTTTATTTAATGCCTAAAACTATGTGTTAAATTTTTTTTCAAATTTTCCAATTTCATACTATAGTATGTATTATTAAAGCAGTTGAGCGAAGCGAAAAACGTACAAATATATTTTATATTGATACACTAGCCACAAAATAGCAAGTTCATGCAAAATCGCTTTTCCAGGATCCTTTATTGGCATCGCCGCCAGCTCATTTGAAGGAGACCATACTTTTCACAGCTAATTCAAACTTCCTATACCTCTTCTTAAGACATCTGTATTAGGTGATAAGCCCAATTCTACGCACGGAAGGTCTGGTCGTAAGGATGTCAACTTATCCAACAGAAATTTAGTATCGTTGCATTATAACTCGCTCAGGAGACGTTCTACTGTAAATTTTAGTTAACGACAATAGATCTGCTATTAAGCCTCACAACGAAGATGTTGTGAGCACATTTTGGTGTTTTAACGCCATACGGGTTTACTAGTCGTTCATAAAATGGATGAAAACAGCTCCCATTACTGTGCGTGATGGCGAATCGTTTCTTCGGAATTGTTTATTTGGTGCCCACTGTATCATTTAGAGTAAGCGAGTTAAAGTGCGAAAACAATCCATAGTTAATCCTATTTGTCGCTCGGATGGACGAAGAAGTCGTAAAATGGATGCTACACACGGTAACATTCCCGAACTGAACCACGATTTTCGATTCATTATAAAATGTCAATTCATGTCAAATGTCAAAATGTCAAATGCCAAACTGAGCAGAAATTATAATAGAGTTGCCAGATCTGGCCACCGTATGACACTTTAATCCATATCAAATAATGGAACCCCTAACAAAACACCCTTTATATTATAATTGCTATATTCAGAGCTAGTTTGACGAAATAGATTTATAAGGTGATCTAAAATTTCACATAAGTTTTTATGATCGGCATGAGCCACAAAACAAAAAATAATAAACAAAAAATAATTAAATTCCAAGAGAACATTCCTGTGGTTCTAGTGAGCTATTCACAATAATCCAAAACGTTGAAATTTATCAAAATATATACGAGGAAATTCAGATATTTTGTTCACTGTTTCCTCAAACGCTGTGCACGATCGCAGACTTCATACATGTATTGCGGCAAACGTCCATAGTTCGCATATGAGGTCTCGACCTTTTTGAGATTTTGCAAGTAGGACATGTCCAGCAGATTGACTGAGTGGCTGGCATTGTTTGATATGTCGAGTACACTGCAAATGCGGCTATTTAGACGTCTTTCCTGAGCGAGCTCTTTGAAGAGTTCGTCGCCATACTTTTCCCGTGTCTCCTTGTATATTCGATCCATGTGCGAGTACTGACGATTTTGTTCGACTGGAAACCAGCTTTGGTTGCGCTTCCATTTTCGTCGCGTACGTACAATGGCGCCGCTGATAAAGCGATGATGTGTCAATTGATGTTGAAAAATTACCTCCATGTTGGATTTGATGCAATGCTGTGGTCTTTTGATGTGTCTTGGATGTATAAATTATGATTTCGTTGCGAAGTTTTGTTAAAAACTTACAAATTTTTGTGACATATTTGTTTTTTTGTTTTGTTTTTAAAGTTATGCTGTATATGACTTCCATCTTTTAAACTTACAGGTGCCTCGGATGGTATAGCTCATCTATTCACGCCACGCTGGGAGACCCTACTTGATCCGGTTGTCTGGCTAGAAGCCGGCACACAAATATTCTTCTCACTTGGTCTGGCCTTTGGCGGTTTGATTGCATTTAGCTCCTATAATCCAGCGAATAATAACTGTTATCGTGACGCCATTTTGGTTTCGATGACGAATTGTGGCACTTCAATGTTTGCTGGTGTTGTCGTGTTCTCAGTGATCGGTTTCAAGGCCACGGCAACATTTGATCGCTGCAACGAAGAGCGCGATGAGTTAATTGCCGCCAATAGAACGCACAATTTGCCAATATGTGATCTCCAGGAAGAATTGGCCAATGTAGGTGACTCATTTTTTAGAAAACACTTTTTTTAATATCAAATTTTGCAGAGCGCTTCCGGCACCGGCTTGGCTTTTATCATCTTCACCGAGGCAATCAATCAATTTCCGGGAGCTCAAATCTGGGCGGTGCTATTCTTTCTGATGCTTTTTACGCTTGGTATTGATTCGCAGTTTGGCACGCTTGAGGGTGTGGTCACATCGCTGGTGGACATGAAGCTTTTTCCAAACCTGCCCAAGGAGTATATCGTAGGAGTGAGTAGAAATACTTTACTAGCAAAAACAGTATTCATCATAAGACAATAATCAAAACGTTCACCCTCTAGGGGCTCTGCTTAACCTGTTGCCTGATTTCCATGTGCTTTGCAAATGGCGCTGGCAGCTATATATTTCAGCTGATGGATAGTTTTGCTGGAAATTTCCCCCTACTTATTATAGCGCTTTTCGAGTGCATCTCCATTAGTTATATTTATGGCGTGCGGAGGTGAACGAAAACTGTGCTATTCTCCAATTAGTTTTTAATTGAACCTCGCTTATTTTCCATAGATTCTCAGATGACATCGAGATGATGACCGGTTCACGTCCTCATTACTATTGGATGTTCTGTTGGAAGTATCTTTCGCCGTGCGCTATGATTACCATACTGCTTGCCTCATTCTATCAACTGCTTACAGAGGGTAGCAGTTATCCGGCTTGGATTGCCGCCACCGGTACGTCTGAGAAAATGGAATGGCCACATTGGTGCATCGTCATTGCATTTATTCTGATATTGTCGTCGATTCTCTGGATACCCATTGTGGCAATATTAAGGTTACCTCTCAAATAATCATAAAATCCTTGGAATTCAATAATATTTTTTTTTCTAAACTGATTTAGATTATGCGGCATCAAAGTCGTTGAAGATTCGGATCCAGCCTGGTTTCCAGAAGCTGAACTCAAGGAAGTGCACGGTATTGTACCACATGAGCCAACTGAAATTGAACGTACGCTATTCTGCTATAATATGGACGGTACCGAAGGTATGTGCTGCCCAAAATATGGACTGCCCGAAAAAACACTAGAGGAGGAAGAGTAAGTTTGCTTATAAGTTAAAAGGCAATAAACTCGAAAAGTGAGGGAAAAGTAATTCGAAGAGTTTCATGAATGAAAGTAAAAATCGATTGTACTTATATAAATACATACCTACATACAAAAAAAGTCAGTTATAATAATATTATGTTAAACAAATTTAGAATAATTCTGCATTTGTAAATATTATGATTAAAAAAAAAAAGAAACAATATTTATGGACATCTTAGGGCAGTATGGCAGAATTTATAATTTTTTAAATATTATATAATTTAAACTGACACATACATATATTAAATATATAGCCACCGAAATAGAAATGCAAATCCCTCAAAATAGAAAGTTTTCCGAAAAAACAATAACGTGATTAACCATATAACATAAAATTCCAGCCGCCTAATTATGGTCGGCCATTTTTTGTTTCTTTATTTTTAGTTTTAAGTAAATATTTTTAGCACCTAAAACATAGATAATCCCACAAAAGATTTCAACTCATAAAGATCTTAAAGTTCAAAAGACTGTATAAAAAAACTGTTATTTGAAAAATTGCAATTTAGTGCTCTTGATAATTAGAGTCAATAATTGACAGCCACAACACAATAAAAATGGTTAATTATACCATGTACACACCTATACCTACAAATTTCGAAGTTCATAACAACCAACTGAAAAAGTACACTCAAATAAAAATATAAATACAATGACAATAATATATATAAATTATAGTTAATATTATGACCTCAAATCCTATATTAATTTTATGGTCAAAAAATTTGTTCTTCCCGATTAGTTAAAAGGTTATTTATTTCGGTTTCATATAGAACCATAGGTTCTAATCTATTATATTTAATGTTGAAAACATTTTTCTTACTTTAAAGTTCAAAAGTAATCAAAGTTGACCCTTTTTATTTTTCTTCACAAAGTAGACATCTCATTGTATTATTTTCAACAGCTCGGTTATAAGCAGAAAATGACAAAGCACCATCCATTGTATAAAGACTTTAGTCATGTACACTGAGAAGCATAAGTGAGGAGAATAAATAAAAAGTTAGAAAAAAAAGTTGCTTTTCAACACTATTTTAACGAAAGCATTTTTTATTGTTTTTGTTTTATGCTTCTTTTTTATTAAACTAAGATCAAAACAGAAAACCATTTGAAAATCCGTAAAGCTAGTTAAAAAAACCAAAACAATAATTATGATCATTGGTTCATTTATGCATCTGACAATAATAAATAAAAAAAGCGATGGATTTTGAGTAATTTATCCATAGACCTTTATTTTTTTAACTGTTTTATCCTTTTAGGCATTAGCCCTAACCAAAAAAAAAGAAACGAGACGATTGCAACTTGCCGAACGTTTGCATTCGTAACGTCTATTTTGACTATTTAACCCAAAATGAAACGAGTTCCTCCAATCGTCTGAAAAAAGAAGAAAACTACCTGCACAGCTGTTGTTGACGAGTTGAGACGCTAAAAGTTCGGTTGTTTCGGAACATAACGTCTCGTCAAACCGTTTCGTTTAGTTTCGATGAGTTTACGTTTGTTCATTTTAGGTTACAACATTGAACATTTTGGTCTTCACTCGTTACGGAGCAAATCGTCTATTTTGGTTAGGCCTATTCTTTCATACAGCGACTGTACAATTTCGGGTGGAATGGCATACCACTGTTCTTCAGCTATATTCCAAAGCTCGTTTTAACCTTTTGCCAAGGGGAGCTTAGCTAGCTGCCTTTTAAGGTTTGCGCAAAGATTTTCGATTGGGTTCAAGTCCGGACTTTATGGTGGTCATTGCAATACTTGAAAATGTTGACCTCTTAACCAATTTTTGACCACCTTTGCGGTGTGCTTTGGATCGTTGGTATGTTGAAATATAATATTATTTTCATCTATAAACATCTTATCCATTGCAGTTGGCAAATTCGTCCTTAAAATTTTAAAATATTGCTCCTTACGCATAATGCCATCAATGCGCACTATTCACCCCACGCCATGAGGTGTAATACACCCCCAAGCCATTATCGAACCTCCCTCATGTTGAACTGTTTGCTTGGGTAGGTTGTGCTGCTTGTGTAACCTTATTCCAGTACTAGGAACGTCCGTTTTGGTCTCATCGCATTACCATATTACCTACAAAATTCAACAAAATTTAAAATAATTGTATTCTTTTTAATCATAAACTTAGTTCAATACCTGATTCCAGTCACACTCAGTCCAAAATGTATGCGTTTCAAAAAAATCCTTCCGCAATTTTATGTTCTTGGTGGACAAAAAGGTTTCTTTTTTTACTATTGCCTTTAAACCAATCTTGTGCAACATTCTGCGCACTGTCCATACACTCACATTTTTTCCAAGGGCTTCTGTCACTTGGAAATCCAGCGATCCGAGTTTGTGTTGCTTGTGTTTATTTGGCCAGACATCAATTTTTCGCCAATATTGTTCGGTTATTTTTGGAAGTCTGCCCAATTTCTCGTTTGAAACGATTGGCTCCACACTATTCCTTAAAATTGGACTTTAAAGACCTTTGCGATCTCCCTTGTAGAAAGACCTGATTTGCCTTTTTGAATAATGTGTTTTTTTAATTGTTCCGAAACAGCTCTCGTTATGTTTATATTTGATTTAAACTAATCTACTACTATAAAGCGACTACTCATTAGCAAAAAAATTTCTTCAAATAAACTTTCAGACCGCAACTTTTTCTAACCTTTTTGTTTATTGGCTCACTTATGCTCCTCAATGTATGTAATGTATAAAAACTGTATACGGGTCCAAGACTACCTCCAGTTGGGTGTTTTTTCAGCAAGAAATACCCTGAGGAACGAAAAACAACCCAAAATTTCCCATTCAAACAAACTGCGCTTGAGATATTGTCAAATCTTTCTTTTTCTGCTGGGATGAATTCCTTTCGATTTAACAACAGCAGGGTATTTCCCTGACATGCCTTGTGTCTCATACTTATATCACAAAATTTATTCGATCAAGATGTTTGGAAGACAGGACCCCTTCCTTCGATACGAACTATATACTATTCTATGTTATTTTTAATGAAATTCCTCACTTTTATGAAGAAGGTCACATTTTCTGAATTTTACAAAAAAAAAAAAAAAACAAGAAAAAACTAATTGGCCACTTCAGCTCAAGAAAGTACTTTGAACGAGATTCTTTTGATGAAATTCTGTTATGCGAGTTATTAAATGTTTGTTGTATACAAATGATCGAGAACTAGACCTACTAGTTTTATGCGGACTCCAAACGACTAATGTGCATGTTCTCAAGAAGCTTCACATGGCATTCTTTACTCTCTGAGATTTGTCATTGTCTGCAGAGGATTGATGATCGCTCAGAAAAATTTAATTCAATTGAAAAAAATATTCTGTATCAGCTGGGATTGAACCTCGGACCACGAGGCTCATAAAATTAGCAACGATCGGTCCACGCACTCTAACGCGTTCGTTCACAGCCGCCACAAAAACTTCGAGACTGCTACTGAAATAATAACAACTGATAATAACAATCTGCCGCTTACTCCTCTGGTCTGCCAAATAATAAATTCTTTTTGAATTCGAGTTTTACAGTAGTGGTCCTCATCAAAGCTCGCAAATGCCTCATATACCACGTAAACCTCGCAAGTTTTCACTGCGTATATCAGCTCTTGTCTTTTTCCATACAAAAAAGTTTACGCGGTGCTCGCAAATCTCCCATACATTTTCCCAAGTTTGCGCAAATACGAATATGCGTGATTGCGAGCTTTCATGAGGACCACTAATATGATGTAGTGTTATAAGCTTTGTATAACCTCGGTTGGGAAGTTATGTTGTTATAAAAATCATTTTTGTTATAATTAAAAATGTCTGAATGAAATTTTTCAGGGCTTATGAAAAAAATAAATTTGTATAGTTTTTTTTTTTAGTCGGGCCGTGGTCTAGTGCGTTAAGAATGTGCGTGAACCACTCGAAGCCAATTCGAGAGCAGGTTCGAACCCCAGCTCGTGAAATAAAATAATAAAAAAAGGTCAACTTATTACTTATTGAACTTTGACGTTTCTTTAACCTTTATAAAACAATAACAAAATCTATAAGTACCCTTAAAGAGCGATAGCAAGATAACTAGAAATATATAAAAAGTTACACAACTAAAAAGAAAATTGTAACTGTTTAACAAAAACATATCCGTTTGAGAAAGTTTATAGATGGAATTAATTAGTATACCTGAAAAGCAACGCATATCTGATGGTAATGATGGAATGAATGATTTCGACATAGAAAATTTGAATGCTTTAATTTTACAAAGCAGCAATTTTATTATAGCAATATTTGAAAAAATACGTTATATTTTAGTAGTCAATTTTATGTTTAGGTAGAATTTTATGTATCTTCTCATGAAGATATTAAAATTAATTTAACCTTAATCGGTCCCTTGTGTAAATTTTACACACACTTTTCAACTTCAAGCTGATATTTCTTGAATATAAGTTCATCAAATCGAGATAGAATATTGATTGGTATTTTAAAAAATCTTTTTTTTCTTAAAAAATAGATAAAATAATGAATAATAAATAATTTTTAACGACAAGGTCGCATTCATTTCATTCATCGATGAAAATATGGTTCTTGAAAAAGTGTGTAAAATTTACACACAAGGAACTTATTCGTTTTTCGAAATAAGGGACCGATGAAGGTTAAAATTTTTTTTCGAGATTCTAGTTGTATTTATGAGAATGGTTCGAAAACCTAGAACAATCAGTTACAGTGATAACTGATAACTCGAAGTACTAATTGATTGATTATTATTGCAGTCATTGTTTAAATAAAGTTTATATTAGCTGAACATATAATATTTATAGTTCTTATCCAAAAATTACAAAATAATTTATACAAGCCTAAAATTTACGATATGCTTGATGTATTTATAAAATAGAAAAACTAAGCAATAAAGCGCGACAGCATATCTTGTAAAGAAACCAATGATTAGATATGAGTTACATGATTGCTTTTTTCACACCAAAATTTAGTCTCTATTTATGAAATTGTTAAAAATTAATAAAGTAACATAAAATTAGCTTGTTACTTATGTAACATTTATACCGATTATTTTTAATGGACCCTCTTATATAGCGTTCAGATATAAGTTGTTTTTTAAGCCATCAAGGAAAAGCAAAGTTCAAGGCAAGAATTATAAAAAAAACCATTATTATCATAGTTTTTTCGTGTAATAAACGTCCACACACTGCTTGTAAATATAGTAGAGATAACCGTAATACACCCTTTTCCTAAGGGGGCAATACCAGGTACGATAGGGTGTTTACAAAATAATTAATATAAGAAAATTATAAACCTCAGCAAAAATGTTCACACAAAGACAATACTAACTATAAAGTAAAAATATATAAAAAATTAATGAAATAATCGATAGTTATCGATACCAAAATGATAATTTTAAAGAAATCTAAATGTTTTTAAAAGAAAGCATTATTATAACTATAACTAAAGAGTATTATATAGGAATTTATAAATATATACATGTATTTAATATTGAATTTATATAAAATTAAAAATTATATTTATTAAATGTTATCGATGTTGACAATAATAATAAAAAAAAAAAAAAACTAAAAAAAATCAAACTTGAAAGCCTGTTAATACGTTTGTTGTATTTCATATAAAAATTATTAATTATAATTAATCTTCATCCATACTTTACGCATTTATTTTACATAGTTTGTTAAAAAAAAACGCAAAATTATGATGTTAATATTTGAAATGTTTTGATTTATTGACAATTTAAGTATTATTAAAAATATTTAAGTATTTAAAAATTAATGACAAAAATTAAAGAGCAAAACAAAATAATTCAAAGATATAAAAGAAAATTGTACTGACGACAATATTAAAAATAATTTTAAAAATATTAATAAAATGCATAAAGAAAGTAAAATAAAATATTATTATATTCAAAATTAAGTCTTTAATTGCAATTATTTCAATTCCTCCTTCACATTAGCTGGCATATCTTCATCCGTAGCCATTATTTTGTCTGTGTCCTGAGCGTCTAGATTCTTCTTTTTATTTAGGCCATCCTTGCGTCGCTTATGCTTGTTCGATTTAAGGTGTATGCTCCACTGATACTCTCCGATAAAGTGACGCTGGCATATTATACAAAAGTTGCTGGTCTGTAACATGCAAAAAGAATGTTATAATTGTTTAAGTGGAATAATCTGCAAACATACAAGGCGACAACAACATAGCCGATATCTGTCAAAATTTGTTTACTTTAATTTCTTATGAAAAAAAAATTTGTGGTTCTGTCGTAACGACAACGCCTCATTGCAACAATGGTTTGCTGCTGTCGGTTTAAATCATAATACAATACCAAGGTAGGACTGATAGAAGAATATACGACCTTGATCAAAAAGTCACCCGGAATCATCGAATTGAGTTTTCTTTTTTTTTAGGTGGCCACATCTGTCATTGACATTCTATGAAATTTTCAGCTTTATAGCTTGACATTTGTAAAAGTGACGCCGTATTGAGTACATCTGCGATTGTGCGTGTTTTTTTTTTTTGTACAATTTTATAAATGGAATTGTATTCGCACCAACGAGTTTGTATTAAATTTTGCGTTAAAAACGGTTTCAATGGTGCGACGCCATTGCAAATGTTATAAAAGTGTTTCGGCAACGATACTATGAAGAAAACAGTCGTTTATCAGTGGCATTAACGTTTCAGAAGGGGCCGTGAGTCCGTGAACAATGATTAACGCAGTGGCTGGCCCTCGACATCGAAAACCGGTAAAAACATCAATAAAATCAAAGAATGAATGACCGTAGACCGCAAATTGACCATTAGAGAGATGGAAGAGGAGGTGGGCACTGATTTTGGATCAATTCGAGACATTTTAGTTAATAATTTAGGCCTCAGACGTATCGCTGCAAAGCTGGTGCCGAAAGACCTGAATTTCATGCAAAAAAGAGACCGCGTTGACGTCGCAAAAGACATGATTTCCAAGGCCGAAACTAACCCAACATTCATCAAACGGATCACTGGAGGCGAGACGTGGATTTATGAGTATGACACGCAATCCAGACATCAAACGAGAGAATGGCGTGCAGCGAATGAGCCACGACCGAAAAAAAAACACGTCGTTTTCAGTCGCAAAAGAAGGCGATGCCCACAGTTTTCATGGATTATAAGGATATAAATGGATTTCCTATTCGGTGAACTCAAGAAACCGCTCCGCGGAACGCGTTTCAGCACCCAAGATGAGATCATGGAAAAATCGAAGATGGCTCTGATGGCCATACCGCAAACCGAATATAAAAAATTTTTTGAGCATTGGATCAACCGCTGACATAAGTGCGTTGCAGTCGATGAGGAGTATTTTGAAGGGGGCAATATCGAGTTTGATGTACATATAATCTTGTATGTTTAATTTCCTGAATAAGTTCCGGGAACTTTTTGATCAAGGTGGTATAATATATAAATAAATTGGCTCAATCCGCCCTTAAAAAGAACTTTGACCGAGATTCTTATGATCAAATTGTGTTGTACGTATTATTAACTGTTCATACACAATTGATCGAAAACTGGATCTACTAGTTGTATGCCGACTCCGAACGGCTAATATGCATTGTTCTCAAGAAGCCTTTTATGGTTTGTCATTGACTGTAGAGAGATGATGACCGATCAGAAAAATTAATTTCAATTGAAAAATTTTTACTGTGTCTGGTGGCGGATTCGAACCTCGGACCTCGCGGCTCGAAAATTTGCACCGAGTGGCTTACACACTTTTACGCACTCGGTCACGGCCGCCACTGATATAAGAGAGGCTCTCAAAATATTACATATTGTTCTTCTTCTCATTGTGCATGTCAGCTGTTACGCAAAATCTAGATCAGGGTTTCATGCGGTATTTCCTGAAAGTAGTAATTTAATGCATATTTTCCTATGGATTGCTGTGCATTCCTTAAAAAAAAATATATATAAATTTTTAATTAAGAGGGTGTTCCAAAAGTAACGGGAATTATGAAATTTCGCGGGGTATGTTGGTCCGATTTCAATAGAAGCTGGTGGTATTGAGCCTCTCAATCCAAAATGCATAAAATTTTTATTTTTCAAATTTAGAATTTACTTTTGAATTAATTACTCGAGCAGTAAAAAATTATTTCCCTCTAAATTTTTTTTTCGGGATTGTAGGTTTTGTATAAATGGAACGAAAAAAAAAATACAAAAAAATAACGTCTATTTTCCAAAGTCTCTGCCTATTTGAGCCTTGGTGAAAAAACCTTTGTTCATTGCGTCTATCACGATCTGTTCTACCTTTTTATTATATTATGGGTTTAGAACTGTTTCTTATTTAACAGATCTAAAACAACATCGCCTGTCGCTGCCGCGTTCAAAATAATCAAGTAGTTAGTACATTTCTTTCTCAAACGCGTGTCGTAATGTCGCTGTCGTTTGCAATGTGTTCAGGATATGCGTACAACAAGGTGAATTAATTACCTCTTCATCGAGTCCAGCACCCGGATGCTCACGCTTTTGCATCGGTTCCACCTCGCAAACGCTGCCCTCTCTATAGCATTCAATAACTGTGGCAGCACGCTGAAAGACCTTCTTCTGCCAGACACTCACATCTGATGTATCCAACTCATACAGATCGGGCACTTGACGATCCTTACTGGCCAGAAAACGATTAATTATCCATTTTATTTGCTTCTTGGAATATCGTTTGGTCACCAATTTCAATTCATTCAAACAGTCACGGAGTAAATCTAAGCCCAGAGGCAATTTCGCGTTGCTGGCGGCATCATTCATTGAAGTCTCTTCAGATGTTGTTGTTGTAGCTTTTGTATTATTTTTTTGCTTTGTGTGAACTAGTTAAAGTGTAAAAAAGTTTTTGGAATTTATTAGTTTGCCGTTTAACTCTGTACGTGAATTGTTAAAGAAACAAAAAAATTGTTAAATCAATTGTTATAAAAACTCAAAAAAAAAAAAAAAATATGGTAGCTAAAAGTTAAATGTATTTTGCAGATATTCAAGCATAACTGCATTTTTTTTTTCTTATTTTGCGTTTATAATAATGAAAATTTGACTGACGAGTGTCAAAATAAAAAAACAAAAATATAAAAACCAAATAGTTATGAACTGTAACATTACATATGTAATGGAAGTCCGTTAACACAACGTTAATGGAAGTGAGTTTTGAAAAGAATAGATAGAATATTAAATTTTATTGTAATGCGTAGGAACTCTACATATTATCCGATGTTATCGGTTCCTAGGTTTAAAATTACCAAGTCCTCCACATATCTCTAGCGTATCTTGATTTTTGAACCTTTCAATGTGGTAATGGCGGTAACATTTCAAAGTAAAAGGCATGTAATGTTTTGCTCTGACAGTTTTTACTGAACATGCTTCTGAGATCACTTTTGTCGGCGGCCGTGGCGCAGTGGGTAGAGTGTGTGACCCATACGTCAAAGAACCCTGGTTCAATTTCCATCTGTGACAGAAAGTTCTTTCAATTGAATTAATTTTTCTGTTCGGCCGTCACCTCTCTGCAGACAAGAGCAAACCTAAGAGATTAAAAAATGCCATGTAAAGCTTTTTGAGAACATGCACAATAGCCGTTCGAGTCGGCATAAAACTAGTAGGTCCAGTTCTCGATCAATTGTGTACAAACATTAATAACACAACAAAGTTTGATCATAAGAATTACGGTCAAAGCCCTTTCAAGGGCTGAAATGGACAGGTTATTATTATTATTATGACTTTTGAGATTAGTCTTTTTTATAAAGGGTGCCCCAAAAGTTACTGAAATTTGGATTTGGGCAATCAAACAAAATTAATTCAAATAAACTATTATTTAACACAAATATTTGATAACTTATTTGGTAAAATCTTATAGCAACCTTGAGAGTTAAATTCGTTTGGAAAATGGAATCTCACTTAAAATATTTTGTTAAATTAATAGGACTTAATTAAGTGAATAACAATCTGTTGGACGATTGGAATTCATATCAATTATTTTTGACAAAAACATTAACTTACAAATCAACCTGTTCTGTTTTGTTTTTGTTTTATTTTTATCTATTAAAATACTCTACGCTACGTACATGTTTTTTTTTTTCTTTGTTCAGAGTAGCTCTTACCTTGTTCAGGCAATCGATACGCATTTCGCTTCAAGTAAACTTCAATTTCCTGATCATTTGCCGCATCGTACTTTTCCAAATAGGGTATGAATTCTTTGAACCCAATAGTTTGAAGCACCCCCTTGGTGTATGGATTCTCAGCGCTGTTATGGCAAAACAATCAAATTAAGATTCAACAGATATCAAATGATTAATTAACTTATTGCTTTTTTACCACTTCAAGTCATCGAATACAGTGGCAGGCCTACAAAAGATTCAAATTATTTCTATATCATTACCTTTTATCGCTCATGTGATGTGCATGAAAATCGCGTATTTCACGCAGTAGACCCTGTTCCAGCATAGAGTCCACTCGCTTGTCCAGCCGCTCATTGAGAACATCCTGGGAGTTAGATGAAAAAGACAAAGAGTAAAAAAAGTCAAAGTGGTAAAGGTTAAAATATAGCAAACACGATTTTAAGAGTGAATAGATTTTGAATAGAAAAATGAAACCGCCAAAATGTGTCTGCTTGTTGGGTTTCATAACAAAAGGAAGCCAATAAATCAATTGGTTCGCTTAATGAAGTGGCAGAAGCAGAAGATGCAGCAGCATGGTCAGATAACCGGTAGAAAACATATAAAATTAAACAATGCCACTCGTAGCTGGCTGGTGGTCAACCTTTACCACAGGGTTCATCATGCGAACACATAAAAGTCATTCATTAAAATTGTACACATCAATGGATATTTGAAAATCTCTAAACAGAGATAGCGTTAATTAGATAAAACTAGCTGATACCCGACGCATTGCTGTCGTAGCGGAAATGATTTCTATCTCTATCTCTATCTCTGTCTCTATCTCTATCTCTGTCTCTATCTCTATCTCTATCTCTATCTCTATCTCTATCTCTATCTCTATCTCTATCTCTATCTCTATCTCTATCTCTATCTCTATCTCTATCTCTATCTCTATCTCTATCTCTATCTCTATCTCTATCTCTATCTCTATCTCTATCTCTATCTCTATCTCTATCTCTCTCTCTATCTCTATCTCTATCTCTATCTCTATCTCTATCTCTATCTCTATCTCTATCTCTATCTCTATCTCTATCTCTATCTCTATCTCTATCTCTATCTCTATCTCTATCTCTATCTCTATCTCTATCTCTATCTCTATCTCTATCTCTATCTCTATCTCTATCTCTATCTCTATCTCTATCTCTATCTCTATCTCTATCTCTATCTCTCTCTCTATCTCTATCTCTATCTCTATCTCTATCTCTATCTCTATCTCTATCTCTATCTCTATCTCTATCTCTATCTCTATCTCTATCTCTATCTCTATCTCTATCTCTATCTCTATCTCTATCTCTATCTCTATCTCTATCTCTATCTCTATCTCTATCTCTATCTCTATCTCTATCTCTATCTCTATCGCTATCTCTATCTCTATCTCTATCTCTATCTCTATCTCTATCTCTATCTCTATCTCTATCTCTATCTCTATCTCTATCTCTATCTCTAACTCTATCTCTATCTCTATCTCTAAGTGGAAACACTCGTGTAAATTGATAACCAAATTTCGAGGCTATGCTACTTATAATTCCAAAGTTGTTCGATATCGCAAATTTAGCTTGTATGGGCGGAGCCACACCCCCTTGTTCAATGACGTCTCAGTTTTCTAGTAGAAGAATATCACCCAATAGTAATTCCATACTGAATTTCGTTGTTAAACGACGTTTAGTTCCAAAGCTATCTGATATCAAAAATTTTAAGTGTATGGGCGTAGCCACACCCCCTTTTCCAAAGCCCATCCCAGTTTTATAGTATAAATATATCACCAAGTGGAAACTCCATACTGAATTTCATTATTATACGGCATTTAGTTCCAAAGCTATTCGATATCATAAATTTGAATTGTATGGGCGGTGCCACACCCCTTTGGCCTATACTTGATAAATTTTGCTAGTCGAAGGACGCGACTAAATAGTACGCAGTTTCACGTAAGTTGTCACGCAGTACGTAAGTTTCATTGATGTGTGACTTATAGCTTGAAAGTTATACCGAAAATTTGGTCTGCTGAAAAAGTGCCACGCCCCACATTCAACGCCCATAAAATTTTACCTGTGGAACGGCTCTTGTAAATTAAGGTAGAACACCGAATTCCGATGCTATGCGAACTATAACTTCAGAGCTATTCGCTACCGTAGATTTGGGTTGTATGGGAGGTGCCACGCCCCCTTGTCATTTTCAAACAATTTTTTTTTAAACCATCTAGAGAACGTACCCTACAAAATGGTATCGGCAGATTTTTTTTTACCCAGCCGAACTCTCAAACACTCGTCACAAACAGATTTGACAACATTTTTTTATATATTTAGATGTCCATGTGAATAATAATGTTAATGTAATTGTTGATTTTAATGTTAATAATAATGTTAATGTTAACGTTAATGCTAATGTTAGTGTTAATGTTAATGCTAATGTTAATGTTAATGTTAAAATGTTAATGTTAATGTTAATGTTAATGTTAATGTTAATGTTAATGTTAATGTTAATGTTAATGTTAATGTTAATGTTAATGGTAATGTTAATGTTAATGTTAATGTTAATGTTAACGTTAATGTTAATGTTAATGTTAATGTTAATGTTAATGTTAATGTTAATGTTAATGTTAATGTTAATGTTAATGTTAATGTTAATGTTAATGTTAATGTTAATGTTAATGTTAATGTTAATGTTAATGTTAATGTTAATGTTAATGTTAATGTTAATGTTAATGTTAATGTTAATGTTAATGTTAATGTTAATGTTAATGTTAATGTTAATGTTAATGTTAATGTTAATGTTAATGTTAATGTTAATGTTAATGTTAATGTTAATGTTAATTTTAATGTTTATGTTAATGTTAATGTTAATGTTAATGTTAATGTTAATGTTAATGTTATTATTTTAAAACCTCCAAAAGCTATGTTTCTGCATTTTCATGTCGAAACTCAAAGAATGCCCTACCAAAACAAGCTAAACAACATTTGTTCGACTCTAGCAGCAGACATGAAGAACTCGTTTTTTCACAAGATAAACATTATCATTGATGAACAAGAGGAATGAGAGAAAACCTCACTTAGTCTTGTGTGTGTCTTGTTTATTGTTGCCATTGTTGAAGTTGTTGATCCTCAAGTTTAAGTTCCTGCGGCTGTCGCACAGTTTCAAACGACGTAACTCATCCTAACCGTTGGAGTTGCAGTGTTGCCGGCAGGCGTAATTTTTATTTATTTATATTTTTATTACCCAGTCACAAGCTAACAACTTAGTTAAGGCCACCAACATGTTGCTCTTCGCGTGCTGTTTAAGCCAACTAAGCATTATTTGTGTTTTTCTTTTCTTTTTTTTTTCTTTTTGTTTCTGTGTATTCTTCTTCTTCTTCTTTGTTTTTCTTCTTCCACTTTTGGCATTGTTTCTGCAGATAATTTCTTCGTTTGGTCTGTTTTTGCATTAATTTTGCTTAGTATTCGAAGTTGTAGAACTCCTTTCACTTCACATTCCATGACACTGTTCTTTCCTCTACAGAGCAAATACTTCGCTTTTTTGTTTTGTTTGTATTTTTTCTTGTTTTTCTGAAGAATGCTCTTTCATTGGAATTTATGTATTTCAGACAATTTCTAGCACAGAGTTCACGATCTTCAAACGCAAAGTGAATGTTCAATATTTTTTGTGGATTGTTTTATTTTCGGAAATTCTTAAGCGGATTTTTTTATAAAGCATGGTACCAAAAGAGCAGTCGATGAGACTTTTAAATTTACGCAGTTAAGAAGTTTATTATTTGGGACACCAGCATTGGACTTAAATTTCATACAGAAGTTTACTTTTGTGGACACGAGAAGTAAAATCGACTATTCTCGAAACTGATATTTTTTTTTTTCTAAATAAAATTTTCTGCAAAATGTCTATGAAAACAAATAGCAAAATCGACTTTAGCGATTTAACAATGTCAATGTAGTTTTTTTTTCAAAATCAGCTTGCACAGAGTTAAAGCCTACAAAACATCAACATTAAAAAAAAATATCCAAATAATAAAAGTGATCGATTTATTGCATACTTCTCTCGAAATTTTGTCTGATTGCCAAATTTACAAGACTTTTACAATATTTGTCGATAGTTAACGCCAATAAAGATAAATATTTCAAAAAAACACCAACAAATAAACAGCTCTAGACACAACAACAACCAACAGAAATATTGAAATACGGAAATTTTCCACGCATTCTAAAAACAAACAAAAAACGCAGAAAAAACAGTTCAAAACGTCCGGAAGCAGTTTCGTGACGATGGCATAGATTAGTTTCAGACAACATTCAACTAAATCCATTTTGCTATTTTTAAAAGATTTTGTTACAAGCACGCATTCACATTATATTTAGAGTGCGTTGCAGCTTTGTCAAACATGTATAAATAAAGATATGGTAATTTTTTTTTTTTTTTTGTGGCGGGAGTATTTCGGGGAAAATTTTATTACGCTCCACGCGACAAGCAGGCCCACAGACGGACGAATAAGCGACTGATAGCTATCTAGCTAGAATCATAGAAATTTTATGCGTACATTTTTAATATTTCACATATTCCTGTTGGTAGTATAGAAGTGTGTTGAGGAAGTTTTTGGACTGGGCTGGCCGCCCACTTCCGTAGTGCTATACTATGTAGCCATGGAGTAATGTTGGCGTGTGTTAGTTGCATGTTATAAAAAAGTAAATTGATTTTTTTTCTCCCAATACTTCTTAAATAGGATTTACCTGATTACAACGTAGCCAGAAGAGAATTGTGTGTGGATAGCGAAGCGGGCCACCTAGTCGATTAGCACCAGGCTGCTGACGTTGTTCTTGCAATATTGAAGTGAGTGTTTTTCCAGATTGTTGAAATACTTCGATGGCTCTGCAAATTAAGGAGAAGATAAAAGATTAAAATTTTTCTGATTTTTGTTTGTTTAACAACTTTAAATATCTACACCACTTCATAGATTTCGTTCAAATTTGAGACTCATAAGAGTCTTTCAAGGCGTGGCGGCCGTGTCCGAGTGCGTTAAACAGTGTGTGGGCGACTCGATGCCAGCGCATTGAAATAGTAAAAAAAAACATAGTGGCACCTCTTGATGAAAGACACTTTATTACTCATAACTCCAGAAGAGTTATATCATATTTTGCTTTTACCACGCCGTAACCAGCTACTTAAAATAAACGCCAAAACCGAAAATGTTCAGAAAAGTTAAAAATTTAATTTAATTGTTAAAACTCTCTCTTACTGATTTCGAACTTCAGAATTTTTAGTACCTACTATGAGTTTTCTAAAGTTCAAATAACAATCAGAGAATGGAACGGTCCGGTCATATATGCATGAGAGCCCGTATATTTTGATACACATTTGATACACTTGTTAGAACGTCTCACGCTCATGAACAAGAACACTAAAAGAAATATTTGTGGATAAAATTCTTGGAGAAAAATCTGTGTTCAAGGTGGGTCTAAAGTAATCACCCAATGTTCTTTTGCTGTTTTTTTTTTTTGACGTAGAATTACGTCAATCTCGGAGGTTAGTAGGGCGGTTCATAGTGATCAAGCGGCGGTTGATAGCCTTTTTAGGTCACACTTTGAGCCTTTGGTGTGCCTAAGGTACTGATCGTACAATGTTGATGTAAGCACTTGTTGGTCTGCTTGATCCTCACTGGGAGGAAAATTCATGTTTGAACCAATCGATATTGGTATGGTCGAATTTTGACCACAGGCGATACTAGTTAATTTAAATAGTTTAAATGGACGAGTGGTATTTCAAATGGACTTGTATTAAAGAAACATGAGTTCAATACGTAACAATGAAAAAAAAAGATACAGTAGTTTCGACTATGTCGTAACACAAGACGTAGAATTATATAATACTTAAATTAGAAACAATCGAGTTATACACTTCTTATTGATACTAAAGCATAGAAAAAGTTGGTACAATTTTTGAATTTTTTAATATAGGAAAAATCTATCTAGTTTCATTGAGGAAGGTTGTACTGTAGTTGCTTTTTTCTCCATACAAAAATTTTGACTCTACACTGCAGGCCCGTAGACAAGGGGTGGTTTTTAGGGTTAAAACCCCACCTTGTGGTCCAAAAAGTATAAAAAAATAATTTATTAGCATTAATATAACTTTGCCAATTTGCGAATACTTGCTGCAAGTGCGTCTTTTTTCTCTTACAGTGCAAACTGCAAGTGTAAACAGCAACAGCGAAAACATCAACATGCTTAAGTATCGAAAAAAGTTCGATACATTCAATTGAACTTTGTCTACCACCAGCAATTTAAGAATTTATTGCGTTAACAGGTGTTACGTGCAAGTGTTGAAATTTTGAATGAGTTTCGTTAGATAAGTTTAAGAGTTTCTATTGTTAATTTTACTGTGCCAAAACTACAAGAATGATTCTACTTAATTGGCTGCAGAAACCAGAAGTAAAAAAGGCTAGAACGGTGGAAAGTAAGTGCTTGATTTAAATTATTTTATATTTTCCTTTATCAATGCGTAAATGTGTTAAAAAGTTGCCGAATATTTCTGAATGTTTGAAAGTTGTGTTTTTTTTTTTTTTTGGTAGCGTGTTTGCATTGATTAAATATTAATGGATTAACTTTTTGCTTGATGCGGAACCGACAAAATCCGAATAATATTATATTTCATCTGTATTGCAGAAAACGTTCAAGAAACTTTGGAATCTGAAAAGTCGTCAGAACTTCCTTTGTAACTTGCAGTTGAAGAAAGCTTTAATGTTGACAGCTATGTGGAAAGTGGTAGTACAAGTTGTGGTATTGATATTTTACTTTTAATGTTTTCAACTCTAAGTTTGTGTGTATGATTGTAGAAATTGTTCCAGAAATATCATTTGATTCATCGGAACTGCCTTCGACTTCGAGAGTATATCAATGTCCAAATAACGATATTTCCAAGTTGATGAGCAATATTTCCGATTCGAACCGCCTTGAAAGTTTTCAAAGCATTTATGTGCCTCCACCAAATTTTAATTTTCCTGCCAGCGGTTCTCGCAAACTCCGATTTAAGCATTTCTTGGTTGAACCGTTGGCATTGGTTGGTTTACATTGCAAGTTTTGCGTATTTTTTAGCACTGGTTTTGGAGGTGCAGGAAATCAACCTTTTGGTAATTTTACCGAATGAAAATAAAAACTTTTTAAATAAAATTTTCTAACTTTTTCATTGTGGCCTTTACAAAAGTCAGGAAATAAAAGAAAATGTCGTTATTCTACACATGGTTATTTTTATATAGAATTTTAAACCGATATAAGTTTGCAAGTAAATTATTAAAATAATAATATAAGATGCTTAATTATCGTCATTTTAGAAGTTTGTCTTGAACATTTTATTTTTTTAGCGTCTTTCTGTATTCCAAATAACAGTGCAACGATAAGCAA